>JAZKJV010001110.1:959990-1306554 GCA_037367405.1 Ottelia alismoides
GCCTCCTGCTGGGGTCCTACCGCTCCTAAGTGTGACAAAATCAGCATCAAATAGATCCGAAGATGTATCATCAAATGAGTCACTAGGAGTGGCTAACTCAGTATGTACTACCTGCTCAGATTTCCTCTTGAGGTTGTTCGGGTTCGGCTCGGTCTGGGCAGGAATGGCGGCCTTCCCTCTCACCAAGTCCCGCATCTCCTGGCGGAACTCGTCCATCTCCCGTCTGAATGTGGCCTGCTGGTCCGTAAGGAGGCGGGCGATGTCATCCAAAGCGGGGCTCTCGTGGGAGCCCGACGGGTAGCCTCTCTATGGGTGAGGCTGCTGGATCTGTTGCTGATGGTGCTGGTAAGAGGGATATGAGGACGGGTGCTGCTGCTGGATCGGGTGAGCCTGCTGCTCACGTCTCCATGACTGTCCCTGCTGCTGATAGGGACGAGGACCGTAGGATGATGGCTGGTGCTGCTGGTGTGCTGGGGGCTGCGGCTGGTGCTGGTCTCTCTGCTGGGAGTACTGCCCTCCCTGTCCTGACGGCTGCTGCTGGGGCTGGGCACCACCACTCCCCCACCTGAATCCGGGATGGTCTCGTCGGATCCCAGGCTGGGGGCGGTCATACCAAATCCCGTTGACATCCATCAACGGCTCTGCATCGAAGGGGTCTGGCGGCAGTACTGCCAGAGGCTGGTCCGGCTGGTAGACCACCATCTGCATGTCTGGAGATGGTGGGGACTGGTAGGTAGGCTGCGACTGCTGGTACGGCTCCGCCTGTACAAGGTGAACCTGTCTAGGCTGCTGTGAAGAGATGGAGCGCTGGGACGAGCTGCTGCTGCCGCCGGTATCGCCTCGCGACAGAAGACGGGGCTGTGAAGCCGTCTGTGTCTCCTGGAGACACATGAGCTGGGTCTTCATGTCGCTCAGAACCTGTGCCATCTGTTCCATCTGAGTGATGCTCTGGCACTGTTTCTTCTCTATCAGCTCCATGCGGTCCAACTTCTCACTGATGATACCCATATCCGCAGCGGATGACTCTGCTTGTGCTGCTGCGACTGCGGACGAACTGGATGGACCTGCATCTACCCGTGCTATCCGCTGATACTGCACGGGTCCTGGCTGCTGTGGCTGGGGTCTCTGAGAATACAACCTGGTCTGGGACATCACCATGTAGTTCTCGGACATCTCCTCGTAGATGGCCCAGACCTGGTCGTGGTCCTTGGCGAAGTAGGACCCGCCGCAAGAAGCGTTCACCAGACCCTGAAGCTCTGGCGTCAACCCGCTGAAAAAGCTCTGAACTAGGTTCGTCTTGGATATGTCGTGGTGCGGGCATCTGTCTAGGAGCTCTC
Organism: Ottelia alismoides; assembly: GCA_037367405.1. Classification (NCBI taxonomy): domain Eukaryota; kingdom Viridiplantae; phylum Streptophyta; class Magnoliopsida; order Alismatales; family Hydrocharitaceae; genus Ottelia; species Ottelia alismoides. The sequence goes on from JAZKJV010001110.1 coordinate 961,328, forward strand.
GAAACCTCTCCCAAGCCTCGTGGAACTGCTCGTTGGGGAACATGGAGAAGTTGCTGATCAGGGCCCTCGCTGCATTCGTCCGCCCGAGTGGATAGTACTTTTTCAAGTACTCGGTGCGGAGCTGCTCCCAGGTGTAGACGAACTTCCCTAGATGCTTCAGCCAGGTGGCTGCTCTATCTACCAGTGAAAAAGGGAAGGCTATCATCCGGATCGTATCCTGGTCCACGTGGCGATCGTGGACAGTACTGCAAATCATCAGAAAACCTGGAGGTGGAGGTGGGGCTCCTCAGTAGCAAGTCCGTGGAAACGAGGCAGCAACTGCAAGGTGTTCGGGGGGAACTTGAAGTCCCCCACGATCGCTGGCACTACCACCCAGTGATGCATCAGAGTAGATCCGGGGTTGTGTAACTCCCGCATCGGTCGTGGTGCTCCTCCTGCCGCGGCGGCTGCCGCTGCGGCGGCTGCGGCTGCTGCTGCTGCTGCAGCGGCGGCCTCTGCATCAGGCATCTCCTCAGGCTCGCTCGGTATCTCCTCAGGCTCGCTCTGCTGGCCTCGCTCTGCTCTGAGCCTCTCCAACTCTCGCCTCATCTCTATCATGAATGCCCCCTGATTGCGTAACTGCTGCTGAACTGTCTCGAGCGATGCGATCAGGGTGGAGTTGATCGCCCCCTGGTCTAGAACAAAATGCTGGTCTCCTCGTGGACCTCCGGGGTGATCCTCTGAACTGCCGGCCATAGCGACGTCTGCAAAATCAAATGAGCCCAACTCAGGTGCTGTCAAATCTGCTAATCTCTCCTCGGGCTCATGTCTCTCAATACCAGAAGAAAGGGGGTCGAGGGGGAACAGGGCGGAATCGTACTCGGGCTCGGAGAGCTGGTCTTGGCTCTCGCGGGCCAACCTAGATGATCGGGTAGACGTGCCCGAAAGCGGTGCAGCCAGAGGCTGCCTAAGAGACCGTCTACCCATCATCTTGATCTGGCGAGTAGTGCGGATGAGATCTGGAGTCAACTATGATAAAAAACAATCCCCCGGTTCACCAACGCAACGCGAGCTGAAGACCGTGAAAGTTCGGTCAAATTATCTTGTCTATTTTATTTTGGTGAACACACAAAATATCAGAGCGCTTACGTGACCTGTTAGGGTATCCGATGCTATCCCAACCGACTGGCCCGCACGGAAGAGTCGGTAATCAGTCGGGTCTAGCACCGGGAGGCTCTACCTAGGGTGCGGGTCACTCTCTCGCGCATCCAAACAATACAATGAGGGGGTTGCTCTCCCCAAGACAAAGTTTTTAGGGTGAGCGGTTTTTAAGATCAAGTATGATTAGCAGTCCCAATTTTTATTGTTTTTCTTTTTAATATTTTTCAAATCAAACAAAAGGCCTAACGAATTTTTCGGTTCTCCTGATTATTTAATCCGAAAACAGGGGGGAGAAGACGAAAAAGCCGATGCGCGAGAAATCAATGATGCATGCTGAGATAGAAATGCATACCTTGTCTCCAGCACTCTACATGCAAGTGATCCGCGCAGAATTTAAAGACAGAAAGAAATCTACCTAAATTATGCAACGGGAAAAACCGAGTCCTAAACGAGCAATTTCTAGCGCAGAACCGTCTAACTCAGTCACTCGCCCTCGATCCAGAGAGTTTGGTCTAGACCCACCCCTCCTCTTCTCAATAGGTCGAGTTCAGGAGTAGCGCTTGACGGGGCAGGCTCGCGGCGCGTAGGCTCTCAGGAAAGTGACTAAGTTATTTTTATTATTTATTATTAGTAGGTCCAATTACGTTCTATGGGAACAGATAAGCAGTTAGGTGTGTGGATCCTACTAATTACGTCACAAGCACCAGAAATTCCTAAGTCTAGGGGCTCGAGCAAAAACCGCGTAAACACCGGAAAAGGCAGCTAAAAAGAAGAAGAAGAAAAACCGCGAAAAACTCCTAAGGGTCCCCCGAGCACACCGGTGCTCGGCGAAACAGACCCGCTAAGTGTCAAGCACAGTCTCTGAGTCCCTGTATTATTACAAGAATAGAATATCCCTAAACTATCCTCACCCACTCAGCTCTCTCTCTCTCTCGCTCTCTCCTGCGGCTCGATGAAGAAACGAGCCGCCTCCGCTTCGCTCGGGTGCACCGGCGCTCCTAGGAATGCCGCCCTTGCTCCTCGGGCCCTCGCAAGAAATAGAGAGAAAAGTGGTCAGTCCAAAATTTATTGTCAGAAATATGAGAGAAATATATATATATATATATATATATATATATATATATATGCAACAAATCTATACAAACAGCCGCGAAAATCAAAAGCCGCGGAGAAAGCTAAAAACGACTACTAAGCCGTGCTCCCCGGCAACGGCGCCATTCTGATAACCCAAAATTCCCAAAAGACCCGGGTGAAGGTAATAAGACAAGGGTCGTTGCGACCTGGATCTCAGAAGATAGGTATATCAAGAAAAATATCGAACCACTAATAGAAATAAAATCAATCCAACACTCAAATAGCGGTCCTGCTATGAGATTTACCTGGTATAGCACCCAGGGTCGAACACAAGGAGCACGGATTGGCTTAAAAAGCCTACGAAGTAGTCGAAAAATCAGAGAAAAAGGGAAAACATTTTTAGTGGTTTTTAATTTTTTTTAATTATTTTTAAATTTTTTTGGATTTTTAATATGTGAAGAAAATGAGAAAGACTAAAAGCAATCACACTTCAACAATTATTTAATGCGTCAGAAACCAAGCAAAAATTCAGATAAAAATATTTTTATGTTTTTTAATGTTTTTGGTGAATTTTTGGAATTTTTATGATGTGTATTTTATTTTCTAAAAATCAAACAGTAAGAAAAACAAGGGGTACTGTCCAGCCAAGCCTAAAATCCCTAGATAAAATATCTAAGGACCTCAAAAGGGCCTGGAGGTAATTTTCCTGTAAGATAGAGAAAACAAGGAAAAATTGAGTACCAAAATTATTGTTTTTGGATTTTTAATGCATTTATTGGAATTTTTATGGGTTTTTGAGGGTTTTTAAGTTTTTAAGGTTTTCCAATGATGCAAAATAGCCAAAATTGGCTAGAAAATCAAGCAACACACAAGAAACAGTATCTAATTTTTATAGAATTTTTAGGGGGGTTTTAATATTTTTTTGTGATTTTTCAAGTGAAACAGTGCCAAAAATAGATGTTTTTGAATTTTTAAAAATAACAAATAAACTCAAAAATGTCCTCCAAAATTCTCAAAAATCCTACAACATGGCAGGAGCCATGTGTCAAATTTTCATCGAATTTGGAGGTGATTTGATATTTTATTCAAAAATAACAAGGGGACACTGTGCACAGGGACCAAAGTGCAAATGTCCAAAGTTCTGGGGGTCCTGGTGCAAAATACCCAGCAAGTCACGCGCGTGGCGCGTGCCTGGGCACTCAGGGACCCAAATGTGATAAAAATAAGTCCCGAGGACTTATTGGTAACAAGTACCAAAAGTCCAGGGGCTCATCTGCAAAATACCCAAAATATAACGCACATGTGGAAATAAATCACGCACAGGGGTATAAATGCAAATAGAATAAAACTTTCATTCATTCAAGAACAACCAGAACTACAGGGTCTCTAAATGCAAATAACCCAGATAAACACGTGACGAAGCACGTGGCATACAACGCACAGGGGTATGAATGCAAATAAACTAAAGTGCGAGGTCCACTATGCAAATATCCCAAAAACTAAACAACTGCATTCTATATTTACATGACTAAATAATAAAAACTAAAAACAGAGGGGCCTAAGGACAATTACCCCTTATTCAAGATCCAAGGGCGGAGCGTGCGCCACGTGTAGATCCGACGGTGGAGAGGCGGAGGCGCCTCACTCCTTTAACCCTTGGCGTGATCGGATGGCTGAGACGAAGACACGTGGAGGATCTGACGGTGATTGCTCAACTGCGCCTCATCTCAAGATCAAATGGTCTAGATCACTCCTCCTTTGATCGAACGGTGCCTGACGCTCCTGGAACGGATGGCTCAGATTGCAACTGGAGCTGGAGGGCGATCGAACGGTGCCTGAAGGTCGAGGAAGAACATGTGGCCGGCGAAGTTCGCCGGCCCAGTACGTGCGCTCCTGACCTCCCCTGCTGCGCCTGAAGATCGGAGAAGCTCCGACGTGGTGCTCCGCAGCTGCTGGTGGTCTCCGATGGCCCAACCGAGCCCTGTGGGGCTCCGGCGAGGTCGGCGGAGGAGAAGCTCCTGTCTGAATATCGGGAGGCCTCAGATGGCCCCCTCCGGTCCTGCAAAAAGGCTCAGGAGCTTCGCGGGTCGAGGGCAAAATGCCTCGACCCGGTTAGGCGTCGTGGAGGTGGTCTGTGCGTCGGTGCGGGCGAACCCCGGCGAAGCGACGGCGAGGGGGTTCGAATCCCAGCTCCTGTGCGAGCTGGGTTGAATGGAGGGGCGGAGAAGGTGCGCGAGGGAAAGGCGAACGTGATGGGGGATTCCGATGATCGAGTGGGTGCGGGAGATGGTCGGAATCGACGATAGACGACGGCGGCGCGATTTGTGGGTAAATGGAAATTAGGCTAAATTAGAAAGCTAGAAGGTTACCTGGGTGGCGAAGTAGACTAGGCTGGAGCTGAGGTAGCTCCTGGTCGTGGCCTCGAAGGTCGTCAAGTCCTGAGGCTCGGGCTCCTGCACTGGGCGGAGCACGGCGGCGCAATGTCGCCGGATCAGTGGTCCGGCCACCCCCTCCTCGCTGCGACACGGGCAATCGAGAGCTGTCACCTCAAGGGATGCAGTGGAGGTCACGGGATGAAGGGTGGAGAGCCAAAGATGGCGGAATCGAGCGGCGGAGCTCAGAATATATATGAGTGCAGACCCGACTAGGGCTGATCGGGTAGGGTTGACGACGCGCCCGAACGACAGAGGTAAAGGTGTAGAAAAAATGTAGGTCGTTGCGACCTCAATCACTCGGGCTGAGTCAATCAAGAAAATATCAATCACTCAAATCAGATAAAAACAAGCAAGCACAAGAAAGAGCGATCTAGCTATAGGATTAACCTGGTATAGCTCCCAGGGTCGAACACAAGGAGCACAGATTGGCTAAATAGCCTACGATGTAGTCAGAATCCAAGAGAATCTTTTTTAATGGTTTTTTATTTGTTTTTATATTTTTTTAGATTTTTGAAATGATGAGAAAATTAAAGAATGTAAATACAAGGGAACTTCAACAATTTATTACACACACCAAAAATGATGCAAAAATTCCAGAAAATTGATTTTTATGTTTTAAATGTTTTTTACTGTTTTTGGTGAATTTTTGGAATTTTTCTAATGGGTAAATTATTTATTAAAAATCAAACAATGCAAAACAGGAGGGGTACTGTCCAGCAAGGCTTAAGACCCAAAAATAAAATAATTTTGGATCTCAAAAAGCCCTGAAGGTAATTTTCCTATAATCTAGAAAGAATAAGGAAAATTTAGGCACCCTAATTATTGTTTTTGGATTTTTAATTTATTTATTACAATTTTTATGAGTTTTTAGGGGTTTTTCGATTTTTAGGGTTTTTAAGTGATGAAAAGTCACCAAAAATGGCTGGAAAATCAAACAACCAGCAAACAACAAATCCTATTTTTTTTAGAATTTTTAAAGGTGATTTTATATTTTTTTTGGTATTTTTAAAGTCAAACAGTAGCAAAAATAGGGGTTTTTGAATTTTTAAAAATAATAAATGGAATCAAAAATGTCCCCAAAAATCATAGAAATTCCTACACCATGGCAGGAGCCATGTGTCAAAATTTCATTGGATTTGGAGGTCGTTTGATATTTTATTCAAAAATAACAAGGGGGCACTGTGCACAGGGACCTAAGTGCAAATACCCAAAAGTTCTGGGGTCCTGGTGCAAAATTCCCAAGAAGTCACGTGCCAAGCACGTACCTGGGGCACTCAAGGACCTAAATGTAATAAAAATAAGTTCCAGGGACCTATTGATAACTCGTATCAAAAGTCCAGGGGCTTATATGCAATTTACCCAAAATAAAACGCACATGTGCAAAATCAATGCTCACAGGGGTATATATGCAAATAAACAAAACTTTTCATTCAATGAGTAACATCCAGAACTACAGGGCTTCTTATGCAAATAACCCAACAAAACACGTGCCAAAGCACGTGGGTCTCTACTGGCAGGGGTATAAATGCAAATAAAATTAAGCGCGAGGGTCTCTATGCAAATATCCCAGAAAATAAACAACTGAATTAAAAATTACAGGACTTAAACGAAAACAACAAACTACGAGGGGGGCCTACGATATTTACCCCTTTATTAATAGCGACGGCCCGATTCTGACGCGTGGCAGATCTGACGGTGGAGAACAAACGCGCCTTTACTCCTTCGGCTCTTGGGCTCGATCGACGGCAGAGAGAGATCCACGTGGCTGATCTGACGGTGCTGGGCTCCTGCGCCTCTCTCCTCGGTTGCGACGGTCCAGATGAGATCCTCAGATGGATCAACGGCTGCTGCTCCTCTACAGATCGACGGCTAGGATGAGAACTGGAGTGAGGTCTTCATCGGACGGCTCTGGAGGGTGGAGGAAGAACTCGACGCCGGCGAACTTCGCCGACGTCCTGCGTGAACTCCGGTCCTCCTCAGCTGCGCCTGAAGGTCGGAGAAGGTCCGGCGTGAAGTTGCGCAGCTGCTGCGGGTGGCCAAGGGCCCAACCGAGCCCTGGAGGGGCTCCGGCGAGGCCTAGTGGCTCGAAGCTCCTGGCTGAACTGTGAAGGAGGCTCAGACACTCCCTTTGGACCTGCAAAGTGGTCAAGAAGCTTCGCGGGTCGAGGGCAAAGTGCCTCGACCCGGTTAGGTGGCGTGAAGGTGATCGGTGCGGTGGGGCGGAAGAGCTCCGGCGAGGCGACGGCGGTGGAGCTCGACTCCCAGATCCTGTGCGATCTGGGTTGTGCGAATGGGTGAAGAAGGTGCGCGGGGAGATGGCGAAGGTGATGGTAGGGTCGGATGGTCGAGATGATACGCGAAGTGATCGGAATCGGAGATGTACGTCGGAGCTATGATTTGGGCGTAATCGGGAATTGGAAGAAATTAGAAGGAATTAAGGCTACCTGATGGATGCTGGAGACTGTGCTGGAGCGTGGCTATCTCTGGGTCGTAGCTTCGAAGGGCGTCAAGGCCTGAAGCTCGATGCTCAACGCCGGCGGCGGAGCAAGTACGGCGAAGATCGCTGGATCAGTGGATACGCCTCCTCGCCTCACTGCAACAAGGGCTGACGCTTGCTGTCACTCTCACGAAGCCAATGGAGGTCACTGGGAAGGAGGAGAAGGGCCAAAGATGGGGCGCGGAGGCGGCGGAGGGAAGAATATATAGAGTGACAGCGTCGACTAGGGTTGAGGCTCGACGGCTAAGGAAAACGTGGATTTGATGGCGGAGGATCCGGCGAGGATGAGGGATGATTGGCGAAGAATCCGAGCACGGGGGTTGAGTGGGTGACAGCCTGGAGGCGCGTGGGAAATTCGGAGAAGACGGGGTGGCGCGCCTCTTCCAGAAAAGGAGGAGTCCGCGGGGGAGTTGACCGGGGTCAACAATCCCCCGTGGACCAATCAGGAGCGGCCACGTGTGCTCGAATTTTGTTTATTTATTTTGGGGCAGAAATAGGCCGAATTAAAGAAAACTCAAAACATGAAATATTTTTCTTTTATTTTTTTCTATTTTTTGGTGATTTTTAATTAATTTTTGGAAATAAAAATAGGTTAGCTCTATATATAGGTATATGTACACTATATGGATTTTTATTTTTGATTTTTTATTTGTTATTTTTATGTGTTTTTATGCTCATTTTGTATTTTATTTATTTACAAGATAAAATGAGGAATAAAAGAATATTTTTATTTTATTTTTATCACTTATATACAAGGGTGAAGTAAATAGATATATACATTTATATACATGGTATTTATACAATGTATTTTTGTATTTTAATTTTGTAATTTTTATTTGATTTTTGTTTTGTTTCTTTTTATTTATTTTATTTACAAAATATAACATAGAATATTTACAAAAAGTTTAGAAAATAATTGAATTTATTTATAGGGTTAAATAAATACAAAGGTGTGGTTCATGTACATGGTGAAGGAAGGGTATTTTTGATTTTTTTGCTTTTCATCTTTTTATTTTGTTTTTAATAGCTTTTACAAAATATACAAAATATTTACAACATAATTTTGGGTGAGGAAAATATATAGTTTTATTTACAGAAGTATACACACCTGAGCTCCTATCTCCCTCTACTTTGGCTTTTATGCGGTCAGGCCCATGCTGAGCCCTCCCTTGGGTTAGGTTGCTCAATATTTATTCTAAATATTTCCCTCTTTTTCTTTTTGCTCTTTATTCTTTTATTTTGTGCACAAAAACATGCTAATTATAGGTTTTTACACAATGCATGCTTTTGGTAATTATTTGTATTTACACATATCTACATGTATTTGCAAAGGTTTTTGTAGCTAAAATAATAGAATAAAGAGTGATGAATGGGTATTCATCACCCCCTATGCTTTAACTTTGCTAGTCCCTTAGCAAACACTTATTTGAAAAAGAAGTGAAAAAGAAAGAAAAAGAAAAAGAAAAAGAGGATGTACATGGATCAAGGTTGACTGATTAAATTTTCCTTCATTAATTTGAAATATGGAGCTCGATCAGATCTTTGGATTATTAATGTGTCGGAACCTTATTTGGACGTAAGCCTAAAACTCAACAGCCTCTAAGTTCCACCAGTCTATGGTCAAGACTCCTCAATAAACCAGATCAGAACAAGTCTACATACACAAACTCTAATGACCATGAATCTTTTCCTTGCGGTGTAAGTGATATGTGGCTCCCCACCTCAGAAGTAACAAAGACACAACCTCCCTCAACCTGGTAACTCTAATGCCTCAGTCTAGCAACTCTTTCCTCGAGAAGCGGGGTATTCCCTTCTAAGTTCAAGTGCAACCGGCTCAAGGAGAGGGGGTAGAAGTATAGAGTTTTGGAAGCTTAGCCAGTGTAGCTAAGTCTCCCGCTGCAAGCTTCATGAGATGTAACATGATACCATAAGCTTTTGCTTTTCACTCCGGTGGGGTTATTAAATTTTCAATCCGACCCACCACTTTTTTGGAGTTCTTTTTGCATTTTTTTTTTCAAGACTTCTGTACACATATCTACATGGTGCAGCATATAAGAAATTTCTCCTTGAGCCAGTAGACTATCCCTCTTTTGAAGCTTTATTGCAACCCACAGCTTCTGTCTTTAGCTTTCAACACCACTAGACCAAGTTGAGGTGCACTTCCTTCACTATAAGAAGAAGAGAGGTTCCGCCTAGAAGTACTACCCTCATATGCTACCCCAAGCCAAAGGAAACTGCCTCCTCACCACCTCATCCATGGAGAGCCATGTGTAAAGTGCAGGTGCAAGTTAAGCCATTGTCTCTGAGAGTCATGCGTGTGTTGTTAAGTGCTCTACTTAGGCTCATCAAGATGACATATGCTCATAGCCTAGTGGACTCAAAGAATTAAGTCCTTATGGACCTGAAAAGCCTTAACCCTAAGTCCTATAAGGTTCCTCTTGAAGTTAAGTGGATTAAGATCTTATTCAAGCTCCATTTCTCAATTTAATTCCAGGCTTAATTTAAATGTCAACTCTCATCCAGGAAAAACTATATACATATATGTACAAACGATGCTATTTACAAATATTTTACAATCATGCAAAAATTTTTGAAAAATGTTTTGAAATCATGAATGAATGATGCATGAAGTGCAAGTTTTGCAAAATGATATTTACACACATTTACACAAGATTTTTGCAAACTTTTGATTTTCAAAACATTTTGAAAAAATTGTACTATATACATAATTTTGATACAAAATATTTACACAAGCTTTACACAAAAGATTTTTGAAATCATTTTTACAAAAATACTTTGTACACTAGCTATGTATGTGCAAGAATAAAAGAGGTTTATGTACATGAAAAATTTTTAATTTTTGTGATTTTTAGCCATTTTATTTATTAACACACTCACACAAAGTACGAGTTATGGCTAAAGTATATATGAAATATATACACACCCCCCTATACTTAGCTCTAACGATGTCCTCAGAGTGATCAGGAGCGATTAAGAAGACATAACTCGTGCTTAGTAAAAGGGAAGTGAAAAGGAATGGCTAAGTACAGGAATGAATAAATGAATAGAATGAGAGGAACTCGGTGGTTTCCCCCTATACTTAGGATTAACTAATCCTAAGTATAGAAAGCTGTACATGAAGGGAAAACCGAGTGAAGAATATACAGAATCTGCTCCCCCTATACTTAGGGTAAAATATCCCTAAGTATAGGCAGCAAAAACGAGAGCAGAAAGAATGAAAAGAATACTCACAGGTCCGACATCCCCCCTATACTTAGGGTAAAGTACACCCTAAGTATAGCATAATCATAAGATGAAAGACGGGATGTGGGACTAAAGAATGGAATGATATGGACAACTGGATCTATACAGGCGGAGGAACAGTGAAAATCAGGCGTGAGATGTAAAAGATGTGAGTCACAAGACCACATCTCACGCAAAATGAATAGCGGCAATAATAACGTCCCGCGGCTCATGATCTAGAAATGGTTTGAGCCGCTGGCCGTTTACTCGGAAGGTACTCTCAGAAGATAACTCAGATATATCAATGCTACCGTTATCGTGTACCTTTCTGACCAAGTAGGGTCCTTTCCATTTGCTCTGTAGCTTCCCTGGAAATAATCTAAGCCTTGCATCAAACAGCCATACTTTCTGTCCATTCTCGAAATGTTTGTGGCTGATATGAGAATCATGCCACTCTTTGACTTTCTCCTTATAATGTAGGCTGCTTGAGAAAGCTGCATCTCTAAGCTCTTCCAAGGCGGCTAACTCTGCCCTCCTCTGGTCTCCTATACCATTTGGATCCATCAATATGTCTGTGACTGCCCAAAGTGACTTGTGCCTCAGCTCAACTGGTAGGTGGCAGGGCTTGCCGTACACGAGGCGAAAGGGAGATGTACCCAATGGAGTCTTGAAAGACGTCCGATATGCCCACAAGACCGAGTCCAAAAGCTGTGACCAATTCTTTCGGTCAGGGCGGACGACTTTCTGCAAAATATTCTTGATCTCCCTATTCGACACTTCAGCTAGACCATTTGTCTGTGGATGGTATGGAGTGGCAACACGATGGTCTATACTGAACTCTCTAGCAAGTGCCTTCACCTGGTCGTTGATGAAATGAGATCCCCCATCAGAAATCAGAACTCGTGGAACCCCAAACCGCATGATGATGTTCTTCTTCAAAAATCTACAAACTGTCTTCGCATCTGCGGCTCGGGCGGGGATAGCCTCAACCCAACGACTAACATAATCTACGGCCAACAGAATGAACTCAAATCCCTGACTCTTAGGGAATGGACCCATGAAATCGATGCCCCATGCGTCAAAAACCTCACAGAAGTGAATGGGCTGCATCGGCATCATATCACGCTGTCCACAAGTGCCCATCCTCTGACAGTCAGTACACCTCTTCACGAACTCATCAGAGTCCTTGAAGAGTGTAGGCCACCACAAGCCGGATTGGAGCACTTTCTGTGCCGTTCTCCTCCCAGAATGATGTCCTCCTGCCTCAAGCTTGTGGCAGTAAGTGAGGACACTATGATGCTCCTCCTGAGGAATACACCGACGCCAGATGCTATCCCCTCCTTCGTGGTAAAGGATGGGATCCTCCCAGTGGTAGGACTTGGCCTTCGCAAGGAAGGTCTCAATCCTCTGCTTGGGCCAATCTTGTGGGACTTTCCCAGCAACGAGAAAGTTCACAATATCGGCATACCATGGGAGTGAGGCGATAGCAAGGATCGCCTCATCTGGGAAGGTATCTCTGATCGGATCAATCTGCTCTGTCTCCTCAGGCTGCTCTAATCTGGATAAATGGTCCGCCACCACATTCTTGACTCCAGGCTTATCCTTGATCTCAATGTCGAACTCCTGGAGTAGAAGGATCCATCTAGTAAGTCTGGCCTTGGCATCCTTCTTGGACATGAGGTACCTGATGGCGGTGTGATCTGTGTACAAGGTCACTCGGGATCCAATGATATATGATCTGAATTTATCTAGGGCAAACACTACTGCTAGCATCTCCTTCTCTGTGACGGTATAATTCCGCTGGGCGGAATCCAATGTGCGGCTAGCATAGTGTATCGCAAATGGTACTCCATCCCTCCTCTGTCCTAGCACGGCCCCTACGGCAAAATCAGAGGCGTCCGTCATGATCTCGAATGGGAGAGACCAATCAGGTGGCTGAAGGACAGGAGCCTCAATAACACATTGCTGGAGAGTCTCAAAAGACGAAAGACACTTGTCATCAACAAGGAACTCGGTGTCCTTCGTCAAGAGGTCAGTCAACGGTCGGGCAATCTTGCTGAAATCATGAATGAATCTCCTGTAAAAACCAACGTGCCCTAGAAATGACCGTAACTGCTTCAAATTGGACGGCGGTGTGAGTTTCCTAATGACATCGACCTTGGCCGGATCAACCTCCATGCCTCTGTTGGAGATGATGTGGCCAAGCACCGTCCCTTGAGTCACCATGAAGTGACTCTTCTCCCAAGAAAGAACCAAGCGGGTAGCAATACATCGCTGAAGCACTCGGTCTAGGCAGTCAAGACAGGAATCGAATCCGTCGCCGTAAACCGAGAAGTCGTCCATGAAGACCTCCAAACACTCTCCTACCATGTCCGAGAATATTGACAGCATGCATCTCTGAAAAGTCGCAGGGGCGTTACATAGCCCAAATGGCATGCGTCGAAAGGCGTAGGTACCGAAGGGACAGGTAAAGGCGGTCTTCTCCTGATCCTCAGGAGCGATGGCCACTTGATTGTAGCCCGAGTACCCATCCAGGAAGCAGTAATGGCTTTTCCCTGCCAGTCTCTCAATGATCTGATCTATAAAGGGCAGGGGGAAATGGTCCTTCTTGGTGGCCTGGTTGAGTCTCCTGTAGTCAACGCAGACCCGCCAAGAGGTGGGTACTCGTGTAGCGATCTCCTCTCCCGACTCACTGATCACAGTCGTGATGCCCGTCTTCTTGGGCACCACATGCAAGGGGCTCACCCACTTGGAGTCGGAAATGGGATAAATAAAATCTGCACTCCACCATTTTGATATTTCCTTCATGACAACCTCTCTTAGGTTGGGGTTCAGTCGCCGCTGGAACTCACGCGACGGCTTTGCCCCTTCCTCGAGATAGATATGGTGGGAGCACAATGAGGGACTAATCCCATGGAGATCTGCTACGCTCCATCCAATTGCCTTGCGGTTCTTTTCAAGAACCTCCATCAGACGGGATTCTTGTTCTTCAGTCAGATCAGCAGAGATGATGACTGGGTACATCTCAGACTCTCCCGCAAGGAATCTGTACTTCAGCGAAGTAGGGAGCGGCTTTAGCTCTGGACAGCTGGGTGCTGGCAAATCTGGCTTCTGAAGAAGATGTGTGTATGCAGACAATTCTGCCAAATTTGCCTGGGAAAATGATAACGAACTCTCACAAACTGGATCTGGAGAAGGCGGGTCCTCTGCATTGTCTCTGGTCTGCTCTGCCTCTACCTCCTCCTCATCTGTAGGCTCAGGTGGATCCAGATCTGGCATCTGATCATCACAATCTGCCCAATCAGATTCTGAATCCGAGGGATCTATATCAGACTCGGTGGCATCAGTACCACCGGAGAACAAGGTGGCATCAGCACCACCATAGAGCAGGGTGGCCTCAGTACCACCATCACTGGAAATTGTGTCGCGATCAAGGTCCGACTCTGCTGACTCAATAGTATCCTGAACCAGGGCTGTGCTCTCCAGACTATCCTCTGCTATCAATTCTGCATCAGCTGTATCTGAATATGAGAGGATGGTCTGTGCTGCAGGGTCTGCCCAAACTGCCTCATCATCTGTGATCACAAAATCACAGTCCTGGTGGATGTCTGGCTCCATGTCTGTCAGCTGCTCTGAATCTGTACTGTCCTCTGAGCGGGATCTAGCTCTGGCTCTGTGGTCCTTAACCGTCTCTATTTGTATACTCTCGCCCTGGACGCGAAAGAATACCTTCCCACTGTCATGGTCAGTCACCGCTTTGGCTGTGGCCAAGAACGGGCGACCGAGGATAATGGGGGAATCGGTCAACGAGTCAGGGGTCTCCATGTCCAGCACTACGAAGTCCACGGGGAATCGCAAACCCTGAATCGTGACGACAACGTCTCGCAACAACCCCTTTGGCCTCTTGACAGACCGATCAGCAAACTGAAGGTATGTCCTGCTCTGTCTAAGAGTGCCCAACTCTAGGTGGTCGAGAAGGGCTGCCGGAAGAAGGTTGATCGACGATCCGCTATCTAATAGAGTACGGTTGAACCTCTGCTCACTAATCTGACATCTGACATACGGGGCCCCTAAATCTGGCCTCTTAGTCGGCAGATGGTTCTGGATCGCGTAACATGTGGCTTTGGTCAACACATGAATTTCTGTGGTCTTGTTCCTCTTCGTCCTTCTGACTGTGGTCCTGTCTCTCAAGGATCGCTGAAGAAGAGGGATGTGCTGCAAAGCCTCATTGAGGGTCAGCTGGATGTGAAATCGGTCTATCATGCTCTGGCTGAACTCCTCCTGCTCTATCTTGTTTGGATCTTTTTCTTTTTTCTTCCCCTTCCCCAACTCAAGGGCTCTAGGAAAGGGGATCACAGGGTCCTTCTCAGATGAAGGACTAGGAATAGGCCTAGACGGTTTGATGACCGGATCCTCACAAACATCATTCACCACAGTGGGATCAGAAGAAACTAAACCTTTTCCTTTATTCAAATCAGAGTTCTGAGATACATTCATGCGAGGAAAGACAACATTTCTACCAGAATAAATGTTGGTGGCATCAGTACCACCTCTAGTTGGCTCTACAACTAGACGTCTTGCGGCTTCAGTACCGCTGGCTGGCTCAGCTCTGCTGGTGGCGTCAGTACCACCTCCTCGATGTGGTGAAATGGCGGCCTCAGTACCGCCGGTGGAATCAGCATCTCGGGTGGCCTCAGTACCACCGTCATCATGATGTGCGGCTTCAGTACCGCTCTCCTCTTCCTCATCTGGCGCTCTAGATGGATCCTCGTGTTGTCGCTCAGATGAGGCGCCGCCTGCTGGTCTTCTACCGCTCCTAAGTGTAACAAAATCAGCATCAAATATATTTGATGACATATCATCAAATGAGTTACTAGGAGTGGTAGGCTCAGTGTGAACTACCTGCTCAGATTTCCTCTTCAAGTTATTCGGATTCGGCTCGATCTGTGCAGGGATGGCGGCCTTCCCTCTCATCAGGTCCCGCATCTCCTGGCGGAACTCGTCCATCTCCCGTCTAAATGTAGCCTGCTGCTCTGTGAAGAGGCGGGCTAGATCATCCATGGCGGGGCTCTCATGGGAGCCCGACGGGTTGCCTCTCTGGTAATGAGGCTGCTGGACCTGCTGCTGCTGTGGCTGAGAGGGGTAAGAGGGATGATGCTGCTGCGGGTGAGCCTGCTGCTCACGTCTCCAATTCTGTCCCTGCTGCTGGTAGGGACGAGGTACGAAGGATGATGGCTGATGTGGCTGATATGCAGGGGGCTGCTGGTGATCTCTCTGCTGGGAGTACTGCCCTCCCTGACCGGCTGGCTGCTGTTGGGACTGGTTACCCCCATTCCCCCACCTGAATCCGGGATGGTCTCGTCGGATTCCAGGTTGAGGACGGTCATACCAAATCCCGTTGACATCCATCAACGGCTCAGCGTCAAAGGGGTCTGGTGGCAGTGCTGCCAGAGGCTGATCCGGCTGATATACCACCATCTGTAAGTCTGGAGATGGTGGTGACTGGTAAGAGGGCTGCTGCTGCTGGTACGGCTCCGCCTGTACAAGGTGAACTTGTCTAGGCTGCTGCAAGGAGCTGGAGCGCTGGGACGAGCTGCGGCTGCCGCCGGAATCGCCTCGCGACAGAAGACGGGGCTGAGGAGCCGTCTGTGCCTCCTGAAGGCACAAGAGCTGGGTCTTCATGTCGCTCAGAGTTTGTGCCATTTGCTCCATCTGAGTTATGCCCTGGCACTGCTTCTTCTCTATGATCTCCATGCGGTCCAACTTCTCGCTGATAATCCCCATGTCCGCAGTGGCCGACTCTGCCTGTGCGGCCGCAACTGTGGACGAACTAGATGGACCTGCATCAACCCGTGCTATCCGCTGATACTGCACGGGTCCTGGCGGCTGCTGAGATCTCTGAGTGTACAACCGAGTCTGGGACATCACCATGTAATTTTCTGCCATCTCCTCGTAGATGGCCCAGACTTGGTTGTGGTCCTTGGCAAAGTAGGACCCGCCGCAAGAAGCATTCACCAGACCCTGAAGCTCTGGTGTCATCCCACTGAAGAAGCTCTGAACTAGGTTCGGCTTCGAGATGTCATGGTGTGGGCATCTATCCAGAAGCTCTCTGAACCTCTCCCATGCTTCGTGAAATTGCTCATTAGGGAGCATGGAGAAGTTGTTGATCAGGGCCCTCGCTGCATTCGTCCGCCCGAGTGGATAGTACTTGTTCAAGTACTCGGTGCGGAGCTGATCCCAAGTGTAAACAAACTTCCCTAGATGTTTCAGCCAAGCGGCTGCTCTATCTGCCAGTGAAAAAGGGAAGGCCATCATTCGAATCGTATCTTGGTCCACATGACGGTCGTGGACAGTACTGCAGATCATCAAGAACTCCTGGAGATGGAGATGGGGTTCCTCAGTGGCAAGCCCGTGAAAATGAGGGAGCATCTGCAGGGTGTTCGGAGGGAACTTGAAATCCCCCACGATAGCAGGTACCACCACCCAATGATGCATCAGTGTAGATCCGGGGTTGTGTAGCTCCCGCATCGTTCTCGGTGGTCCTCCTCCGGCGGCGGCTGCCGCTGCGGCAGCTGCTGCTGCGGCTGCTGCCTCTGCATCAGCGTCAGGAATATCCTCAGGCTCGCTCGACTCGTCTCGCTCTCTTCGGAGCCGCTCCATCTCCCTTCTCATCTCAATCATAAATGCCCCCTGATCGCGTAACTGTTGCTGAACTGTCTCTAATGATGCGATCAGGGTGGAGTTGATCGCTCCCTGGTCTAAGACAAAATGTTCGGGCTGGCGATCGTCTGAACTGCCGGCTCCAGCCATAGGGATGTCTGCAAAATCAGATGAGCCTAACTCAGGTTCTGTTAAATCAATTCGTCTTTCCTCGGGCTCATGTCTCTCAGTAGGAAAAGAAAGGGGGTCGAGGGGGAACAGGGTGGAATCGTACTCGGGCCCAGAGAGCTGGTCTCGACTCTCGCGGGCCAACCTAGATGATGAAGTAGCCGCGCCTGAAAGCGGTGCAGCCAGAGGCTGCCTAAGAGATCGTCTACCCATCATCTTGATCTGGCGAGTAAGGCGGATGGGATCTGGAGAAAATATGATCGCAAAGCAAACCCCTTGTTCACCAACTCAACGCAATCTGAAGACCGTGAAAGCTCGGTCAATTTATCTTGTCAATTTTATTTGGTGAACACACAAGATATCAGAGCGATTACGTGACCTGCTGGGATACCCGATACTCTCTCAACCGACTGTCCCGCACAGAAGAGTCGGTAATCAGTCGAGATGAGCACCGGAAGGCTTTACCTAGTGTTCGGGTCACTCTCTCGCACAATCAAACCAAACAATGAGGGGGTTGCTCTCCCCAAGACAAATTTTTAATGTGAGTGTCTTTTAGGGTCAATAGTGTTATCCAGTCCCGATTTTTATTGTTTTTCTTTTTAATTTTTTTTCAAAATAAATACAAGCGGCCTAACGGTTTTTCCGATTCTCCTGATGATTAAGCCAAAAACAGAGGGAGAAGACGAAAAAGCCGATGCGCGAGAAAATCAATGATGCATGCAGAGAAAGAAATGCGTACCTTGTCTCCAGCACTCTACATGCAAGTGATCCGCGCAGAATTTAAATACAGAATTAAACTACCTAAATGATGCAACGAGGAAAAACCGAGTCCTAGATGAGAAACTTCTATTGATCGTGAAGAACAATAGTTAGCCAACCGAATCGAGTCCGGAGTCCGATCTTGGGAGTCACTCGGTGCCCGCCACAACGGGTCCTGCCAGCGCTGTATGTGACTCCTCACGGCACGTGGTCTCAAATCCAATTAAACTAACTTTTTCAGTGAATTTTATCAAGGTCCAATTACGTTCTATAGGAACAGATATTTCTATTAAGTGTTGGGCCTTAGATATCTACGTCACAATCAACCAAAAATTCCTAAATCTAGGGGCTCGAGAAAACCGCGTAAACACCGGAAAAGGCAGCTAGCTATCAAAACCACGATAAAAGCCGCGAAAATCCGAATGGGTCCCCCGAGTACACCGGTACTCAGCGAAACAGACCCGCTAAGTTTACAAGTGTCCACAGTTCAAAGTTCAAATCCTAAATTATTACAAAAAAAATGTTCTCTCTCTCTCTCTCTCTAAGTAGAAAATTTTTGCTCCTCTCTCTCTTCCTCCTGCGCGGGTCCTCTAAATAGTAACTCCAAGCAGTCCAAGCAGTACCTCGCACAAAAATCCAAGAGAGAATGTCAGAAAATAATTAAAATATAGAGAGACAAAAATAGAAGAATGAAAACTGACTACAAAGCCGTGCTCCCCGGCAACGGCGCCATTCTGACGACGCGCCCGAACGACAGAGGTAAAGGTGTAGAAAAAATGTAGGTCGTTGCGACCTCAATCACTCGGGCTGAGTCAATCAAGAAAATATCAATCACTCAAATCAGATAAAAACAAGCAAGCACAAGAAAGAGCGATCTAGCTATAGGATTAACCTGGTATAGCTCCCAGGGTCGAACACAAGGAGCACAGATTGGCTAAATAGCCTACGATGTAGTCAGAATCCAAGAGAATCTTTTTTAATGGTTTTTTATTTGTTTTTAGATTTTTTTTTTAGATTTTTGAAATGATGAGAAAATTAAAGAATGTAAATACAAGGGAACTTCAACAATTTATTACACACACCAAAAATGATGCAAAAATTCCAGAAAATTGATTTTTATGTTTTAAATGTTTTTTACTGTTTTTGGTGAATTTTTGGAATTTTTCTAATGGGTAAATTATTTATTAAAAATCAAACAATGCAAAACAGGAGGGGTACTGTCCAGCAAGGCTTAAGACCCAAAAATAAAATAATTTTGGATCTCAAAAAGCCCTGAAGGTAATTTTCCTATAATCTAGAAAGAATAAGGAAAATTTAGGCACCCTAATTATTGTTTTTGGATTTTTAATTTATTTATTACAATTTTTATGAGTTTTTAGGGGTTTTTCGATTTTTAGGGTTTTTAAGTGATGAAAAGTCACCAAAAATGGCTGGAAAATCAAACAACCAGCAAACAACAAATCCTATTTTTTTTAGAATTTTTAAAGGTGATTTTATATTTTTTTTGGTATTTTTAAAGTCAAACAGTAGCAAAAATAGGGGTTTTTGAATTTTTAAAAATAATAAATGGAATCAAAAATGTCCCCAAAAATCATAGAAATTCCTACACCATGGCAGGAGCCATGTGTCAAAATTTCATTGGATTTGGAGGTCGTTTGATATTTTATTCAAAAATAACAAGGGGGCACTGTGCACAGGGACCTAAGTGCAAATACCCAAAAGTTCTGGGGTCCTGGTGCAAAATTCCCAAGAAGTCACGTGCCAAGCACGTACCTGGGGCACTCAAGGACCTAAATGTAATAAAAATAAGTTTCAGGGACCTATTGATAACTCGTATCAAAAGTCCAGGGGCTTATATGCAATTTACCCAAAATAAAACGCACATGTGCAAAATCAATGCTCACAGGGGTATATATGCAAATAAACAAAACTTTTCATTCAATGAGTAACATCCAGAACTACAGGGCTTCTTATGCAAATAACCCAACAAAACACGTGCCAAAGCACGTGGGTCTCTACTGGCAGGGGTATAAATGCAAATAAAATTAAGCGCGAGGGTCTCTATGCAAATATCCCAGAAAATAAACAACTGAATTAAAAATTACAGGACTTAAACGAAAACAACAAACTACGAGGGGGGCCTACGATATTTACCCCTTTATTAATAGCGACGGCCCGATTCTGACGCGTGGCAGATCTGACGGTGGAGAACAAACGCGCCTTTACTCCTTCGGCTCTTGGGCTCGATCGACGGCAGAGAGAGATCCACGTGGCTGATCTGACGGTGCTGGGCTCCTGCGCCTCTCTCCTCGGTTGCGACGGTCCAGATGAGATCCTCAGATGGATCAACGGCTGCTGCTCCTCTACAGATCGACGGCTAGGATGAGAACTGGAGTGAGGTCTTCATCGGACGGCTCTGGAGGGTGGAGGAAGAACTCGACGCCGGCGAACTTCGCCGACGTCCTGCGTGAACTCCGGTCCTCCTCAGCTGCGCCTGAAGGTCGGAGAAGGTCCGGCGTGAAGTTGCGCAACTGCTGCGGGTGGCCAAGGGCCCAACCGAGCCCTGGAGGGGCTCCGGCGAGGCCTAGTGGCTCGAAGCTCCTGGCTGAACTGTGAAGGAGGCTCAGACACCCCCTTTGGACCTGCAAAGTGGTCAAGAAGCTTCGCGGGTCGAGGGCAAAGTGCCTCGACCCGGTTAGGTGGCGTGAAGGTGATCGGTGCGGTGGGGCGGAAGAGCTCCGGCGAGGCGACGGCGGTGGAGCTCGACTCCCAGATCCTGTGCGATCTGGGTTGTGCGAATGGGTGAAGAAGGTGCGCGGGGAGATGGCGAAGGTGATGGTAGGGTCGGATGGTCGAGATGATACGCGAAGTGATCGGAATCGGAGATGTACGTCGGAGCTATGATTTGGGCGTAATCGGGAATTGGAAGAAATTAGAAGGAATTAAGGCTACCTGATGGATGCTGGAGACTGTGCTGGAGCGTGGCTATCTCCGGGTCGTAGCTTCGAAGGGCGTCATGGCCTGAAGCTCGATGCTCAACGCCGGCGGCGGAGCAAGTACGGCGAAGATCGCCGGATCAGTGGATACGCCTCCTCGCCTCACTGCAACAAGGGCTGACGCTTGCTGTCACTCTCACGAAGCCAATGGAGGTCACTGGGAAGGAGGAGAAGGGCCAAAGATGGGGCGCGGAGGCGGCGGAGGGAAGAATATATAGAGTGACAGCGTCGACTAGGGTTGAGGCTCGACGGCTAAGGAAAACGTGGATTTGATGGCGGAGGATCCGGCGAGGATGAGGGATGATTGGCGAAGAATCCGAGCACGGGGGTTGAGTGGGTGACAGCCTGGAGGCGCGTGGGAAATTCGGAGAAGACGGGGTGGCGCGCCTCTTCCAGAAAAGGAAGGAGTCCGCGGGGGAGTTGACCGGGGTCAACAATCCCCCGTGGACCAATCAGGAGCGGCCACGTGTGCTCGAATTTTGTTTATTTATTTTGGGGCAGAAATAGGCCGAATTAAAGAAAACTCAAAACATGAAATATTTTTCTTTTATTTTTTTCTATTTTTTGGTGATTTTTAATTAATTTTTGGAAATAAAAATAGGTTAGCTCTATATATAGGTATATGTACACTATATGGATTTTTATTTTTGATTTTTTATTTGTTATTTTTATGTGTTTTTATGCTCATTTTGTATTTTATTTATTTACAAGATAAAATGAGGAATAAAAGAATATTTTTATTTTATTTTTATCACTTATATACAAGGGTGAAGTAAATAGATATATACATTTATATACATGGTATTTATACAATGTATTTTTGTATTTTAATTTTGTAATTTTTATTTGATTTTTGTTTTGTTTCTTTTTATTTATTTTATTTACAAAATATAACATAGAATATTTACAAAAAGTTTAGAAAATAATTGAATTTATTTATAGGGTTAAATAAATACAAAGGTGTGGTTCATGTACATGGTGAAGGAAGGGTATTTTTGATTTTTTTGCTTTTCATCTTTTTATTTTGTTTTTAATAGCTTTTACAAAATATACAAAATATTTACAACATAATTTTGGGTGAGGAAAATATATAGTTTTATTTACAGAAGTATACACACCTGAGCTCCTATCTCCCTCTACTTTGGCTTTTATGCGGTCAGGCCCATGCTGAGCCCTCCCTTGGGTTAGGTTGCTCAATATTTATTCTAAATATTTCCCTCTTTTTCTTTTTGCTCTTTATTCTTTTATTTTGTGCACAAAAACATGCTAATTATAGGTTTTTACACAATGCATGCTTTTGGTAATTATTTGTATTTACACATATCTACATGTATTTGCAAAGGTTTTTGTAGCTAAAATAATAGAATAAAGAGTGATGAATGGGTATTCATCAAGGGTCACGGTGGCGCGCGGACCCCGAGGTTGATGCCCGGCGAGGTTGTCGGATGTGGGAGGTGTCAAACGGAGCCAGGGTTTAGGTGTTAGGCAATCGGGTCGAGCGGGTATAAATCCGAGAAGAGAGTCCGGCGCTCAAATCCGCGAAGAATGGTCCTGGGGGGGTCAGTTGACCGGGCGGTCAACATCCCCAGGACCCAATGAAATCAGGCCACGTGGCCGAATCTTGAGGTGACAAATTCACCTAGCTAGGGGCCGAATCAGCAAAAACCCAAAACATGAAATATTTTTATTTTATTTTTTTCTATTTTTTGGTGATTTTTAATTAATTTTTGGAAATAAAAATGGGGTATTTACATTATATAGCTATACATAGGTATATATACAATATGGGGGCTTTTGATTTTTGATTTTTAATTATTATTTTTATACAATTTTATTCCCATTTTATATTTTATTTATTTATAGGATAAAATAAGGGATAAAAGGGTATTTTTATTTTGTGTTTATTATTTATATACATAGGTGAAATAAATAGTTATGTACAACTATATACATGGCATATGTACAATATATTTTTGTAATTTTAGCTTTTTGATATTTTTATTTGATTTTTGTTTTTGATTCTTTTTATTTTATTTATTTACAATATAAAATATTTACAAAAAGTTTTGAAAATAAATAAATTTATTTACAAGGTTAAATACATGTAGAAGCATGGTCTATATACATGGTGGAAGGATATTTTTGGTCTTTTTGATTTTCAAATTTTTATTTTGTTTTTATCTTTTCCAAATATGTACAAATATTTACAAGAATATTTTTGGTTGAGGAAAATATAATTTTATTTATTTACATAAATATTTACACATGAGCTCCTATCTCCCTCTACTGTGGCTTTTATGCGGTCAGGCCCATGCTGAGCCCTCCCTTGGGTTAGGTTGCTCAATATTTATTCTAAATATTTCCCTCTTTTTCTTTTTCATCTTTATTCTTTTATTTTTGCACAAAAACATGCTAATTATAAGTATTTACACAATGCATGCTTTTGGTAATTATTTGTATTTACATATATCTACATGCATTTGCAAAGGTTTTTGTAGCTAAAATATAAGAATAAAGAGTGATAAATGGGTATTCATCACTCCCCTCACGCCAAACATGGTTGATGCCCATAGGCTCCTAACCCCTCGTACACGAGAAACCCAAATCCCACTCCCAAAACCCCAAGTTGTATTGTCCTCCAAGGCACAAAGCTTAGTTGCTAAGATATATCATTGTTGAAGATTTTTTTGATAGCAACTGAAATTTAATTATGTTGTGGTTTTAGAATTTTTGACATTGTGTTGTCAGTAGAACTTCATTGTTTTACAATTGAAGAGATTGATTTACAATTTTACAATATTTTTCATAAGTAATATAATATTATTCCTCATTTTATTGGTTAAATATTTTGTATCTTATATTACATGTGAGGAGGATGGTATGTTCTATATAGGGATTTTTTCAGGCTAGAAATCATCCATATAGTCACATTTCTTGAAGTAGGAAAGGATGGGGTGTTGTTAGGAGGAATTCGTAGCAATTAATCATGAGGAGCTCAAGGTATGTTTATATAGGTCCGCAAAACATGTCTTGTCTTGGGCCGGCCCAAGCTCGGACCAAAGGAAATGGGTCGGGCCTGGGTTTGGGCCGAACAATAACAAGATTTGCGGGCCTAGGCCCGGCCCAAGGCCCGAAATAATTAGATGGGCTTGGGCCTGGGCCCTTCAGGACCCAGCCCGGCCCGGCCCGTGCCCATCCCTAGACGGAACCTTTACCGCAGACCTCTGTTGTACATCAAAGGATCCCCTCAGTACTAGCCCCGCGACTTCCCTGATTGGCATAACCAC
This sequence comes from Ottelia alismoides, assembly GCA_037367405.1. Taxonomy (NCBI): domain Eukaryota; kingdom Viridiplantae; phylum Streptophyta; class Magnoliopsida; order Alismatales; family Hydrocharitaceae; genus Ottelia; species Ottelia alismoides. Next base: position 985,587 of record JAZKJV010001110.1, read on the forward strand.
CTCATCATCTCCCCTCTTTAGCAAGTTGTTTTCATTTCAACTATGCCTAGAACCACCATATCACTTTCCTCCTTTATGCAAGCCCTACCTACCATCATCCTTGGTCCTTTCCTGACAGCCAGGTGGATCATCGAATATTTCCTTGCTGGTGGCCTGTTTCGTGGAAGATTAGACGAGAAGAGAAATTCAGGAGAATAAATTAGGTATTTTTTGTCGCATTTTAAAAAGGAGAAAGGGTCTTCTTAAAATATCGGTATCTAGTATTCCAGCAAAGAGACCTTGCGAACAACAATCCATTTGGACTCCGGACCGACCCCGATCGATCCACCAACTTCTCGATCAGGGCCTCTACGTCGTCGTCAACGCCAAGCTTCCGCCTTCTGCAACCTTGGGATCCAAAACCCATATGACACTACCTCCTCCCGAACCCTTCACATCTATCAGTCAATCTACCCAAGAAAAACCTCCAGCTCCTCCACTCCTTGCTGACCTGACAGGTCAGGTGAAGCGTGGGGTTGAACCTTGACAAGCCAATCAACGGATTTGGTATAATCCCTTGGCGGTTCTCCACCATTGCATCACCTCAAGCTCTCCAGCTTCCGGAGGCTCGAGCCACCTCCATTGAAATCCATCATATGGGGTCTAAGCTCCACAACAGAAGACCATCTTTTTTGCTCATCGTCATCAACATACAGACACTTCTAAAAATCCGCTTAGCTTTTGTCGTCTTATGAAATATAGAATATAGAATGTTATATTGTCTGCGAAGGCTTCCAATGCATACTATGTCAGCTGCCAAATTGCCATAAAGATCTTTGACCACACTCTGCGTTTGGTACGCGGGTTAAGAACGGTTAAACTAGTAGCGGGTAATCCGTTTTTGTGTTTTGGTATTTAGATAGAAGGTTAAACTGAGGGTGGGTTAAAAGTGAGTTTGTTGTGATATGATTGTATCGACAGGGTTGGGTTGGACGGGGTTGGATTGTATGCAGAGTATGCATATCGCAGACGATCCGGGTGGGAGAGGGTTGTCTGCTGTAATACATCAGATGTTGTATTACGGTCTTGCCCCATTGAAGACCCCAATCTAGGACCTCACACTTGGTTAAAGACTTCGTATTCCTTCTTTGTGGAGGATGAAAAGGGGCATATACTCTTCAAATCTTTCCTCCTTTGGTTTATATACATTTTTTGTGCTATATTTTAGTACAAGCACTGATTTTTCCCACCATTTTCTTCGCCTAATAGTAATTTCAAGGTAACTCGTGATCTACATTCAACATCTTCTTTATAATTAATAAAATTTCATCAAAATTTTGATCTGTCTTATAATGCTTCGTTTTCATAGCTAATACATATGAAACAACTAAAATTTTGAAACATGACTTATTATCGAAGGATTTAATGGGGCTGCCCCGCCTCTTTATTTCGGTATTTTTTTTTGAAAAATAAAACCATGTATATTCATCCCTATATCTCTCCTATATGTTATTCGAATTTCGTCAGAAATAGAGACTCCTACGGCCTCCATCGAGATGATATCGATTTAACAAATCCTGTTACCATTAAAAAATAATTGTCTGGATGGAGGCCGTATGAGTCTCTGTTTCTGACGAAATTTAATTGACATATAGGAGGGATATAAAGATGAATATACACGCAATATTTTTCAAAAAAATACCGAAAATGACGCGAGGGCAGCCATGTTAGCTGCCCCAAGGGGACAACCCCATCAATCTCATTATCGAATCATAATGGTTCCCTTGTGTAACGTCCCGAGTTTAAGTTCTCGGTCCGTTATCGAGCATTACTGGCCCTTACAACCTCTTGGGATCGGGTCATACGAACCCGATTAATCACCCCCAAAATGCTTAAGCCGGTTTGTCCGGTAGTAAGCCCCTCACTATTTATCCCAGCCGGACATTTTTGTGTTCCCCAAACAATGTCCCACACCGTGGAACACAAAAATTCCGGCTGGGATAAATAGTGAGGGGCTTACTACCGGACAAACCGGCTTAAGCATTTTGGGGGTGATTAATCGGGTTCGTATGGCCCGATCCCAAGAGGTTGTAAGGGCCAGTAATGCTCGATAACGGACCAGGGATTTAAGTTCGGGACGTTACAAATGGTATCAGAGCCGAACACCCTCTGACAGTGGAAAGGGCTTCTCAAGAGGTGGAACCGCTCCTACAAAAGGTTGGAGGAAATGGCTACCCGGAGCGTGCAACCGCCATTGTCACTGGGAAGAAGTGATGTGACATGTCGCAACGAGGATGTTGCGAATATAAGTGGGAGAGGTTGTAAAACCCCAAACAATGTCACACACCGTGGAACACAAAAATTTCAGGTGGGATAAATAGTGAGGGGCTTACTACCGAACAACCCGGCTTAAGCATTTTGGGGTGGCTAATCGGATTCGTATGTGCCTGATCCCAAAAGGTTGTAAGGGCCAGTAATGCTCGATAACGGATTGGGGATTTAAACTCGGGACGTTACACTTTGTCTTTTTTTTAATAACTCGTGAAAAATTTCCGATTCTTCGTGTCGCTTTTCATGGTCACGAAGATCATGATTCAGTTGCGAATCAACTTCATTCGTCGATATTTTAACAATAAGATTTTCAGTGTGAGGTATTGAAACTTGATATGGAAGATCTTCTACAAACTCTCCATGTCGCTGCGAAATATCATATGCAATCATGTATCCGTTTTTGTGATGACGCAACCGAACATCATCCACACTATTCATTTTCAAGGCGACATCTAGTACGTGGATATATAATGGTACCATCCAAATCTACAAAAATTGGACAACGAGCATACGCAAAGGTGACAAAATCACAAGACTTCACTAAAAAAATCGAAAATTCACACGGAAGAGCAGCCACCCGTCTTATACTGAAATGTATTCATTAAATGGTGAGATAAATTCCTATATAATGAGATATTGAAAGAAAAGACAATCCTGAAGATGATAATAAATCCAAAGTCAGCCATCGTAAATGAAAATAGCTTCGGAAAGCTGAAAGGGAAATCAAAGAAAAGCATCTGTCTATCAGTGATTGAAAAACTTCAAATGATGATTTCTGTCGAAATACAGAAGGTCTTTGTAACGTCTCGAGCTTAGATCCTCAGTCCGTTATCAGGAAAACTAACCCTGACAACTTGTTGGATTCGGGCCCAAATGGATCCATTGACAACCACCCAAAATGTTTAATTCCCACCACTAATAAGCCACACCCACACTTCGTGAGTTTTAGATGTGGTACTTTGTTTGGGGATATGGATGTTACAACCTCCTCCACTTATATTCGCAACGTTCTCGTTGCGACATAACCCATCACTTATTCCCAATGACAGTGGCGGTTGAACGCTCCGGGTAGCCTTTTCCTCTAACCTCTTTGTAGGGGTGGCTCCGCCTCTCAGGTAACCCTTTCCATTATCAGAGAGAACATGCCTCTAATACCATTTGTAACGTCCTAAGCTTAGGTCCTCAATCTGTTATCGAGAAAAATTGACCCTAAAAACTTGTTGGGTTCGGACCTAAATGGATCCAATGACAACTACCCAAAATGATTAAGCTCAAGTTGTAACATCCATACCCCAAAAATAGTACCACATCTAAAACTCATGAAGTGTGGATATGGTTTATAAGTGGTGGGGATTACTACATGATAACTTGGGCTTAAGCATTTTGGGTGGTTGTCAATGGATCCATTTGAACCCGAACCCAACAAGTTGTCAGGGTCAGTTTTCCTGATAACAGATCGGGGATCTAAGCCTGTAACATTACAAATGATATTAGAGTCATGTTCCCTCTGATAGTGGAAAGGGCTACCCAAGAGGTGGAGCCGCCCCTAGAAAGAGGTTGGAGGAAAATGCTACTCGGAGTACTGGAAATAAGTGATGGAGCATGTTGCAACGAAGATGGTGCGAATATAAGTGGGGGAGGTTGTAACACCCATACCCACAAAATAGTATCACATCTAAAAGTTATGAAGTGTGGGTGTAGTTTGTAAGTTGTGAGGATTACTACTTGATAAATTGGGCTTAAATATTTTGGGTGTTTGTCAATGAATCCATTTGGGCCCGAACCCACTAGCCCTCCAGCACCGACTCCAGTAGAGTATTTCTTTCTACTCTACTTGATAACTTGGGCTTAAATATTTTGGGTGTTTATCAATGGTTCCGTCCATGCGTCTCCCCCCCCCTCTACGTGCCAGACGCCCCGCCCGGCTCCCGCCTCCATGCAGTGAGCACCCCCCAGCTCTCGCAGGTGCCGTCTCCACCAGCCCTCCGGCACAGACTCCAGCAGAGCCCCCTTGCAGCTCCTGTCTCCTCCAGCCCCTCTCCCGGCATTCACGCATGGCGTCATTCAGTCTTCATATGACGTGATTTAGGGACGAGTTGTTTTCCCTATCTTATTTTTACAGCAGGCCTGATTTCTTCTGACATCATGTCATAATCAGATGTGACATCAGCAGGATATGATGGAGGGAGCACCCGACTACTCTCATTTGGGTCGATCCCTAAATTAGACAACACCAACTACCCTAAGTGGTCCCCCATGTTCCTCATGATCGTACGAGGATACGATCAGGAAGACATTCTCTTAGAGTCAGAACCTGCTGAAAAGACAGGAAAAAATGCAACTTGGGACAAAGACGACGGAATGGTCAGTTCTTAGATTATGGTCAACGTCATTGACCGGATTGTTGATGAACTCGTTTGTTATAACACTGCCCACGATATATGGACCTCTCTTCAAGCCACATATGGTCAGGATAAGAATTCAAGTAGGATGTATCAGATGTACTTTGACATGCTCAACATGAATCAAGCAAGACGCTCACTACCTGAGTATTTCTCTCTCTTAAAATCCCTTTTTGAGCGATATAATGCTTGTATTTCAGATTGCACGTGTCCAACTTAGAAACAACATCGCCATCAGATGACAGTCCTTGTATTTCTTGCTGGACTTGATTCTGGCTATTCGGTTTCTCATGATCAAATGATCACCGCGACCACTCTCCCCACCATTGAAGAAGCCTACAGTACCCTGAGTCGCCTTGCCATTCCTCATACAAGTGATAAAGACACTGATTAGGGACAAATTTCTGCTCTCGCTTCCCCATCTAGACGAGGAAGTCGTGGCTCTTTCAGGAGCCGTGGTCGAGGATGCTTCATTCCAGGACGAGGTCGTAGCACAATCCAGTGTTCTTACTATCATAAATTTGATCACACAGAAACTGTATGCTACCGCAAGCAGGGGTACCCTACTCCTAGTGCTCGATCGGCCAATGAAGGAGATAGTCCTCCAGTGGAGGTTCCTAGACGGGACTTCGATGATCTGATGCAATGTCTCAACAGGTTGCAATCGAACGAGTCCTCTACCTCATATCAGGACAATACTACAGACACTGCAGTAATGGCACGATCAGGTATCTTTATCGCATCTGCCAAGAGAATTGCAAAATCATAATGGTTGATTGATATAGGTGCTTCCACTTATCTGTGTGGCGAACAAACTCTCATACAACAGATGCGTAATGTCCCCCTTGGACGGACTGTACAGGTTGTTGATGGACGATTTTCCCCAATAAAAGGAAAAGGCGACGTCCATCTAACTCCTAATATCAGCCTCAACAATGTTTTATTTGTTTCGGATTTTCCCATCAGTCTTCTTTCAATTAGTCGGATTTGCAAAGAACTCAATTGTCGAGCAATATTTAACGCTATATCTTGTGTGTTTCAGGACATACTATCTGGGAGGACGATTGGTGCAGGTCGTGAAGAAGGGGGAATATATCACCTTGTCCAGTCCTCTGACACTATCGCTTACTCTGGGACCACTTTCTCTGCATCCTCTGGCGCTCTTTGGCACCAACGTCTGGGTCATCCTTTCGTTCACAAGCTTCGACGAGTTCTTCCCTGGCTCCCTCCCACTGTCAACCTAGAGTGTGAGGCCTGCCAACTGGGGAAATATCACCAGAGTTCTTTTCCTTCATCAGGTACCATTCATTCTAGTAGTTTATTTGAACTTATTCATCTTGACATATGGGGACCCACTCGTTATCCTGATTAACCAGGGAATAGATATTATTTGGTTATTATAGACTATTTTTCTCGTGTGTCTTGGTCCTTCTTAATGAAAAATAATTCTAATGTCTTTCAAATCATTGTTCATTTCATACATGAAATAAAGAATTAGTTAGGTACAACCATAAAAACCCTATGATCTGACAATGCTAAGGAGTTGGTCTCACATGGCATGCAATCATTCTTAGCATCTCAAGGCATTTTGCATCAAACTACTTGTCCTCATACATACCAGTAGAATGGAGTGGTGGAGCGTAAACATAGACATATTCTTGATATCGCTCGCACAAAACTCATTGACTATCATGTGTCATCTACATATTGGAGTGATGCTGTACTAACTGCCACATATCTTATTAACCGCATGCCTTCTACTCCCATTGACGAACAGATGCCTAATGAGGTTCTTTTCTCAGGAAAATCCATATTTCATGTCCCTCCAAAAGTCTTTGGTTGCGTCGTCTTCGTTCATCTTCTTGATCCTGGTCGGGATATACTATTGGCCAGAGTAGTTAAATGTATTTTCCTGGGATATGCTCGAAATCAGAAAGGTTATAGGTGCTATGACCCACGTTCCAAGAGACACTACATAAATGCTGATGTTACTTTCTTTGAATCTCTCCCTTACTACTCCCGATCTGGCACACATGTATCACCTCCCCCAATTACCAGTTCTCCTCTTCCTATTCCTCTTCCTCAGGTTGATTACACCCCTTCTGCGCATGCACCATCTCCTCAGGTATGTCCCTCGACTGAGTTATTACAAACTGAAGACACATATGCAGATACATGTATCTCCACCAACCCAAGGGAATCTCCAAGTGGCATACCTATCGCTTTTCGGAAGGGGACCATACAATGCCCATCACGATACAGTACGAAGCATCCAATCTCTGCTATTGTAACCTTCTCCGGACTTGGCCCTACATACAGACAGTTTGTCCAAGCCATCTCGAGTACCATTATTCCTCGTAATCATACAGAGGTCATTCGGGACTCAAAATGGCGCCTAGCAATGGAAGAAGAGATGCCTGCCTTGATCTCTTGGAACACCTAGATACTTGTAGATCCACCAGGCGATAATAAAATTGTTGGGTCTAAATGGGTCTTCACAGTAAAGTATAATCAAGATGGGTCTATTTCTCGCTACAAAGCTCGGCTTGTGGCAAAAGGGTTTACACAAACTTATGGTGTTGATTTCTTTGATACATTCTCTCCAGTTGCTCGTCTATCCACCATAAAAATTCTCATGGCAGTAGCAGTACAGCTTGATTGGCCCTTGCATCAACTAGATGTGAAAAACGCATTCCATTATGGGTACCTCCAAGAAATTATGTATATGCAGCAACCACCCAGGTTCGAGATTCAAGGGGAGTGTCAGAAAGTCCGTTTACTACGCAAGGCCATATATGGTCTCAAATAGAATCCTCGCGCATGGTTTCAAAAATTATCAGAAGCATTAGAGAATCTGGGCCTCATCTGATCTTCAGCAGATCATTCTTTATTTGTACGGAAGAGTGGAAAATGAATTGTGGCTATGCTGGTATATGTGGATGATATTATCCTCACAGGAGACGACCACGATGGTATTATAGAAGTGAAGAAACAACTGGCAGAACAATTTGTGATCAAGGACTTGGGACCTCTAAGATATTTCCTAGGGATTGAAATAGCAAGATCCAAGAGAGGAATTGTCATGTCTCAACGAAAGTATGCTACTGACCTCCTCCAAGAAATAGGGATGCTAGGATCCAAGCCAGCTCAGATACCATGGATCCTAAGGGACGCATCTATGAAGCAGGCGATGTTGAGGATAGTGGTCGATATAGACGACTAGTGGGTAAGCTACTATATCTTACCATCACCCAACCAGATATCTCTCTTGCTGTCGGAAAACTTAGTCAGTTCATGGACTCACCTACTTCAGCCCACTATGACGCATGCACGATGGTCTTAAGGTACATCAAATCATCTCCAGGAAGAGGACTACTATTCATCAAAGGCAATAGCTTTGACCTCATGGCGTATTCAAACGCAGACTATGGAGGAAGCCTGATTGATAGAAAGTCGACTACAGGGTTCTGCACTTATCTTGTAGGAAACTTAATCATGCGGAGAAGCAAGAAACAAGCTGTAGTTTCTCACTCGAGTGCTGAAAGTGAATATCGAGTCATGGCTCAAGCTGCAGCAGAACTTGTTTGGGTCCGATCTATTCTTACTGATCTTCATATCACTCCTGAAAATATCATGGAACTTAGATGCGACAACCAAGCAGCAATGCACATAGCCAACAATCCTATATTCCATGAACACACCAAACATGTGGAGATTGACTGCCACTATTCTAGAAATTTGATACAGAAAGGGCTACTTCATACTCAGAGTGTACCTTCCTCGGATCAAACGACAAATATATTCACCAAGCCACTTGCACGCATACAATTTGAAAAATGTTGTAACAAGCTGAGCATCATTGATATATATGCTCCAGCTTGAAGGGGAGTATTGAGAAGCACTCTACCATAAACTCTAGGGGTAGATTAGTCATTTCATGGACAATTATATTGTAACCCTATCCCTAACCCTAGGCCTCTTTACCTATATAAAGAGCCCTAGGGATTCCTTTCTCAATAGAAAAAAGAAGTATTTCTTTCTACTCTACTTTATAACTTGGGCTTAAATATTTTGTGTGTTTGTCGATGGATCTATTTAGGCCCGAACCCAATAAGTTGTTAGGCTCAATTTTCCCTGATAACGGACTGGACATCTAAGTCTGGGATGTTACAATCCTTGATCTAGAGAATACAAAGATTGATTGTGACGATGACAACGAAGATTGTTATGTTGCAGATAATGAAAGCTCGGATATATACGAACTCATGTAATAATGCAATTATGGATCACCGTAATAAGATCAGGGTAAGAAGAAATTACTAGCGAACAATGACAAGTGATTGAAGCATCAAAGGCTAAATTTGCTCCATGTGAAGAGATTCCACTAGGGATGCAAACGGTCGGATACGGATACGGATATAGGTATTACCATATCCTTATCCGTTTTTAATACGAATACGGATGCGGATACGGATATTGATAGATATTAAAACTATCTTACCATATCCTTAAAAAATGGATACGGATGTAAAATGGATACTGATCGCACACGAGTAATGTTAAAAATACTCTGTAGAATCGACTTAAATATATAAGAACTAGATGGAAAACACATGATATTAATTTATTATATGTGTTTGTATCATAGAATTATATAAATATGGTGAAAGGAGGTAGAGAATTATGTTATTTATGGTTAAAAATAAATCTATGACTATATTTATATACGAAAACGGATATACAAATACGGATACGGATGTTTGCGAATATCAAAACAATATTCATATCCGTATCCATTATAATTTTAAAACGGATACGGATGTCAAAATCTATATAAAACGGATACGGTGACGGATCGGATACGATATATCCGTATCCGTTTACATCCCTAGATTCCATCATATCTTTCGATTTAACAAAAAGATGATCTGAGAAGAAATAAAAAAACTTTTTAAAACCATACTATTGAGAAATTTTTTTATTAGTCTCACGTGACTTTCTCTCTACCCTCACAACCCCTCTATAAAAGGGATGGTGAGTAGGAAGAAAGGGCAAGCAAGAGTTTGGAGAATCTCTCTCTCTCTCTCTCTCTCTCTCTCTCGCTAGTCTTTCCTTCCAGCATATAGCGTAAGAGTCACTGCATAGTTAATGTAAGTGCTTATGTAATGTCTATCTTTATGCTTATGTAATGTCAATCTTTATGCCTATGTAATGTCTATCTTTATGCTTATGTAATGTCAATCTTTATGCCTATGTAATCTTCATGCTTATGTACGCTTTTATGTAATGTTAATATTTATGCTTATGAAATTTCCTTATGCTTGTGAAATCTTTTCTATGCTAGTATAATCTTTAGATTATATATATGGAGTTGGGAGCCTACACCCGGGAGTGTAGGTAATTGCCTACATTTGGCTTTAATTTCATTATTTTTGGGTTTTTTTGAAGAAATTCTTAGGGAGATTTTCTTAACATATTGAGGGAAATATTTGTTTCTAGTTTCATGCAAGACAAACATTCCGAACATGTTCATCTAGAAGAGGTCAATTTCAGCAATTCTGAGATTGTTAAAATTTGATAATCTTGATGGAGATGATAGAAGTCCCGAATTAAATTAAATTTGAACAGACAACACTGTGATATACGGTGATCTAATTCTCCAAAAGTTTCATTTTGAAAAAAAAATCAAAAATATTGAAAAAAAGCTGTGTATGTAGTTACCTACACCCTCGGGTGTAGGCTCTCTTTTTCCGCATATATACAGGAAAAAATGAGGCTTCCCCCGTCCTATTTTCTGACATTTTTTTTATTTTTTTCAAAAATAAAGCCATATATTTTTATCACTATATCCCACTAATATGTCATTCCAATTTCGTTAGAAATAAAGACTCCTACGTCTTACATCTAGAACATGCAATTTTAACGGTGTTAAAATTGGTGTTATTGACCTATTCAAGATGAAGAATATAGAAGTATTTGTTTCTGACGAAATTGGAATGATATATTAGAGGGATATAGTGATGAAAATACATGACTTTATTTTTAAAAAAATAAAAAAAAACGTCGGAAAATGAGGGCAGTGTAGCTCCATTGAACATACATACATACATATATAGATATAGATATATATATATATAATATTTATTTTCAATAAAGTGCACCTTTCCTAAGTACAAGGAAAACCCAGCATCTCATCCGTATGTAATTAATCCAAAGAATTTTTACAAACGTATCTTGGCGAGACAGGTGCAAGAGATTATACAATACCCCAAAATATACGGTACTATATTGAACAGTCACAAAAGGTATATTGTAGTTACAATGGAAATCTACTACACAATATTCTTATGCTTAATCATTTCAGGCGATGGCTACTGGTCTACTGGTTCCAAATAGGTTCGATTCTAGCAAGTGAAAATGGTATTTTTTTGGTATCTTCTAAATGTCATTAGTCTTTCATCGTCATTGATGATGATGAATTTTGTCCCCCAAATTCTGCGTCGTCCTATCTTCCATGCAAAGACTCTGTTCCTGTCGAGAATAATGTTAACTGTAGAGTGTATTTTGGGCATTAGCTTTAATTGGTTTTCCCTCTTTGTAAACCCTAACCCTAATCCTCTTATTATATAAAGAGGATTAGGGAGCCTAATGGAAAATAAAGAAACTTAATCCCAGTTTTAACATGGTATCGGAGCCCTAGGTTTCTGACCTAGGGATCTGTGCCGCTCCCCTCTCTCTCGGTTGGAGTGTCGCCTCCCCATGTCCCGACCTCTGCGATTCCCCGCTCCCCTCCCTGCTGCCAGATCCCAATCCCTTGCACCCCGACCCTAGGTGCATACCCGCTGCCCCCAGGCACCAGATCCCACTGCCAGATCTCGAACCCCCGCTCTTCGCGCCAGATCTCGACCCCCCGCTCCCCGCGCCAGATCCATCCCACCCCTCACTCCCCGCTCCCCCGATGCCCTACCGAAGCCTCTACCACGCCCCAGCGCCCCCGACACCCTATGCCCTTGCTCCCCGCGCCCCCAGTGCCCCCCGACGCCCTCGCTCCCCACGGCCCCAGCGCCCCCGACGCCCTATGCCCTACCGAAGTCTGTCGAAACCCTCGCTCCTCGCGCCCCCGACGCCCTACCGAAGCCTCTACTACGCCCCAACCTCCGCACCCTCCGTCCCTGCTCCAGGTGCGTCCAGGTGCATCCCCACTCCAGGCGAATTCCCGCTACCCCCGCTCTAGGCGCATCCCGCTCCAGACGCTCCGGGCACATCCCAGCATCCGACGCACTCCAGGTGCTTCATGTCACGCCCCCACGCATTCCTGCTCCGCGCGCTCCTGCCACTACAGGAAAACTGGTTTTTAGTAATAGATGAAAGCATCATTTAAAAAAATATCGTAAATGATGAATTATTTGCAATATTTTAAATAAATATCTGATTAGACATGTTATTTGTAACATTTAACCACTAACGTCACACTTGATTGGGAAATTTGCAACATTTGACAATAAATGTAATAATTAGGTAGCATATTTGCAACACTTGGATACTAGTGTTACTTATAGAAATAAATGTGACATTTAAACCAAATGTTACAAACAAATAATTGGCGGAATAAAGCTTGCCCACTTTTCAACCCTAAAAATCCAACGTACCCCTTTCTCCCTCCCCTCCCGATATCTTTTCCCAATAACCCTAAACCACATCCACACCGCCTCTTTTCCCTACCCCATCTTCTACCCCGTTGCCCCTCTCCCCCAGCCCACCCTCGACGACGCCTCCATCATCCCTAGCATTCCCGGAAGACTGCCACCCCCTCCCTGCTCCTCCGTCGCAGGGTGGACAACCGTCTGGCTCATCGTCAACACTACCGCGCGCCTCCGCCAGTCAGTCCCACCTCGCCCCTCACCGCCCTTCCCTCCCTGCAGCCACCACGCACCTCCGTCAACAATGCTCGACCGCACTTGGACAACATCGTCATTGTCCCTTCCCTCCTCGGCAATGCTCGCCCTCCCTTCCCTCCTCCGTCGCTGCACCATCTTTAGGGTTGGTTCTGGTAACAGTTGCCAATCTCCCTTACATTATACTTTTTTTTTGGATTCTTTCACCCATCGTATTATACTTTTTTTTTGCTTTGGCTGTTAAACAATAACATATTAACAATACAAGCAAATTATACAAAATCAATATTTCTTTGGTAAACAATGCTAACTCGAGAACATCAATATGATACAATCATTTCCTTTACTATCACGTATGGAGGAATATAAGAGATTCACCTTGGTAGATAAAAATCAAGGTCGCATCAACTCGATAGTATTTTTGGAGGGAACGATGTCGACGAAGGCACTTAAACGTGTGATAAAAATGTGAGGGCAGATGAATATCATCTTTTTTGGGGGGAAGGAACTTGATCTTTTTTGGGTATCAACAAAGAAAACCATCTACTCTATTGTTTTTGTTTTAATTTCCTGCTCACGTTTTATGCTCATGTACATATCGAGCAATATTTTATGCTCATGTGTTTTATTCCATGTTGAATGAAATTTGATATTTTTTTAATGAAAAATAGGTGTTTATTTGAGTTTTTTGGTTTCGCAAAACAGTGCTTGGTATTTCCCCAATCGAATCTCGATCAATAGAGTTTCAAATTGACATGCAGCTAGTAAGAGAATATTAAACAAAGAATCAACGGTTTAATTAATTATCTGGCTTAATTATTTACCATTCAAACACGTCTAACCTTGATGTTAAGCACATGAAAGAGAGTTTGGATTCGTGTTCCGCATCTATAAGACAAAAATCATGTATTCTATATAGCGACGAAGATGGATCAGAAAAGATTGGATATGGACATGGATTTAGAAAATCATATTTTAAAATAATTACATATGAATTCCGATCGAATGCAAATCTGGATCGAATAAAGAGATAATACAAATATAGATTGAGTTGAGACCGAACATGGATATGATTGAACGAATCTAAATACAATTTTGGATCAATTTTTTATCGAGCACAAAGTAATTAAAAAGTCAAATTAATACACGCATGCCCCTCATTTCTTAATTCAATCCAAATTATAATTCACTAAACATAATATATGCATACATGCATATGTATGCATGATAGTTTAAATTTTTTAATTTGAACATATTCCTTTTTTAGTTAGTTTGTTATTTTTTATAAACAATATAATGCAGATGACACATCGATTTGAATGCAGTACTCATTCCATGTTGAGTGCACCTCTAACAAGAAGTAAATCAATGGTAAATCACCTGGACACCTAAGTATTACAACTTCATAATATTTTCCTGTTGCAAATATGTCATTTATTTTTTTATACTTAATTATGATGTAGATGGAAACACGAGCTAACAATTGTGCTCAGTTACCTAATGTAGCTGAAACACAATCAGAGCCACATCAGTCGCCCGTACACATAGTAATGATGTAACAGATGTTGGTTCTTCATCAGTTAGGGGACGTAGAGGCCCATCAAGGTGTCGTTACTTAGATCGTCTAGCTGCTGGACAAACATTGCATGTTAAAATTGTTGGTGGAGATGCTGTTGGGAAACATGCTGCACAATTTCACAGTTTTTGAGGACATGTTGCACGTTTTCGAATTCATATTTTAGCTCATGATTTCAGAAGAGATGTTTCAGATGATGTTAAAACTTCAATTTTGCATGACTTGGAGGTATGTTATAGATATTGGTTTTATTTAAAAAAAAATCTAAAAATATTTTCTAACATTGGTATTATATGGTTCATTTACATGGGAGCGTAGCCCTGAGATAGATAAACAAATATTATTACATGCAGGTGATCTATATCGTCGGTATCGATGTGAAATAAAAAAGAAGGTTAAGTATTCTTTTAAATATTTGATATTCAACATTGTATGTTAAATTAGTAAGTACTATCTTTTAGTTTTGTTCTTTCGGTATTTTGATGAGACGATACCTCTATCAGAGCTACGTAAAAGAACTCCCAAGGAGCTTGATGCAGTGACATGGAGAATACTTGTTGATTATTGGTCTTCTGAGGAGTATAAGGTAAATGCATATTTTGTCATATATTTTTAGGAAAGGTTTAGGATGTTAACTTGGATGTTAATAGTTTTTTTGTAATTTAGGAGAGAACGTTTAAGAACAAGAGAAGTCGTGCAATGGAAGTAAATCCAACACATCGAATGGGAAGAAAAAATACCCATCAAAAAATTGACGAGTTTGTATGTATTGCTTTAAATTCATCTATTATATGTATTATGTTTCCCTTCATCTATTAATTTATCTTTTCATTATGCAGAAGAAATTGAATTCACATAAGCCATCACGAGGAGATACTTTTCTTTTAACTAAAAGTCGAGAGATTAAAGGCGTGAGGATGTGGACATCCGAGGTCCACCAAAAAGAACACAAGTAAATTTCGATAATATTTTTTTCTTTTTTAAAGATCATAAAATTTTATATGATTTGTTTAGGAGGAAATGGTGGCTCTAATGTCTCCTCCTTGTACCGAAGATGAGAACGGAACACCTGTGATACCACTCTCTCCAGAAGAAGCATTTTTGAAAGTTAAAGGACCCGAACCTTTTGGTCGTGTTCATTGTGGAGGTCGCGGTGCCACTCCTTCTAGATATTTTCGTGTTCAAGGTGGCTCTTCGAGTCAAGAGGTTGTCGAACTTCATAGTAATGTGCGCAATTTGACAGAACAACTTGCTTCTATGCATAAAGGACAAGAGACTCTTATGCAACAAATGGCAGAGCAACAACAACTATATATTTGCAAAACAAATGGTAGATCAACAACAACAGATGGTAAAGAAAATGATGGATATGATGGAGGTTCATCGTCAAGAGATGAGAGGTCTTATATCCATGACGTCAAAAGAAAAGGACATGTCTTCTCATGCAAGTGATAGTGCTCGTGAAAATGATGAATACAGTGATGACAATGAGTATTATTCAGAAGATGCCTAGAATTAGTTTTTCTTTTTCATTGTATAAGTAGTCTTGTACTACAAATTTTGGTAATAAGTTTTATAGTCTTATTTTGGTAAGTGAAGCATCTGCACTGTTATGTTATCATGGTTTGTTCTATGTAATGATAATTGAGATTTGTCGTATTTTGTTAAGATCTTATAGTTTATTTATAATGATCATGAAATTGACGGAAGTTATCTACAACGGTCGTAAATATTGCAGGTATAATTATTGTAATAGTAAACTTGAATATATGTAGCATTTATCAAATGTGTCGAGTAATACAACTGTAACATTTCCATAATGTTACAATTTTATTACCGACAAAGCAACAAAACTGTTACAATGAAATCTATATGAAATATTTATTTAACTGTTGCAATAGTATTCGTGTCAATTACTAATTAGTGTTGCAAAAATTGTAATAGCAACATGTATTTTTATGTTGCTATTTAATTGCAACGAATACAAAAACGTCGCAAATGTTAGTTATTTGTAACGTTTGTTAATAAATGTCATAAATAGTATTTGCGGCACAACCTTTAGTAACATTAAAAGCGACATACAATAAATGTCGCGTTTAAAAAATAAATGTTGCGAATAAACTTTTGCAACATTATTTCGAATGTTGCAAATATAGAGTTTTCCTGTAGTGTGCCCCAAGCCACCAGTCCTATTCACTTCAGTCGCGTCTTCCCGAAGCTGCCATCCTCCAATACTCTTTGCTTCAAATGTAATGCTCCAGGTCCTCCGACACTATTTTTTTCTTTGTTGGTCTCAACTGTGAAGTCTGACGCTGATGAGAGGAAATTGAACTTTTTTTCTCCTGAAAAAGAAAAACCCAGGGCAAATCATGCTTAAATTTCAACGAGATCCGATGATCAAAAGGCCTGCATGAACACGTATATTATATTAATTATACAGATCCAACCTGCATTGCAGAGGGAATCGAAGATTCATGCACAAGCATATTACATAATACAGATCTGATATCGACGTTGCATGTTCAAAAGGCCTGCATGCGTCATCATGCACGTACGAATGCAACAGTTTTTTTCTGCAGAAATTCAAATGGGGATGGGATTGGGGGCACGAGCGTGAATCTGCGAGTCCCTTTTGACTTCGAATTCAATCGACTGTTGCGTAATGCTGCACGTAAGCAAAGGTGGAAAACAGGATATTCTGTGCATCATGCTCATGGGATTCTATTTTTCCTTCTGCTGCAAGTGGGAGGAGGTGTGTGTTCTTTGACCGGCTTTGCATCTCAGGCTCCTTCCTCTCGCGAACACAGCGTGCATGGCAAGCGATCAATATACCACGTCGATCGGAACCGTGATTAGCGCAGATCGCGATCTGATCGTTTCTTGTAGAGTGGATCACAACAGATTCTGCAGCGGTGTCCGGAGCCGCTCGATCAAGATCGAGCGGTTCGCATGAATTCGCACGGTACGAGCTCACAAAAAAGTGTGAATTCATGTGAACCGCTCGATCTTGATCGAGCGGCTCCGGACACTTCTGCAGAATCTGCTATGATCCACTCTGCAGCAGACAATCCACACTACTAAAGCAAACCTGGATCACAAAAACATTGAATTTTTCGCAAAACGGCAAAATTTCGCAAGGCATGGATAGGATATGGAAGCATCTTAGGAAAGTTGAATTCGCTTTGAAACACATATTCAACTTATTATTATTCTGAGTAAATCTTTCAGGGTTTCTTTTCAAAAAAACAAAAAAATGAAAAAAAAAGGTAGGAGCTTATTGCTCGTGTGAGTGTAATGTTTGCCCTCTAAGGTTAGTAACCTTCTCCCGTTATTTTTTAAACTTTTTGTGATATTCAAGTGAATCTGACTCATATCGCATCCATCAAGCATAAAAATTTTGTCATTTTCAAAATTATCAAAATTTCAGATGGATAGATTAAGAATGCATTCTTTCTCGATTCGGAAGACATATTTCGATTACTAATCTATGTTAATCCTCCTAAGTGTAATTAAAAAATACTAAAAATAAAAAAAGTGGGGGAAGCTATACATACAAGAAGGTTTTTCCAATGAACTCAGAGCTCATAGGATTATAAAGTGCACCCCCTTTTTCCAAAGTGTTTACAATTATTTTGAGTGTTAATTCTTATTATTAATGATCTTTTTCACAAAAAATAAAAACTTAAATCAGTATTAGTTATTACTATATTTAACAATAATTAGAAGAAAATTTAACAGATAATTGTTGTTATATGAACCGTTGCTAGTAGTATTAATATAACAACAAATACCAAAGTTTTTGTGAATTTAGAGAATCAAATAATAAAATACTCATTGTTGACAACGAATATAAAATCATTTATTATCTTAAGCCAATTTTATTTTTTGTCACTCTTTTCTACCTCAGTTCAGATGTGAGCTCTCGGATCAACGGTTGGACGAGCTGTTAATGATGCTTGAAGGGTTCGACAATGTGGATGGGCACACAATGGTGCGTGACTGCTAGTGCAGGCTTGATGGAACTTTCATGGTGGGGAAGGCGTACAGGGCTTTGAAGGATCCTCTGACTTTCGACCAAGGGCGATGCATGGCAAACTGTAGACGTAAATGTTTATGGGATGCATGGCAGACTGTAGACGTAAATGAAAATAGAAGATTCCAGTGTGTGTGAAGGTCTTTCTGTAGTTGTTTAGGAGGGTGAGGATACTAACTGGGATCAGATTAGCAAGCTTCATGCAGACGGTTAACCCGAGTTGTTTTTTTGAAACCCCAAAAAAGGGAAGACACGCGTAGGTGTCCACTTCAATATATTAAAATAGAAAAATCAGTACAACCAGGACTTGAGGAGAGCCTGAGTAAGGTGGATTACATTCTCAGCATAGAACATCTCTGCCCAGAAAAGTACACCATTTCTAGACAGCCATAAATCCCATAAACCCCCTACCGGTACCAATCTCTCGACACTTGGACGAAAATGAGAGTAGAGTAGATATTTCCATAATGACGATAGATTGCTACAATCTACCCAACCCACATCCAACATCTGCTAGAATTATTTTGTCTTCTCGTAAGGTGCTCAGCGGAGTCCAGCGTCGAACTGCAAAGGGTACATGAGCTATCCAGAGAGTGTAAGATACGGGCTCGCCTCTCCCTCGTGAGTAGTCTTCCATATATCAGAAGTCACATGAATACTCTAATATGGACGTGCTGGCACCCTCAACTCCCAAATCAATCCTGCAACAATTAACAATGTCCTCTTGTAGTGGTTGCACACTGATGAATCCCCATTCATCACTCTTTATTCCTTTATTTTAGCTAGAAATCTTTGCAAAACACCATGAAATTATTTGTAAATACAATAAATTGTCAAAATACATGCTTCATGTAAATAGCCATAATTAGCATGTTTTTGTGTAATAATAAAGGAGTAAAGAAATAAATAAAAAGAGGGAAATATTTAGAATAAATATTGAGTGACCCGAACCCAAGGGAGAGCCAATCATTGGCCTGACCGCAAAAGAAAATAAGTAGAGAGAGATAGGGCCATTCATCTATGTACATATATTCCCCCTTTATGTATATATTTTATTTTTCATAAAATAAAAATAATTATGTGTTCCTCATAATATGTATATATTTATAAAAATAAAATAAAAATGAGAAAAATAAAAATAAAAATAAATTCTCTCTCTCACTCTTGTATATACCATGTAAATATATACAGATACCTATTTATTTTTCCCTTGTAAATACATCATAAAATTAAATAAAAATTATTTAATATCTCAAATTTTATGTTGTAAATAAATAAAATACAAAATAGGGATAATTGTATAAAAATAAACAAATAAAAATAAAAATAAAAAATACCCAGGTGTTTTATCTATATATAAAAATATCCTATGTATATACACTAATTTATTTTTTAAAAAAATAAATAAAAATCATTAAAAAAATAATTTGAAAAATAATAAACATTTTTCATGTTGTAAATATTTTTAAATAAAATCATTTACTATTTTAAAATGAATTTTCAAATAATTTTCCAAATAATTTTCCAACGGAATTTTTCCATTGGTCCGGATGTTGACCCCCGGTCAACTCTCCCCCCGGGACCACATCTTCTCGCGGACCTTGAGCCGACCCGATTTCGCCAAATTTCCCTGGAGTGATCGGATCGCCATCTACCCAAACCCCTGGCTTCGATTGACAAGTTCACATCCGAGATTCACGCTCGGGCATCTTCTTAGGGATCCGTGCATCGATCCGCGTGCTTCACTACCATCTTATCAAACCTGCACTTGTATATAATCTCCGCTCCAGCCGCATTCCTCCGCACCTTTGGCTCTCATCTTCGACTCCAGTGATCTCCACCATCATCCTCGAGTGACAATGAGTGGTTGAGCGTGTTGCAGCGAGGATTTGGAGGTGTTTGCCCTAGGTCCGGCGACCATCGTCGTCGAGCTCCGCTGCCGGCGCATCCCGAGTCTCTGGAGGCGTCGTTCCATCGAGACGAAGACCTTCGAAGACTCAGCATCTCCGTCCTAGACGCATCCGATCATCAGGTACTCCCATTAGTTTCTAGATCATTATGTAGATTCGATCGTCCCTATCTTGCTCCGCCAGCTCCGCCCCAGTGGCTGGAGCCCCGTCACCTCACTCTATCTGTACATATAGACACCTCGACTCATCGTCACCCTCCGTCCACGATCTGATCACCTCGATCTTGGCTATTCGAGCCAAGATCGGGCTCGGTCCCTTCCGCCGCCTCCGTCGGGACCCCCCTTCACCAATCCACCCCGCTTCTCGTTGCTTTCTCTCAAATAACCCATGCCGGAGTCGTCCTCCGAGCACAAGCTATCTTTTGCAGGTGAAAAGCGTGAGATACCCCCTTAGTCGCACCTTGCATCCCTCGTCGGAGTCGCCCAGGTCCTCCATCCCTCACTGAAGGATCGGACCGTTGGGACCTCCATCGGCCACCACCACCAGACGCGGAGCGACGAGGCACGCCGAAGCCCTCTTGTCGATCATCCATCGGACGCGTACAACCATGCTAGCTCGCCGACGAAGTTCATCGGGAGGAGTTCTTCCAGACCATCTCTCCACCGTTGGATCACGCCTCGCTTCCAGTTGCCATCTGAGTCGTTCGAGGTCTGCCAGGAGCAGGCCGTTAGATCCACGATCTGACGGCCACGTGCACCCCACGTTCGCCTCCTTGTCCGGACCGTCAGATCTTCCAGGAGGCATCATCAGAGCCGCATGCCCATCAGCCATCCACCGCCTGACACTTGGCCCCCACGTGCCACGCACGCGCTTTGACTGGGTAACTTGCGCCCGACCCCCTGCTCTTTACTTTAGTTATTGTTTAGTCTATTAAATAAATTAGCACACTTGGATATTTTGCATATCAGGACCTGTAGTTTCTTGTATTTGCACTTTAGTCCCTGTTTTGTGGATGCACGTGCTTCGACACGTGACTTTTCTGGGATTTTTGCATAATTAGGGCTGAGTTTTATGAATGTTATGAAACGAACTTTATGTTTTGAATATTGCATATATGCCCCTGTGCGTACAGTATTTGAACATGTGTTGAAATTTATGTGCATTTTGCACTAAACCCCTTATACTTCCTTCACGTGTTCCAGTTTAGCCATTAGAACTTTGTTTCTTTGCACTTTGGTCCCTGTGTGCTGTGACTTGTTTATTTGTTGAATAAAATATCAAATCAACTCCAAATTTGTTGAAATTTGGGCTCCTATCACTGTGTAAAAATTTCACTAATTTTTTGGGACATTTTTATTGTTATTTGCTATTTTTAAAAAATCAAAAACACCCATTTTTGCTACTGTTTGAATTGAAAAATCAACTAAAAATATTAAAAATCAACCGAAAAATCCAAAAAAAATTAGGTACTGTTTATTTTCATATTTACTTGCTTCAGTTCAATTTTCGTTGTATTTTGATTTATAAAACCCCTAAAAATTGAAAAATCCTAAAAACATTATAAAAATCATTAAAAATTCTAAAAATTCAAAAAATGCAACTTTTGTTCTTGTAGCTTAGTTTTCATTTGTAGTTTTCATAAAAATTGTCTTCAGACTTTTATAGATTATTTATCCATTTTTAAATAACATTTCAAGTCTGGTTGCACATTGAGTCCATGTTTTTACCTTATTTCATTTTTATAAAATCAACTAAAAATCATAAAATTCTGAGAAAATTATCAAAAATACTTAAAAATATAAAGCCCAAAAATATTTTTATTACATTTTTCTGAGTTGATTTGTGTGGTTAAATAATTAGTTGTTTGTGTCTTTTTTGCTTTTCCCTTATTTTCTTTATAATTAAAAATACAAAAAAATTAAAAATACATGAAATCCACCAAAAAAATTTTTATTCTTTTATTTCATTTTTGACTACTTCGTAGGCCTCTTTGGCCAATCCTTTCTTCTTGAGTTCGACCTTGGTCGCTAAACCAGGTTAAATAAATAGCGAGACCGCTATTCGGTTTTTGACTGATTACTTTGATTTTGGTGGTCTATTTTTCTTGTTGAGTCCGATTTCCGAGATCCGGGTCGCAACGACCCTTGTTTTACCTTTACCCAGATTTTGGGGGGGGTTTCGGCTCATCACACACCTTTGATCATCACTTTGTATGCCTTCCTGACTTGGAAATCCCCTTCCCTCCAAACTCAGCAGTCATTTCCAATAGTGAGGCCCTCAGTCCTAGATAAAGATTCCATCAACTCTAAATGTTCTTGCATACGTAGGTCAGAGAGCGCCCCGACGAAAGTTGGTCTCCAAACTCCATCAACCCAAATATCCGTAACATGGGCATTTTTGTCACCCGTCAGAGCAAATAAACATGAGAAGCAGGAGGCGAGAGGCCCTCTATTCATCTATTCATCGGTCTAGAAGAAGAAATTGCAGCCATCATCCAAGCACGAACGGAAGAACTGAGGAAGATCTGGGATAATCACACGAATACCTTTCCATAGAACCATCTCAAACCGCATGTTTCAGAAAGCACTAACAGAGCGTACCTCAACCCCATAGATGCCTCGTAATAGTTTAATACAAATGTTCTCCTTGTCGCCCCAAATTCTCGATTCCCACTTCAGCGAACTCCAACCTCGGGACATCGTGCCCTCCCTTCTCCTTAGACAAAGTAACGGTCTCTCAGTCCACAAGATGTAGAGCATGGCCATTCGCCCCATTCTTGCCCCAACAAAACCTTTGCATGATCTTTTCAAGCCGATTGCGAATCTCCACTGGAAGAAGCCTCGTTGACCCGGCTTGTTGTCGATGTCAAGTGGATACCAAGGATGCGGATCACCTGTTCTTCGGATGTTGGAGTTCGATGGATGCTTGGAACATTTTTGTGAACCCAATGGTAATGACGTATGGTGCTGCTGGTTTATGGGAGTCCATTGGTGCAGATTAGAAAGGTACGGAGAGGGAGAGGGCGAACAATGTTGCAATGATTTGAGTCATCTAGTTGGGTAGAAACGGTGTGGCTTTTGAGCATGAACGTTTCTACGGTGAGAATGTTATGGCACATGCTAAAATGCTTACCGAGACTTAAACCTTGTAAAATATTTATTGGTGTTTCTTGTAATACGCCTGGACTTTATTTTGGTGTATAAATTGTGAAGTTTTCGAACACAAACGTACATGATGGAGGCTTTTTAAAAAAAAAAAGAATTATTTTCGTGTCCCCATATATCCGTGAAGAGCTAACATGGCCACTATATGTCAGCAAAATCGATTATGATTGATGGTAGAATGTGGGAGATGGATCCTTTGCTGCAGCCGTTGCTGCAGCAGATTCTGCAGTAGAGGCTGGAGCCGCTCGATTTTGATGAGTGGTTCACATGAAATCGTACTTTTTGTGAACTCGTACCGTATGATTTCATGCGAACCGTTCGATCAAGATCGAACGGCTCGAGCCGCTACTGCAGACCCTGCTGCAGCAACGGCAGCAGAGGATCCATTCTCTAGAATGCGACTGTCGAAGACCGTACCAGAGCTACAGATCTATTTCATAAAATGCCTCCATATTTAGAGTTGTCGATTTATTTAATCAGTTACCCTAATTTGGTCTTAGTAGGGCATTGCCCTCCGACCAACAGATGTCATAATCCGTAAAAGGGTCATTTGGATTCTCAATAATCTCGGTAAGAATCTACAGAAAACAAGGTGACGGTGCCATTAATGTTAATATGCTTCCTTGGTGCCTAAGTCGAGAGTTCGATATATCTCCTGCATTGCATGGCTCAGACACCGAAACACGTAACCCACGCAACCCGGAGCGTGCGTGAGCCGCTCGATTGAGATCGAGCGGTTCACATGAAATCAGGAGTTTTGTGGGCCATTACTGTGCGAACCGCTCGATCTCGATCGAGCGGCTTCAGCACATTCTCGGGTTATAGCAGATCCCTGTTGTACAGCAGAGGATCCGTTCCCACGTACATATACGTGCATGAACAATTTTCACCCGATGCTTTGGTTCATAATTAGATCTGACTACAACAAAATTAGTCTATAATGATATTTTCTTTTTAAAATCATATACCATATATTATCGGTGGTTAAATATATAACGATGATATTATTCATTGCAAAGTTAATTTTTATACTTGAAATTAACGATGATGGATATCATATCCATTGCTATATCAGTAGCGTTAATTCATATAGCAATACTTTCCATTGCTATTTTCAAAATTTTAACTAATTATCGCTAGATTTTTGAACTAACAAGTTAGCGACGATTAGCTAGAACGTTGAAAAATAGAAACGAATAAGTGTTGCTATATGCACCGTCGTTAAATATAACAAGGGAGTGCATTCAAAGCGAGTTTAACACAACAAAGTACGATTTCAACAGTACGTGCTCTAGAATCGACGAAAACAAAGGTGTCGGTACGCATAACTATGCGATATTCACATGCAAAGCTACAAAGGGAATCTAGCTAGCAAAGCGAAACCCACCAAAGGAGAAGGAAGGAGGGAAGGAAGGCGCGAAAGGCGCAGCACAAGACATGGGGCCCCTCCAAAGAGGAAGAAATCGGCAACTTTCTAAAAAGATCCATCATCTCCATCTTCCCAAAAGAAAAGATGAAGAATCTCCGCATCAAATAAAGCATATGATAGATCTAAGAACACTATAAATCCCAACCCCAAGTCCTCACCTCCCCTCTTCAGGCTTGGGTGATAACAACACATCCAATCCTCAAAATCCCACCCTCCTCCAATTATATAGCACACATGTATCAGACCAAGATGGAGAAGCATGGAGCCATGGAGATGTGTTCGAGGAAGAGGAGCTTCATCGGTGCCGTTGTCAAGTGCCTCGTGCCATTCTTGTCGCTCGGGTTGATCCTGTCTAGCATGATATGGATCCCTCAGGTGTTCTCGTGCGCCAGATCCTTCAAGGTGGCTATCATGGGACCTAGATTCTTGTTCGTAATATGCAATGTCATCATCTTGTTCCTCGTGGGCGAGAAGCGGGGACGATATGGTGGTGCGGATGTCTACGATGAGTACGTGGAGCGTAGCAGAAGGATGAGGGATGTCTCGAGGGCTGCAGGTGTCGTGGAGGTAGAGGAGGTGGAGAAGTGTATGATCATGTGCTCGTCAGATGCTTGCATTGAAGGGGAAGAAGAGGAAGAAGAAGATGCGGAGGATGAGGAAGAGGATGGGGATTTGACGGTTAAGGAGTTGAACGAGAAGGTTGAGAGATTCATAGCGAGGATCAAGGAGCAGAGGAGGATGGAGGCAACAATGATGCTTTAGATGACGTATAACACTATTGTATATATACAAGTGTCCCGCTTCAGTAAATCTCAAGAAGTTGGTCTAATGTATCAACACCTGAGGTACATACCATAGAGGTAGAGTCTCCATATTTTAGTAAAGAGTAAATAACAACATAATTGTTCATGTACAAGTGTTGATCTTGATCATTGCTTGAAGATCAATAGTAAAAAAGATTTTTAGATTTGCGGTTGGTGCCTTGGTGAACAAACATTCTCTCAATAAACTTTGCTCCTAGCTTAATCCATGATTCATCAGTAGGACGTCGAACACGTCCTATCCGATCTTACACTAACGAATTCCTCCTTCGTGTATGTCATATATATCGACAACTAGGGTAAATGTAGTTTATATTTAGCATATGATTAGTCACAGACTAGCATGATAATGTACTCGTTAATACGCACGTCGATTATTTGTTTTCTTAGCTTGTTTTCTTTATGCTAGCTGATATAATCAATTTAACCTTACTAATTAAGGTATGTTTATTTGACATAGTAGATGCCCATGTTCAAGTGTGGTTGGCTGCATTGGGTCCCATCAATATTCTATATGCTTTTGCATATCTCCCGTCTTCTGAGATAATAGAGGACCTTTGCCATTGATCAAATGTCTTCCTCCCCTTTCCCCTTTATGCACTTTGTGTGATGGGTATCTTTGAATTGTGACCACAAGATATATATACCAAGTTGGGATTCGATTTTATTATATCACAAATAGTATCATGTTTATAAATTTTAAATCTAACAATAATTTGTAAACAAATTCTAACTTTCCGGATATAGGTCCTCAGACCCTTACAACTTGATGAACTCGAGCCTAGTTGGATTCATTGATAACCATCCAAAATACTTAAACTCAAGATAATTGTTAAGTAATAATCCCTCACTCTTAGATTTCGTGAGTTTTTGATTTTGGACTATCTTTGAAATATTACACAAATACTTTTCAACATCTGTCAAAAGTGATGTCATTAGGACTTTATACGAAAGCACTGAATGCAACAAAGTTATCGTAAATTTGGATGCATATTTCATCTTTAGAGTAGCCATGGTACTATATATCATTCATCACAAGATCCATTGTGAACTTGAGACTGACAACAAGGGAAAAAAGAAAATCCATCAAAAATCTAAAAAAATGCATGACCAAACAAAGATGCATGTGACATGAAAATAAAATGATATGAAGAAATGGTTAGAGTAGTTGTATTGATCCAAGCCTTTCACAGTGGAACTCACCTAAAAGAAACAAT
Organism: Ottelia alismoides; assembly: GCA_037367405.1. NCBI lineage: Eukaryota > Viridiplantae > Streptophyta > Magnoliopsida > Alismatales > Hydrocharitaceae > Ottelia > Ottelia alismoides. The sequence goes on from JAZKJV010001110.1 coordinate 1,012,344, forward strand.
GCCCTCGTGATACTAGCGCAAGAGATCTAAAGTACCGCTCACATGGTTCAATGAACATCCTCATAAAGAGGAGATCATGTGTGGTGGCTCGAGAAATTTGTCAAGCATATTGGATGGAACAGTCAATTTGATTGTTCGCTTGTGATGATCGGGGAGATTTTAAGTAAAAATGTCATCGGTTATTGTGGCCACCCCTCTTCTTCATTTACGGGACGATCAATGCTTGACCATCCCTAGTTATTGTCTTCTTTGTACTAATCTACTATAGTTAAATTTAAGTTGTACCATTATATTAAATAAGAAATAGTGGAGTAAACTTAGATGTTTTAAATAACCGATATATTGGGAAATTCATGAGATATTTCGAATATGAAGCACTTACTTTTTGGGATATGGACTAATATTCAGCATGAAAATTGAAGAAAAATCAATGAATATCATGAAGTTGAATCTAAGCATGGGTCACATTATTAAGTAAAAGTAATTGAAGTAACTAAAAGAGAATAAACATATGGGGATAATGAACATAAGAGACTTTGGATAGATTGAGCGATGGCTTACGATGGAGAAGGGAATATGTGCATGTGTGTGTAGGTTACACGCTGCGACAATCTAAAATTAAATAAATAATTGACATCGAGCAATCTTTCGATGGCAAGGGTTACTTTATGCATTACATTTAGTTCTACTCATGCATTCTTTCATATGACAAGTAACACATGATTTACATCATACTGATGCATGATTTTATGCATGAAAATAAGTTCATAATAGATATAAGAAAAGTTGAGTAGCTTTATGTGCTTACTACAACAAGACCCTATTTTTACTTTCTTCCTTTTTCCTTAAGTACAAAGTGATATCATCCTCTTTCTTCTGGTTACAAAGAGATTAAGTGTAACACCTTGTATATTTTCAATATCCCACTTTGATATTATTATAATAATGATATTTGAGAGTATGAATTCATATTATTAGTAAATGCTCATGTTTAATTTTTATAATTGCTTACTTCATCATATGTTATCACCATATTTTCTTTGATTACATGAAAATTTGTCAGAGTATGCCATGTATTTGCTTATTAATTAACAACATAAATGACACTCATTGATGGTTGAAAAACTAGCCCTTTGTCGTTCTTTATTACGAAGAAATAGTGTTGGTTGTAGCCGGTAATAAAGAGTTAAAAAAGAACCACATAAGAAATAATATATAAATTAATCTGATGTTGTCGATTGTTTATTTTACTTGGGCAAATCCCAAGGTCGAACTCGGAGAGGTAATATGAGGGTCAAGAATCAAATTTTAAACAACTTAGGGTGTTATGTTTTTTTATTTTTTTGTAAATTTTTATATATTTTTAAATAAAGGATGCAAACAAATATGATGATTGAATTTTTGTATTTTTTTATGCGTGAAAAATAAATGTTATGTAAAATATAAGGGAATAAATGCAATATTTTTTAGAATTTTTTAAATGATGATGAGTACAAGAAGATAATCAGAACATCAATATGTACCTCAATTTTATCCCCAAGCCCAAACATATGTTCAATAAATGTCAAATTAATTCCCCCAGAAAATACCCCAGATTTTACACAATTTATTAGCACTAAAAAAATCAATTCCAACAAATAGTGTGCTCAATGTTGACAAATAATTTCACAAATTTATTAATGTGGTAATGTTTCCATATAAATAACTAGAGTTCTATGTTATAGAGAATGAAATAGGCTTCAAAACGATGTAAAGAACATAAAAATTGATCCACATATGCTCGAGATACATGTTAAATATTCTAAGGGCATAAATGTGATAAAATTAAGCAAAAATGTCTCAATTTAGACCTTTAGAGGGGCTTTGTTGCAATGTCAAGAAGTCGGCACGGGTCCTCAGCAATTCATCCTCAAGCGGGGGAATATGCGTGGATTCCAGAAGGGTCGAGGGTATGGGCATGATTTTCTTTCATGAACATTTGTAGAGCACGTGATAGGAATTTTGTGCAATATCTGAGACCTGAAGGGCCTTGCCTGCAAAAGTCCAAGTTCAAGTGCGAAAGCACATGACTTGGATAAGGCTTGAAAGGCGGGTGCTTTAGCCAACCTAGTCAGAGGAGAGAGTCGTACGCTCCACACAAGGCGAGAGTGATGTCGATAAACTGACCTCTCACAAAAATCAAGTGGCTAAGACAACAATCAACCACACAATACTATCAAGCAATGAATAAGCATGTGTGAATCAAAATTTATTATATCTTATATACAAGTGTATAGTGGACAAGCAGGTAGGGGTCGAACTAAGGGAACACATGTGGCAGCACTTGTATTTTATTTACAAATAAATAAAATAGGTATATATGTATATAGATATACACACTATTTACATATGTTTTTATGGGTTTTTAAATTTTAATTTTTGATTTTTATATTATTTTTTATTTATAATTTTATACTATTTTTATTTGAAATAATTGTAAATTATTTATAATAATTATTAACACTATAACTTATATATTATATATACAGATATATAATATACTATAGGGTAATATAATTATGAAAATAGGTAAAATGGTCAAAATAAAAAAATAAATTGTTTTTTGTATTTTTTATAGTTTTAAATGTTTGTGATTTTTCAAGTATTTTGTTAATTTTCAAGTATTTTTAAAGTCCATAATATCACAAAACAAGGATTAAATAAATAGGTTGAATTGATGTGGGGTTTAAACATAGTAAAAAGCCTAAAAAAATTTCCAAATCAATTTTAATATAAGTCAATATATGAAAATAAAAATATAGAACAAAAATAAATATTTTTGGATTTTTGAAGAGTTTTTATATGTTTTTATAGGGTTTTGGAGATTTTATTTTTTTTATCATTTTTTCTATTTTTAGGGATTTTTGGTCTAGGGATAATAGATATTATAAAAAAGATATACTATTTTTTGGGATTTTTAAACATGATTTTATAATTTTTGAATTTTTTTTAAAGCAAACAAGGAACATATGTGCATTATCTAATTGTTAATAAATATGAAAAGGGTATAAAATGAAAAGCCGATTACATGGTATGAAAAAACATGCATCTTGGTACCTCATCCTATTTTTTTTCATAACTTTTGGAGATAGATAATATTTATAAAAATTAGACAAACATACACAAAAATATTTGAACTAACAGGGGCATGTTTACAATTACAATAAAGGTCAGGGGCTACAATACAAAATACCCAAATTTTTTGAACTAATGTTATAACACAATTACAAAAGCCATGAGGTCCTCTACAAAATACCCATACACATGGGTCATCACGTGAGGTGACATGGTAAGGGAATAAACTACAATATTTGAAATGCTCGAGGGTTTACATGCAATTCACCCACTACTTTTTAAACATTATAAAATATTTATTGGACCTTTTATTATAAAAATGTGGAGGGGGTCTTTTAAATTCACCCCCTTTAAGTGCTTCAAATCCAACCGCAGGGGCCGTATCCACGTGGCAGATTCAATGGTTGTCCTTGTGCACCCCTTCTACGAGATTCAACGGTCCAGATTAGATCAAGAGCTCTATTCTTGATCGAATGGTTCAGAGGGGGTAGGAATAACAATGAAAGAATGGCTCGCTAGCGAGATTTGATTCTTTGTTTCTTCGTGCTTCGGCAATGGAATGCTCCTCCGACAAGCCTAGTAGTGTGTTGCGCTTCCTCTGCATGCGGGGGTTCCTCGAGAGGGCACGATGGGGCTCCATGGCCCCTGATGGCTCCAGATGACCTGGAGCTTCCAAGTGTTTCCACCGCTCCAGGAGGGTCTTTTGGGGTCACGGACATGCACCAAACAACTCCTTGGATTGAGGGCTAGTTCCTCGACCCGGGTGTTAGGAAAGAAAGTTGGGTGAAATGGAACAAAGGTGGAACTCTGACGTTGGGCAGCGGTGGGAGCTCTGATTCCCAGATCCACGATGGATATGGGTTGGATGAGGTAGGTAATCGATGGAATTGAGGAGGATTGAGATGGTGTGATGATCGGGGTGAGTTAACGGTCTGATGACAATTAACGGTATGATGACAATCATTTTCCCTGGAGCTTGATTTAGGGCTTTTTCTAGATTAGGATTAACGATGTGCTTAACCTAGAAAATAAATGCAATAAATGAAACTACGTGTAAGATATTACCTAGGAATGCTACAGAACTGGCCTCGCGTCGACGATAAGCCGATGAAGTAGTACCATCGGGTGGAGCTTCGGCGATGGGTTGGATGCACCACCTCCTCCTCCTCCTCCTCAACTCGTTGCTGCAAAACACAACAGCTTGATGAAGACGATTTGAGGGGCAAAGAACTAACGAAGAGGGATCAAAATCGAAACAAAGATCGGAGAAGTTATTTATAGAGGTGGTTTCCGGCCAAAAAGATGGAGAGGTGGCATACAAATCGAACGTAGTAGGTGGAGATGCTCGCATGGATGAGGATCAAGGATGGAGCGGGTTATTAATGGTGTAAGTTTTGAGGGGTATGGAAGCAAGGTGGAGGTATGAAAAAATGCGAGAAGATGGCCTTCCTGATGGTTCTAACAGGGGGTGGGGCATGCTGGTACAATCGACCTCGGGTTAAGGGGCAGAGGTCCCTCGTTGGTCCATGTGGACTAATCAGGAAAAAGATAGCCAAAAATCATTTGTAAAATTGATAAATAATAATAAAAGAATTTATTAATTTTAGGTTTAAGATAAAAATAGGTATTATTTTATGCAGTATTTAATTTATATTTTTATTTATTTTAATGATGTTGTTTATTATAGGTATATTGACCTATGTTTTGAATATTTTATTGTTATTTTGTATTTTATATTTTATTATTTTATATACTATATTTATAACTTATTTAAATATATAAAAATTTCTAATGTGTTTTCTACACTTAAATAATTATATGTATAAATTATATAAGTATAAATATAATATATTCATCTATGTATGTATGTATATATACTATTTCATTTTAGTGCATTTTTATGATTTTATTTTATTATAAATATGTACATACATTATAAAGAATATTTACAAAATTATAAAAATATAAAATAATGAAAAATATAAAGATTAAATAAAATGAATTTTTTATTCAAGTACATTGTACAATAGGGGTCCGAAATATAACTTTTCATCTTAACTCCAAATCAAATGAAACCACCATCATTAAATAATTAGTAAAAAGTTATACACAATTAAAGGTGATTTTTAAGCATTTTGATTCATATGGAGAGGATATGGGTTTGGGAAGTTTGAATTTTGGCCTTTTATTCTGAGTGTAAAATGTGCATTGTATATTATTTTAATGTAATATAAATTTTGTATTTTTTTGTGTATTTTTATCTATATCTCTAATGTACAAGGTTTATTGATTTTATGCATAAATAATAAAGAATAAAATAAGTCCCAATAATAAATTATTGGACTATAATTTTAGGGTTTATAGATTGTGTGATCTGTACAATTTGTTGTCCTATTTTCCCTACATTATTCCTTGTCGACTAAGTCATCATGATGATTGAGTCTCAATGTCTAGGATCATTCAGTGTCCTTGAAACTTCACTCCTTTTCTTTTCTTTTCTTTATTCTTTTATTTCAGTAATAAATACAGTATTTATATATTATTTTATGCGGTATTTTCTACAATTTATATAGTGTTTATTTTGACACATTAATGGTGTATCCATGCATTTAACTAGGGTTTAAAGGTCAAAATGAAATAATAAAGGTGATGAAATGGAGATTCATCAGCGGGTTCGGCTGCGGCTCTGTGTGTCTCCGTCTAGTAGTTGCAGGACACCCGAGGCACGAGGCTCAGGTCTGAGGCTCCGTATGAATTTGAGGTGTCCTCGACCCTCCTAATCTGACGGTTGTGGATGAGACACCTCGTTGTGCATTGGATCGAGATTGGACATGAACCGTACAAAGCACCCACCTTTTCTCCCCATCCCTTTTCATCTTCGATCTCACGCCCATCGAAGCACCTTATTTTCTGAAAAGATGGCTCGAAGCAGAGGTTAGATGTCTCCCGAAGAAGGAGAAGATGATGTCCGATCTCGTCATGGTGTTCACTTGTAAGAGAGAGGCTCAAACTTTAAGGTTTGGCCGACGATGTTAAGAATCCAACAAAAAAAGAGTGCGGATGTATGGGATTAGACAATGTGGTGGATGGAACCTGACTTCTCCAGCCACATCTTGGATGAGGTGGGAGTTCATGATGAGGTGGAAGGGGAAGTGAGGGGAAGGTGAAGACCAAAAGGAAGGATTGGGGGAGTAAAGAAGAAGAAGAAGAAGAAGAAGAAGAAGAAGAAAGAAAGAAAGAAAGGTGAGGAAAAGAAAGAAAAACTAAGAGAAAAGAGAGGTTACATGGGAACGTTGCATGGGTTTGAGTAGAATGGCTAACTCAAGGTCATGGCCTCGACCCAGTGGTGAACTTACTAGAGAAGCTCCCCTACAATTGAAGAGTTTGCAATAACACAGTGGATATCCACCATGGATCATACCTAGAAGGATTTTCGCCTACAAGTCATGGTCCTGCTATCACCATGACTAGGATCTCTCTCTCCCTCTCTCCCATGTCTAGGAACAACAACGATGATAGATGATCGGGGAAGATGGTTGGATTGGGATTAAATAAGGTGATAGAGGGGGCGTATATGGCTTGGGTTGGTTTGTTGCAGGTGATTAGAGGAGATAATAGAGGAGGAAGAGGTGGCTGATGGGATATAGATGGTTATTGCAACACGATTCTAACTCAAGAGGATGGAATCATTGGGTTTGGGTTTCATTTTCATGTTATTAGAATTATGGGTCGGGGAAGGAGATGAAGGGATGGAGAATTGGAGATGAAGACAACGGTGGACATTGAGATTGGGGAGAATTCAGGAGGTTGAGGTGATGTTGGATCCAGGAGGCAGCGGGTATGGAGATAGAGTCGTAGTCCTGGGAGGGAATGACGATCGTTGGGAGGAGAAGTGACGAATCATTGATTCATCTACTTTATAAGAAGACATTAGCAAAATTTCCTTAATAGTCCACTAAGTCAACCTCTAATTTAGATTAATTAACTTTTCTAATAACGTTAGAAATTAGAGCTGAAATCTTTGTATAAACCCAAATTTTTATAACCTTGAGCATTTTATGTACAAATACCTAGTATTTTATCTTATTTATTATTCTATATCTTCTTTAAGTTTTGCACTAACTAAGAAAAAAGAAACAAAAGACCATAAATCACAAAACCTTGAGAAAGCAGAAGTTTGTGAATATGTATATAATGTATAAAGTCAATCTTATTTCTCTTTATTTTACATTTAAACATATAAAAAATACATACAAATCAAATTAATATTGTATATATTGTATATAAATTGAGTCTCTACTTAAAACTTAATTAAAACTAAAAAATTACAAAAACATAAAATATGAGGATTAAATTGCCAATTAATTCCTATACAAATGAGTATTTTGTAAATAGGACTTCTTTTGATATTGGAAAGTTGTAGATCTCATCAAGACCAACAAATTTTATCTTGACCACTTTTTAATTTGAGTTTTCTTTCTATTTTACTTTCAATTTCTTTGATTTTTCCTACTTAGATTTATTCTATTAGACTACGTGGTTGCATCAGATGCAGCCACACGACCCAATGTATCAACTCGCCTCACCTTCAGTCATTTGATTTTTTGATCAGATGGTCCACTCTTGTCCACTGATGACACGATAATCACACGGTCGAGAGAGGAATAAATAATATCAAAGTGTCGTCGTTCTCAACCACATAAATCGGTCAACGAGAAAATTAATTGAAACCACTTAAGAGAAGATAAAAATCGATGAAAACAATGTAAGCGGTCTTTCGCTATTCTTTTTACCTGGTATAGCGACCAGGGTCGAACACAAGGAGCACGATTTAAAAACTAAGTAGTCAAATTTCAGAGATGAATTTTTTTAGTGGTTTTTCAATTTTATAATTTTTTTATTTTTCGAATAAGCACAAAATGCACAAAGGAGTAAAAACACATGCACTATTTTTGTAATTTTCAAAACATATCAAATCAATTCAAAGTGCTATGAAAACTTTATACAAGGTTCACATGCATAGCAGGAGCATGTAAGAATTTTTACAAAATTTTTGGATGAATAAAAACCTTTATTCTAATGAAGATAGCAAGTAGTTCAAGGTCTGGACAGTCAGGGACGTAAATGTAATTACAGAAAAGTTTCTTCAGAGAATGCAACAGTAAAAATCTCAAAGATAGAAAGTGTAATTTACCCCAAGATATTTCTGACAAGAACTCAGAACTCTTCTGCAATTTTGAAAACTTTCGGAGAAAAGTTTGCAACTTTTCCAATATTAAATTGAGAACCCTAGGGTTCTTTTCTCTTGTTCTCGTTCTCAAACCAACCAAGAGAGCCGCCGCCGCCGATGGGATCTGGAGGAGGGCGCTGGGCGGCGGTGGTGGCGGACGGCCACCGCGCAGGAGGTGCGGACCACAGATGGGCGGCCGGCGTTCGGATCTGGAGGTTCTTCAGGGGGCGGCGCCGCAGGAGAAGCACGAGCTCGCGGGAGGGGGAGATCGCGCGTGGGGCGGGCCTGGATGGTGGCGTTAGCGGCGCCGCCGCGCGCGGGGAGGCGAGGGGCGCCGCGCGATCTGATGGGCGCGGGGCTGCTGGTGGCGCCTCCGCGCGGAGGAGAGTGGGTTGCGGCACAACGCCGCGGAGGGGGGTGACGGCAGTTGCCGCGCCCGGGCTGCGGCTGGTGGGTCGCGCTGCCCACTGGAAGCGGGAAGTGGGGCGGAGTCGGAGTCGAGGCGGTTGGCGTGGCGCAGCAGAGGAGAAACGGCGTCGGCTGGACGCGTGGGGGCCGCGGAACAGGTGCGCGCCCACGCGCGGAGTGTCGCTGGCGGTGCGGGAGCCCTCGGGGGTCTCGCGGTGGCTGCGGGGCTGCGCCGCCGCCCGCGGTTGGAGGAGGAGCCGGCGCGGGGGCTGGTGCCGAGGTCGGTGGGGGTGATGACCCACCGTCCACTTGCTTATTTTTTTTATTATTTTTTTTTTAAAATGCCTTTTTTTTTATAGTTTTGTAACCTGCAGCAAATTATTAGAGATAAATTTTTTATTTTTTTTTATCCTGCAAAACAGATGTTAGTGAGAGAAAAAGTAATTTTTTTATTTTTATTTTTCCTGCAAAAGAGATGTTAGAGAGAAGACAACCAAAAAGATTATTTATTTTTTATTGTATCTTGCAAAAATATGGAATAGAAAACAAGATACATTTTTTTTAATTTTTTATTTATACACAAAAATGGATGTGTGAATGGTTGGATCCGGCGAAAATGTGAGGGATAGATCCGAGGATCCGACCACCGTGCGTGGTCGGATATGTGTGGTTGTGTGAGATAGAAAAAGAAGTGGTGGGACACGAAAATGAGATGGAAATCGATTTTGAGGCGGAAAATATGTGGTGGAAATTTTAATCTAAAAACTACTTCCTACTCCTACGCTACGATCTAACTCTACGATTACCTAGGAAAAACAAGTAAAAGTGGATCTCACCTCGGGGATCGGACACACCTCCTCGCCTCACTGCAACAAGGGCGATCGCTTGCTGTCACTCTCGCGATGCCTCTGGAGTTCACTGGGAAGAAGGGAGCCATGATCGCCTCGACGAAGCTCAAGCCGCTGTCACCGACTGGATCGGAGGCTAGGACCCTTTTCAACAAGAAAATTCTCGGAAACTAGGCTCCTCTCCACCAAAGATTGATCAAATGTGAATGAGGGAGAAGGAGCCCATTAAAAAGAGGCAAAAAATCAAAAAAGGAAAATATTTACAAAAAAGGAATGTGTTTATTGGATGGATTAATAAAATAATTAAATAAATAAAATAATTAATTAATTAAAAACGAATTTCGTAATAAATAAATTAAATAAATTAATAAATTAATTCAAAATCAATTAGCCACCTTAATGGTGGCCATATATGGTGTGGAATAAAATCATATATACAAGGCAAGTTATTAAACCAAATAAATTCAAATAAATCAAATAAATTAAATAATTACATATGATTTTCGTAATTAAATAAATTAAATTAATTAATGTGAGACAATTAATTTTTTTGGTCATTTTTATTTAGGGAAATTAATTGTATACATATATTATACACATATAATACAATATACATAGGTACAAATAAGGAAATAATTTTTTATACAAGATTTTTTTATTTTATTTTTTTTAATTTTTATTTTTATTGAAAACAATATTTATAAATATGTACATTATGTAAAAATAAATATTAATAATTATATACACAAATAAATGGGTAAACTGCACAATACACCCCAGAAAACCGACTTTTTAACCGTAACTCCAAAAAATACAAAACCACAGCCATTTGAAAGATAATTTAATTTATAGTATTATGGGAGTGAGTTTGGTTCAATTAGAGCTTGTGCGGAGCCGGAATTGATGTTTCAATTATCACTTTGTGGCTTTTTCTGGGTGTAATTATTTACAATATATACATTTTTTTTATTTTATAAATATTTTTATTATTTACAACACAGTTTTGTTCACAACTTTTATTTACAAAAGTAAGTGGTTTGAGGTCAAATTATGTACAAATAAAATAATGTAAGTTTTATACAAATATACATGACAAATATGTACAAGATATTTTTGGATTTTCTGACAGACAACCTTATCTCCCCCTACTTTATTCCTGGTCGATCAGGTCAAGTCTTGACCTTCTCTCGGGGTTTGGGTCAGTCTGTATTTATTGCATAACTACATCCTTTATTTTTCTTTTCTTTTTCTTTTCTTCTTTATTCTTTTATTTATGTACAAAAAGTGTTTAAAAATGCAATTTTAACAAATGCATGCAAAATGGTAAGATTATGAAATTAATGGGTATTTACAGGTGTTTGACTAAGAAATTGAAGCTAAAATAAAAGAATAAAGGCGATGAATCGTGGATTCATCATTCCCCTATACTTTACCTTTGCTAGTCCCTTAGCAAACACTTATTTGAAAAAATAAGTGAAAACAAAAATAATGAAAAGAAAAAGGAAAGAAGTCAGAATAATGTTGACTTTTAAACTTATCTTCATAAAAATGTAGTCTGGAGCTCTGTCGGACCTTTGGATTATTAGTGTGTCGGAACCTTAATGGGATGTGGATTTAAAACCTAACAGCCTCTAAGTTCCACCAATCTATGGACAAGACTCCTCAATAAACCAGATCAGAACAAGTCTACATACACAAACTCTAATGACCATGAATCTTTCCATGCAGTGTAAGTGATATGTAGCTCCCCACCTCAGAAGTAACAAAGAAACAACCTCCCCCAACCTGGTAACTCTAATGCCTCGGTCTAGCAACTCTTTCCTCGAGAAGCGGGGTATTCCCTTCTAAGTTCAAGTGCAACCGGCTCAAGAAGAGGGGGAAGAAGTATAGACTTTTGGAAGCTCAGCCAGTGTAGCTAAGTCTCCCGCTGCAAGCTTCATGAGATGTAACATGGATGCCATAAGCTTTTGCTTTATTTCACTATATACACTCCGGTGGGGTTATTAAATTTTCAATCCGACCCACCACTTTTTTGGAGTTCTTTTTGCATTTTTGCATTTTTTTTCTTCTTTTCTTTTTTTTTTTTTTTGTACAACATATCTACATGGTGCAGCATATATACAAGAAATTTTCCTCTTGAGCCAGTAGACTATCCCTCTTTTGAAGCTTTATTGCAACCCACGGCTTCTGTCTTTAGCCTTCATCACCACTAGACCAAGTTGAGACGCACTTCCTTCACTAGAAGAAGAAGAGAGGTTCCGCCTAGAAGTACTACCCTCATATGCTACCCCAAGCCAAAGGAAACTGCCTCCTCACCACCTCATCCGTGGAGAGCCATGTGTAAAGTGCTGGTGCAAGTTAAGCCATTGTCTCTAAGAGTCATGCGTGTGTTGTTAAGTGCTCTACTTAGGCTCATCAAGATGACATATGCTCATAGTCGTGTGGACCCAAAGAATTAAGTCACTAGGACCTGAAAAGTCTTAACTCCACATCTTATAAGATTCCTCTGAAATTAAGTGGATTAAGGTCCAACTAAGCTCCATTCTTCAAATTTATTCCAGACATAGTTTAATCGTCAAGACTATCCTGAAAAATGCACATGCCAATGCAAGAAAATATGTACAATGCATAGAGAAAACAAAAATCTTTTTGTGAAACAATTTTCAAATTTTTGAAATTTTTATGGATTTTTGAAAAAAAAAATGCACATGCAAAAGTTTTTTTTTTTTCAAATAGTTAGAAATATATACAAATATATACAAGAGAATTTTTTTTTTTTGAATAAGATTCATATTTACACAAGAGTGAGTTGATTATTTTACAAGAATAGGATGCAAGAATTTACATCTTGAGTAATTTATACAAGTATATACACAGTTGGATTTTTTTTAATTTTTATTTTATTCATTTTTTTATTATTATTTTTTATTATTTTATTTATTTTTTTTTTGTGATGCATATATTCCTCAAATTTATTTGAAAATAATTTTACAAATAATTTTGAAAACTATAGTCCAAAATATTTTTTTCACACAATTTTACAATCATTTACAATCATTTGAAAATATTTTGCAAACATTTTTCAAACAGTATATATAGATTTTTGAAAATAATTTTTCAACCATTTTTCCAAACATTTGCAAATAATTTTACAAAATCTTTTTATTTCACACAAAGAGAAAAAAAATTTTTTTTACAATCCACAATATTTTTACAAAGGTTGAAAATAGTTTTCAAACATTTTTCAAATAGTTTTCAAAAGATTTTTCAAATAGATTTTCAAACTACTTTCAAAATATTTTTCAAAATATTTTAACCTGACTTATTAGCCAGTATGTACAAGGAAAAATTTTGAGGAAATTTATGCATCTTTTTTTTTTATTTACACAGTATTTTAGCCATATTAAAAAATATGAAAGTACGAGTTATGGCTAAAGTATATATACAATATATACGACACCCCCCTATACTTAGCTCGAACTATGTCCTCATAGTGATCAAAGAGCTGGAAATAAAGACATAACTCGTGCTTTGTATAGAAAAGTGAGAAGAATAGTATACTACAACGACGAATAAAAGAATACAATAGAAGTCGGTGATCCCCCTATACTTAGGATCAAGTAATCCTAAGTATAGCAGACTGTACACAAAGGGGAAAACCGAGGGGTAGAATGTACTGGGTTTACCCCCCCTATACTTAGGGTAAAATATCCCTAAGTATAGGCAGCAAAACAGAGGTAAAAAGAATCAAAAGAATAATCACGAGTCGGACACCCCCCTATACTTAGGGTAAAGTGCACCCTAATTATGGGTTGATCAGGAGATGAATAAGGGGTGTGAGAAAGAATGGATGAATGATATGGACAGATGGATCTATACAGATGTGATCATTGTTGAGGTGCCTCTCAACGAGCGCTAGAGTTTACGCCCCTAGCTGGGCGCAAATGTTAGGATAACGCCGTGTCAAGGTTCAGGGCGGCATCTGTCAGACGAATACCGTACTGTCGTCGCAGTCTCGGCGGGAGAATAACGACGAGTTCAACAGAGTAAATGATAACACCCAGATAATCAGTCAGGCGGGTGTTTACTACCGAATCAAGATATGAGCAGATGAAGTCGGGCTCCGGTAGCACAAAAGAAATCATCGGCTCAAGGTCTATATGGAGTGAAAGGATGGAGCCGAAGTAATCAAACGTGGAGAAGGAAGGATCGGTCAGAGAATCCTCCACGTCAATCACCGTCTCGAATAAGTATGGAAGATCATGATCAGGAGACTCACTAGAAAGGCTGATATCCGATGCATATAATGTAGACAAATCAGTGAAATCATCGAATACCTCAAAGATCGGGTCATCCTCGCGAGGGTCGTCGAGGAGAGAATCATCAAACTCATTATCAGAAATATCAAAATACTCGGTCTCGTGATCCGACAGATCGGATGCACTCCCAGAAATTGCAACCGAGTACACATGGTCCATGGCATCCTCCCGCAGATAACCCTCGGGGAGTAATGCCGAATCATAAGGGAAGTTGGGATCAATGCTGTCAAATGTCATGTCCTCTAGAAATGTATCGACCTCATCAAATGGGAGGACACAAGGCTCAAATACGGGACTATCAAGGTCTGTCGAATGAAAAATCGGTCCCTCATCAAGCTTGCTTTGCTGAGATGGATCCAAGTATATCCCCGAATCTGAGAAGATCTCCTGAAGACAAGACACTGAATCAACTGTGTATGGATACTGGAATGACTCTAAGGATGGCTGAAATGTGGGCTCCTCATGTATCTCTTGGGATCCTAGCAGATCTAGAATCAAAGAATCTTCTATGTGAAAGAACGGGACTGGCTCAAAATCTGATTGTAAATCCAATTGGTCATCAACCAATGTCCGGCTCTGGGAACTCACAACAATAGGCAACACATCCATCAAATGAGAAGAATCAGCATCCATATCCTCTGATCGGTGTGTGATGTCAAGATCAGCATGGTGTGTCACACACTCAACAGTTGTCATCTCTCCGTCATGTGTTGTCCCAAATAAATCATCTGGTGTATATGCAAGATCAGAAAGTGTATCCAAGATGGTCTCAACAAAATCCAAGTCGGGACAATGGTGTGAACCACTACACGAGGTAATGACATATGATATTTGCTCTGCGGTCCTCCCCCTCATGGCGATATGGATAAGGTCAGTCATCAAAAATCCATGATCTGGAAATCGCCTCAAAAGTTCTCGTAACTGCAACCATGTATCTATTAATGTCTTCTGGGGGTTAACTGAAAAATCACGAATAAAAGACCGCATCATCTCGGCTCTAAGTCGGGGGTAAAATTTTTGCAAAAACAATGATCGTAAATCTCCCCACGTAGCAATCTTCCTTCCCAATCGTCTGTGCCAAGTCTTGGCTCTACTCTGAAGTGTGAATGGGAAGGTAATCAGCATCATGTCCTCAGAAGTGATATCCAAATATGATCGTGATACACAAAAATCCTCAAATTCATCAATATGCAAATAAGGTTCCTCGTGCATTTCCCCAAAAAACTTAGGCAGTAGATCAATTAACTCTAAATCCAAAATGAAGGGGCTCAGTGTAGAAGCGGAGTGTGCTTCTTGATCGGTGTACTCATCCATCATCTTAGGATTAAAGTCATCCAAAGCTTGCCAATGCCCCATTTGATCGCGTATGGGATGCACTCTCATCTCAGCAAGGTGAACACCCATGTCTCGTGTTTGGTCAATCTGGTCTCTGTGGGTGTCACGCACAGCACGTCCCAAATGGGAGGGTGGGTAGGGAGAAGATGAGAAGTCGGATGGGGTTCCGACCTCTCGAGAGAATGAACGTGAGTGATGGGCGTGAAATGAAGAAGCCGCAAAATTCGGCTGGAATGGAAAGTGGCCCATCGTGATGAGAGGAAACTGAAGGGGGGGATGGAGGGATAGAAGGGAGTGAAAGAAAGAAGGGAGGGAGGAAAGGTGACTGCTAATGATTCAAAGAATGATCGTAACTGACTCACACCAAAGACATACAAAACACAAAGCAAACCCCCAGTTCACCAACTCAACACAAAGTGAAGACCGTGAGATTCGGTCCTTTATCTTTTCAATTTTAGAGTTAAGGTGATCAACGAAAGTTGTACAAACACTTAGGAGGCTTGAATAGGATTTGGGCACTACTCCTTAGTGTGTACGCGAGCAATTAAAAACGCAGACAATGAGGGGATTGCTCTCCCAATACAATGAAGTGGTCAATTACGTTTAATTTTGAAGGTCAAGTTCAATTAGCAGTCCCATTTTTAATTTTTGATTTTCTATTTTTTTTTGGGATTTTTTTTTTCAGAAAATAACGCCTAACGAGCTTTTTGATTTCCTCTTTGATTGATTTGAGTCCAAAAACAGGGGGAGGAAGTCGAAAAAGCCAATGCACGGTCAAACACAATGATGCATGCAGAGATAGAAAATGCGTACCTTACTCCAGCACTCTACATGCAATATGATCCGCGCATAAAATTAAAGACAGAATATAAACTAACTATATGATGCACGAAGAAATCGGCCTTAGACAAGCAACTTCTATTGATCGTGAAGAACAATAGTTAGCTAACCGAATCGAGTCCGGAGTCCGATCTTGGGAGTCACTCGGTGCCCGCCACAACGGGTCCTGCCAGCGCTGTATGTGACTCCTCACGGCACGTGGTCTCAAATCCAATTAAACTAACTTTTTCAGTGAATTTTATTAAGGTCCAATTACGTTCTATAGGAACAGATATTCTATTAGGTGTTGGGCCTTAGAAATTTACGTCACAATCAACAAAAATTCCTACGTCTAGGGGTCAAATCCGCACGAATCAAGATAGCAAGTTATGACGTGAAATCAAAAACACGGAAAACAGCGGTGAGGTCCCCCAAGTGCACCGGCACTTGGCGAAACAGACCCCGAAAAATGTCCAAGTCCACAGTTCAAAATCCTAAATTATTACAAAAAAAAAAATTGTTCTCTCTCAAAAGTAAAATTCTTCTTCTTCTCCCTGCTTCTTCTTCCCGTGCGGGTCCTCAAAAAGTAAACTCCAAGTTGTCCACGCAGTACCTCGCACAAAAAATTAGAGAGAAAAAGGTCAGAAAACAATTATAATATAGAGAGATAAGATAGAAAAATGACTACAAAGCCGTGCTCCCCGGCAACGGCGCCATTCTGATGACACGATAATCACACGGTCGAGAGAGGAATAAATAATATCAAAGTGTCGTCGTTCTCAACCACATAAATCGGTCAACGAGAAAATTAATTGAAACCACTTAAGAGAAGATAAAAATCGATGAAAACAATGTAAGCGGTCTTTCGCTATTCTTTTTACCTGGTATAGCGACCAGGGTCGAACACAAGGAGCACGATTTAAAAACTAAGTAGTCAAATTTCAGAGATGAATTTTTTTAGTGGTTTTTCAATTTTATAATTTTTTTTATTTTTCGAATAAGCACAAAATGCACAAAGGAGTAAAAACACATGCACTATTTTTGTAATTTTCAAAACATATCAAATCAATTCAAAGTGCTATGAAAACTTTATACAAGGTTCACATGCATAGCAGGAGCATGTAAGAATTTTTACAAAATTTTTGGATGAATAAAAACCTTTATTCTAATGAAGATAGCAAGTAGTTCAAGGTCTGGACAGTCAGGGACGTAAATGTAATTACAGAAAAGTTTCTTCAGAGAATGCAACAGTAAAAATCTCAAAGATAGAAAGTGTAATTTACCCCAAGATATTTCTGACAAGAACTCAGAACTCTTCTGCAATTTTGAAAACTTTCGGAGAAAAGTTTGCAACTTTTCCAATATTAAATTGAGAACCCTAGGGTTCTTTTCTCTTGTTCTCGTTCTCAAACCAACCAAGAGAGCCGCCGCCGCCGATGGGATCTGGAGGAGGGCGCTGGGCGGCGGTGGTGGCGGACGGCCACCGCGCAGGAGGTGCGGACCACAGATGGGCGGCCGGCGTTCGGATCTGGAGGTTCTTCAGGGGGCGGCGCCGCAGGAGAAGCACGAGCTCGCGGGAGGGGGAGATCGCGCGTGGGGCGGGCCTGGATGGTGGCGTTAGCGGCGCCGCCGCGCGCGGGGAGGCGAGGGGCGCCGCGCGATCTGATGGGCGCGGGGCTGCTGGTGGCGCCTCCGCGCGGAGGAGAGTGGGTTGCGGCACAACGCCGCGGAGGGGGGTGACGGCAGTTGCCGCGCCCGGGCTGCGGCTGGTGGGTCGCGCTGCCCACTGGAAGCGGGAAGTGGGGCGGAGTCGGAGTCGAGGCGGTTGGCGTGGCGCAGCAGAGGAGAAACGGCGTCGGCTGGACGCGTGGGGGCCGCGGAACAGGTGCGCGCCCACGCGCGGAGTGTCGCTGGCGGTGCGGGAGCCCTCGGGGGTCTCGCGGTGGCTGCGGGGCTGCGCCGCCGCCCGCGGTTGGAGGAGGAGCCGGCGCGGGGGCTGGTGCCGAGGTCGGTGGGGGTGATGACCCACCGTCCACTTGCTTATTTTTTTTATTATTTTTTTTTTAAAATGCCTTTTTTTTTATAGTTTTGTAACCTGCAGCAAATTATTAGAGATAAATTTTTTATTTTTTTTTATCCTGCAAAACAGATGTTAGTGAGAGAAAAAGTAATTTTTTTATTTTTATTTTTCCTGCAAAAGAGATGTTAGAGAGAAGACAACCAAAAAGATTATTTATTTTTTATTGTATCTTGCAAAAATATGGAATAGAAAACAAGATACATTTTTTTTAATTTTTTATTTATACACAAAAATGGATGTGTGAATGGTTGGATCCGGCGAAAATGTGAGGGATAGATCCGAGGATCCGACCACCGTGCGTGGTCGGATATGTGTGGTTGTGTGAGATAGAAAAAGAAGTGGTGGGACACGAAAATGAGATGGAAATCGATTTTGAGGCGGAAAATATGTGGTGGAAATTTTAATCTAAAAACTACTTCCTACTCCTACGCTACGATCTAACTCTACGATTACCTAGGAAAAACAAGTAAAAGTGGATCTCACCTCGGGGATCGGACACACCTCCTCGCCTCACTGCAACAAGGGCGATCGCTTGCTGTCACTCTCGCGATGCCTCTGGAGTTCACTGGGAAGAAGGGAGCCATGATCGCCTCGACGAAGCTCAAGCCGCTGTCACCGACTGGATCGGAGGCTAGGACCCTTTTCAACAAGAAAATTCTCGGAAACTAGGCTCCTCTCCACCAAAGATTGATCAAATGTGAATGAGGGAGAAGAAGCCCATTAAAAAGAGGCAAAAAATCAAAAAAGGAAAATATTTACAAAAAAGGAATGTGTTTATTGGATGGATTAATAAAATAATTAAATAAATAAAATAATTAATTAATTAAAAACGAATTTCGTAATAAATAAATTAAATAAATTAATAAATTAATTCAAAATCAATTAGCCACCTTAATGGTGGCCATATATGGTGTGGAATAAAATCATATATACAAGGCAAGTTATTAAACCAAATAAATTCAAATAAATCAAATAAATTAAATAATTACATATGATTTTCGTAATTAAATAAATTAAATTAATTAATGTGAGACAATTAATTTTTTTGGTCATTTTTATTTAGGGAAATTAATTGTATACATATATTATACACATATAATACAATATACATAGGTACAAATAAGGAAATAATTTTTTATACAAGATTTTTTTATTTTATTTTTTTTAATTTTTATTTTTATTGAAAACAATATTTATAAATATGTACATTATGTAAAAATAAATATTAATAATTATATACACAAATAAATGGGTAAACTGCACAATACACCCCAGAAAACCGACTTTTTAACCGTAACTCCAAAAAATACAAAACCACAGCCATTTGAAAGATAATTTAATTTATAGTATTATGGGAGTGAGTTTGGTTCAATTAGAGCTTGTGCGGAGCCGGAATTGATGTTTCAATTATCACTTTGTGGCTTTTTCTGGGTGTAATTATTTACAATATATACATTTTTTTTATTTTATAAATATTTTTATTATTTACAACACAGTTTTGTTCACAACTTTTATTTACAAAAGTAAGTGGTTTGAGGTCAAATTATGTACAAATAAAATAATGTAAGTTTTATACAAATATACATGACAAATATGTACAAGATATTTTTGGATTTTCTGACAGACAACCTTATCTCCCCCTACTTTATTCCTGGTCGATCAGGTCAAGTCTTGACCTTCTCTCGGGGTTTGGGTCAGTCTGTATTTATTGCATAACTACATCCTTTATTTTTCTTTTCTTTTTCTTTTCTTCTTTATTCTTTTATTTATGTACAAAAAGTGTTAAAAATGCAATTTTAACAAATGCATGCAAAATGGTAAGATTATGAAATTAATGGGTATTTACAGGTGTTTGACTAAGAAATTGAAGCTAAAATAAAAGAATAAAGGCGATGAATCGTGGATTCATCATCCACGCACACCCAATCAGGTGTTGTTGGACCCCTAGATCCAACAGTCCAGCTGTCGTCTCCTACCTCAGATCTGCCTCTCCTCCATCGTTACAACTCTCCATGTCCTACCACTCCCGAATAAAACCCCCTACACCCCTCTTTCTTGTCCAACATTAATGTATCATTCATCTCGCATGCAGTCTTTACCATACCCATTAGAAACCTCCACTTCATGCAGCACCCTCTCCTATTTAACCCCAGCTCCTCCCACCATCTCTACGAGGTACAACGAAGCCCTTTGTACTCACTATGATGGGCTGAGGCCACCAGATCGAGCAACAGTGATTCCTATCCTAGGTGTGATCCACAACCCTCTGTCCTGTGGCAGCTTTACCCTTCAGTCGTTGCTGAGCTTTCTCTCCTCCCTGTGAGGTCGGGCAAAGATCGAGGAACCTCCTCTGTGCCCCTAATCCTAGGCGAACACATCTGCTCCGCCTTTCCGCACTCAGTCGCTCCTCCAAGTAGCTCTGTCGATCTTATTCCCTTTCGGATTTATCGTATTTTTCACGCACGTACCTCAACCTCCTTAGCCCATATGGGCACTTGAAATAGCCATGACCTAGAGGAGAGAGACATATGCGCTCACAAGGCGAGATACACAGTCGTTGAATTGATCTCTCCTAAGAATCTCAAGCTAAATACAACAATCAACCCCACAAAATGAAAATCAAACAATGCAATATCAATGTGGATTAAAATTTATTATACCCTACAAACAAGTGTATGGTGGACATGTAGAGGTCGAACAGAAGAAACATGGGGCGTAACAATAATTATTTAAATAAATGAATAAAGCGAGTATGTATATAAAAGTGTGCACAAAATCAATCAAAGTATTTGTGGAGTTTTAATTAAATAATATATTTTTAGATTAATTAATTATATTTTGAAATTTTCTGATTTTAATTTACTTTTTAATTTAATAATATATAAATAATATACATATAAATGTAAATAAATATACGAGGAATGGGATCTTACTTCATGTTGTAGGTAACTTACCTACATCACGCTTATTTTTTCCCAATTTTTTTTTATTTTTTTAAAAATACTTCCATGGATTTTCATAACTATATTCCTCTAATATTTCATTCAAATTTCATTAGAAAATAGAGACTATAATACCCTCCATCCAGAACAGGTAATTTTAACAGTCTTAGATTTGTTGTAAATTACCTGTTCTGGATGGAGGGCATAGGAGTCGTTGTTTTTGACGAAATTTGAGTGATAAATTATAGGGATATAGTTATGAAAATCCATGGAAGCATTTTTCGAAAAAAAAATAAAAAAATTGGGAAAAAATAAGCATGATGTAGGTAAGTCGACATCATGAAGTAGGATCCCTTTCCTCTAAATAAATAAGGATATATATATATATAAGTAGGTATATAAGGTAAATATACAATAATTAATATTATATATATAATAATAATAAAAGAAATCAAAAAACAACCAAAAATGACAATCTTTTTTATTTTTTAAGGATTTAAAATATACTTAGAGTAGTGATAATAATTACTAATAACATAAATTATGTATAACAATATATATAGGCTATATAATATATACCATACATAGACATAAAATATGCAAAAATAACCAGATAAAATCTTTTTAGATTTTATAAATTTTTTTATACTTTTATGAATTTTTGGAGATTTGTCTGCAATTTTTTATTTTAAAAATTAGAAATAAAGCAAAATAGGGATTGTTTTAGCTTGGGCGAATCCGTTTGAGATTTAAAAATAACAAAAGGTTCAAAATTCCTCAAAATCAATTTTGATATATAGAAATAAGTAAATATAAAAAACCAAAATAGTAACTAATATTTTGATGAGTTTTGGGAATATTTTATAATTTTTTAGACTTACCAATGGTTTGCTACTTTTAAGAGTTTCTTTTGATATTTTTGTGATTTTGGGTCTAAAGTTAAAAAATAGGCTAATAAATAATAGGTAGTATTTTTGGAATTTTTCAAAAATGTTTTTATATTTTTGTATTTTTAAGTTAAATAGGAAATGAAATAGCTCTAAATGATTTTTAATAAATAATAATGCAAGTAAAATGGAATAAAAAAATAATAGCATGGACAAACAGCCAATCATGTACACACACTTATTTTTTTGAGATTTTTTAGAGTATAGGAGCTATTTTAAATAAAAAGAAATACATAAATAAAATTAAATCAAGCTGACAAGAGTATTTTTGCAAATAAAATAAAGATCGGGAATACATGTGCAAAATACCCAAAAAGTTCGAATGTCAACTTGATTTTTAAGTACTTAATACAAATAAAAAATCAGATATGCATATTTTCAAAATGTCCACTCACTTAGGGATCCACGTGAGGTGATTTGTCACTAGACTTAATTGCGATATTCAAAAGCTACCAGGGCATGCTTATCAAAAGTCCACAAAATTTTGTACTTGTATTAATAATTATAGGAACTTTTACAAATATCAAAAAATGTGGAGGAGGTCGTGTAAATTTTACCACATAAGGTACGCTCATTTGACCGATGTGCTTCTGCTACGTGGACGATCTAAGGGTTCTGTCGAGACACCGCTTCGAACTAATAGGACGACCCATATTAAATTTGGATCGCATTCTTGATACTACATCTGAGCAGGGGCCTGGACGAACTGATGTAAAGCTGGGTGCCGATAAACTTTGATCTAAGAATCACCTTGCTTCAGCAGTCTCGGCTCGATCCAATAGGCTCAACGGCTTCCTTGTGCTCCTCCGCGTGCAATGGTGGCTTCCCGTGATGACGAGGAAGATCAAGGATCTATAACGACTCCAAGCTACTTGGATCAACTCCATGTGTTTGTTAGGGTTCCAGATGGATTTCCATATGCTAAGTTTTGCACAAAATGCTCCTTGGCTCGATCCTACTCCCTCAACCTTATAATTAAGCTGAGAGCGAACATGATGAGGCAACGATGTAGCTCCGACGAAGGGCCGTAAAGGGAACTTCAACTCCCATATCTGCGATGGATCTGGGGGGAACAGATGGATCGATCAATGGAGAAAGTGAAGGGGGTTTGAATGGTATGAACAATCGGTCGAGTTAACAGTTGGATTACAATGATTCGCCATGGATCTCAAGCTCCAGGGATTTGGGGATATTTTATTTCAAGGCTAAGGACTGAATTAAAATAGAAATTAAAACACAATAATTGAAATAACACTCAGTATATACCCAGGAACGGAAGAAGAGGGTCTCCAGCCGGCCGTGGGACGACGAAGCAGAACCACCGACAGAGATCCTGTAGTGATAGGTGGATCACCACCTCCAATCGATCATCCTCACTGTAGATCCTCTCATTCACTTGATTTCACCAAGGCAAAGAGATTTGGGTATATATGAGGGTCTATGACTAACGGGGGAGGAATCAACCTTGAGAAGAAGGTTGACATAGCTTATTTATAGACTAGGTGAGAGAGGATCTTCGATCAGAGATTATGGACGAAGCAAGGACAATCAAAGACATCATTGCCCACAATGTGAATTAGGGAGATCTAATCTCCAGAAATCAAGTGTCATGCCAAGGCAGCAAATGATAGTGTCGAGCGGAAAAATGGGCGAAGAAGCGGGGTCGGATATAACAACGATTGAGGAAGAGAGAGGGAGCAGTTGACCAAGGTCAACTAGTGGAGGCTTATGGTTGGTTCATGTGGACCAACTAGAAAATTCCTTAGAGAAAAATATTGGTAAAATCAAAAAATAAAAATTAGTTGAATTATTTTAATTTTTATTAAAACATGAAAAATTCTTGTAATTTAATGTAGTATATAATTTTTATTTATTTTTCTGAGTTTACAGGTTAATATTTACAAGTAAATTATATGTATAAACACATCTATTTTGGTATTTTATTTTTAATTTTTAATTTATATTTTATTGTTATATACATGTATTTTATATTTTTTATTTATTTTTATACATATTTAGGTATTTTATTGTTTTTTATGAGTTTATATGTGCTTAATTAATTAGGTATATATACATCATATGTATATGCACGTATACTTTTCCTATGTACTTATATGTGTTATTTATTTTAATTTTATTTTGATGGTTTTATTCTAATTTAATTATGTACATATATTTAAAATATTTATTATAGTTTTATAAAAATGAAAAAAATTGAAAAGTACAAATAGTAAATATAATAAATAAATATGCATGTATATTACATAATATGGGCCCAAAATCTAAATTTAGCATCTTAACTCAAAATTAAATGAAACCACCTTCATTAAATATATCATTAAAAGTTATATATAATTATTCATCTATTTCGATAGAGTATAGAAAAGATGCAAGTCTTTGAACTTTCCATTCTAGTCTTTTATTTTGTTTATTCTGGGCATACTATGCATTATTTTTCCATGAACTCAATTTTTTTTATTTTTCTATGTATTTGTATATGCAATATTTATAGAGTTTCTTTATTTCATGTGTAAAAATAATAGTATAAAATAGGTGCCAAAAAGTAATTATAGATGAATTAAAAATTAGGATTTTCATGTATTTTCTATACAATTCGTCTTTCCTATCTCTCCCTACTTTATTCCTTATCGACCAAGTCATCATGATGACTGATTTTCAGGATCAAGGGTCACTCAACATCTATGGTGTCTCATTTCTTTTTCATTTCTTCCGTTGTTCTTTAATTTTGGAATTAAGTATAATAAATATACAATATTTTGTACAAATTATATAGTATTTATTTTGACAAATTAATGATATATACATGCATTTAGCTCGGGATTTAAGGCCAAAATGAAAGAATAAAGGTGGCGAAATGGAGATTCATCGCCCTCATATACTTGCCTTTGCTAGTTCCTAGCAAAAACTTATTCCTATAAGTGCAGAAAAGAAAATAACGAAATGAAAAAGAAAGAACTTAGATGATTTTAACTCTTAAACTTATCTTCATAATATCAAAATTTGAAGCTCAGTCGGACCTCTGGAAGTTTAATTTTGGTCAGATTCTTATTTGTGAAATAGACTTGAAACACAACAGCCTCCACGAACCACAAAACTCTACCCAAGTCTCCTAAAAAATCAGGTCAAAATAAGTCGATGTCATACGTATTACCTTATGACTATGAGTCTATCTTGTACAATGTGTGTAATATGTATCTCCTCTCGATTGAAGTAGTAAAAGTCGGGCTTCTCCAACATGGTGACCCTAATTCCCCAATCCAATAACTTTTTCCTCAAGAAGTGGGGTATCCCTTCTAAGTTCAAGTACAACCGGCTCAAGAAGAGGAGGTGGAGGAGAGTGGATGGTAGACAGTGTAGCTACCTATCCTAGGATGCTTGACCAATGTAGCCAAGTCATCTGGTTGCAAGCTCACATACATATTTGACTTTGAAGCTCAAGCTTGCTTATTGAATACATATGCTCTGACGGAAATTGGTTTTTCTTGATTTTTGCTCGTCTATTTTTTGAGTTTTGGATTTTTACATTTTTTTTGAAATAATATGTACATCAACATTTACATAATGATTTTTTTTTCACTTGAGCCAGTAGACTATCCCTCTTTGAAGCATTATTGCAACCCACAACATTCTGTCATTAGACCTCATGGCTATTGGATCAGGTTGAGGTAAAATGGTCATAGATGTGTGACTTCCGATGTTTCCAATGGCTTGTGTCTCATGCCGGCAAATTCAGTCCTCGACCACTTCAACTGAGTTAAGCAAGGTGTAGGGTGCAGGTGTGCAAGTTAGGTCACCGTTGATAAGAGTCGAGCTAGGCAGTCAAGACGATAAGAGTCATGCGCCAACAATATTTGTTAAATCATTGCCATGTGTTGATGAGATGATGTGAAATTCATCCATCACATAACACCATCTCCAGGTAAAAGCTAAATTACCTAGTGGATCCTATCCCCAATGAGAATGAGCCAAGTACTATCCTCCCAACCCTCTTCCTCGAGTCGTATCCCAACAACCCACATCAACGCCACATCCCCTCTATGATCTCTCATCGTCAATGTTGTCGGAACTCCCACCACCTCTCCCTTGTTCGTAGTTGTTGTGGAGACTCCCACTATCCCCACCTCCATCCGCTGCCAATAATTCCCGCCTCCTGCATCGTCCTCGCCGCTGCCAAAAATCCCACAACCTTCAATAAGATATGCAATCGAAAAACTCCCATCAATGTATGCTTAACTCCCACTAACATCTAGTTTTTGTATAAAAGTCATAAATTTTTTCGATATTGTAAGCATGCCAATCAACAATCAACCCACATAATGAATCAACAATAAATGTAAGTGATATTACACCTTACAAATAAGTATGTATAATACGTAAGTGTAGGGGTCGAACCACAAAGGAGCAATGGGGATAGCCACAAAAATTGACAACTATGCAGAAAATCAACATATACTTTTTATGTTTTACAGGGATTTCCATAATTTTGTGAGTTTTTAATATTTTATATTTTTTGGATTTTTAATTTATATTTTTTTGTTTTAAATTTTATAATGTTTATTTTATTCTTATATTTTCTATTTTTAAATTTATTTTTAATATGTAATAAGTATATATATATGTAAATATATAATAAGTATAAAATGATTGTTGTATATGCTATAAATATAATATAAAAATAATCAAGAAAATATCGGTATGTACAGTCATTTTAATTTTTAAGAATTTTCAAATATTTATAGGTATTCATAAATATTAATAATAATTATAAGTAGTATTCAGTAATAATATAGATATATGTTATATATAAGGCATTATATTTTAAATAGAACTATATGTAGTAAAAAAATGTTAAAATCAAGTATTTTTGGGCTTTTAATGTTTCTCTCCATTTCTGTTAATTTTTTTATAATGTTTACTATTTTTTGTATTCTTAATTAAATCAAAATGTCAAATGAGGGACTTATAATATCATGCCAAATTGTTTTGGAATTTAAAAACACATA
Organism: Ottelia alismoides; assembly: GCA_037367405.1. Taxonomy (NCBI): domain Eukaryota; kingdom Viridiplantae; phylum Streptophyta; class Magnoliopsida; order Alismatales; family Hydrocharitaceae; genus Ottelia; species Ottelia alismoides. The sequence continues at coordinate 1,039,410 of JAZKJV010001110.1, forward strand.
AATGTCTAACAAAATTCAAAATTAGGAATAAATATTTTGTTTTAAAATAGTTTTTAATGATTTTTGAAAGGTTTTTGAGGTTTTTCATTTTTAGTATTTTTCTTTTGTATCTTTTAGTTATTGTTGGTTCGCAGTTATAAAATATAATAATAAAGATACACTATTTTTTAGGAATTTTTAAAAGTGATTTTATAATTTTTTTGTATTTTTAAATGTAAATAGGAGAAAAATACACTATTTATGTTTTTTCATAATAGGAAAATAGTTTTAATTATCTCAAGAAAAATATATGTGATTTAAAATAGTTCCAAGCACTTAAAATAATCTTCCTATAATTTTTAGATGCAAAATGTTATTTTTAATCATGAAATACACTAAATAAAATTACATGTATTGGAATGGATCTAAATGCAATTTAAATAAATATACAATGCATTCCAAAACACTTTACAAAAGTCTAGGGACATCCAAGCAAAAATCCTTGAATATTCAATAATAAACGTGCTAACATGGGTCTGCTTCCACCCCCATTTTCAGCCCTTTTTTTATTTTTTTAGAAAATAAAAATCTGTATATTCATCACTGTATCCCTCTAACATTCCATTTAAATTTCGTTAGAAACATAGACTCCTATATCCTTCATCTAGAACTTGTAATTTTAACGATCTTAGAATTGTTGTAATCAACCTGTTCTGGATGTAGGGCATAGGGATCTCTATTTCTGACAAAATTTTAGTGGAATATTAGAGGGATATATTGATGAATATACATATTTTTATTTTCTAAAAAAATAAAAAAAAATGGGCGGAAAATGGGGGTCGGAGCAGCCGTTGGCTCCTCCCAGGTACTTAATACTTATTAAAAAGAAATGGAAATTGAAATTTTGAAAAAATATAAATATAAAATAAAAAATAAAATTAAAAAACATAAAAATACATATAATGTTAAAAATCCATAATTTTTTATATAATTAAAATCCCAAAAAATAAAAAAGCAGAAAAAGTAAAAAATATTTGTCATTTATTTTCATTTTTATTTATAGATTTTAATTGTTACCTATCAACATATTTGTTCTCAGTGGTTCGACCGTTGTATTTTCTTGCTATATACATTTATTTGCAGGATATAATAAATTTCACCATGCATAATTTTTATTGATTTATCATACATTGTGGGTTGGTTGTTGATCTAAATGATTGTTGACATGTTGAGGACCGAGAGAGCAGTCGATACATCGATTGTTGGACCCAACTTGTCGGGTATCGTAGGCCCTCCAAGACCTAACATTAAACACCTCTATGTGATCGTTAGCTTATCAATCACTTATTTTGACCCTTCATCTTTGTCATCTTGTTATAGTTTGGCTATTCTTAACGTAAGTATAAGGGGGAGACCTAGGTCAGTTCCCATATATCCCTTTATATTTTAGCATGAGCTATGGTTTCGTATCACTTAGTATTGTGTGGACATGGCTCTAAGTGAAGTATGGGAGTATATCATATAGATATTTCATATATACTTCAGCCATAGCTCATATTTTCATTTTTTTTGAACTTTTTATGGCTAGAGTAAAGTATCTTTTGAACTGATTTGAAAAATATTTGCAAATGATTTGAAAATTTTTCTAACTACGTGACATTGTATTGAAAAATATTTTATGATGGTCTGAAAAATGGATATTTGACTTATTTTTAAAATCATTTGTAAAATATTTTGAAAATCTATATTACATGACATGATTTGTAAAATCTTTTCAAAATTATTTTCAAAAATGAGGGTGGAAATGAAACTAACATGTGTTTTGTAAACAATTCTAACCCTATTCAAAATCATATAAAAAGTGAAAAAAATCACAAAAATACTAACTAATGAGTTGGATATATCCCCGACACTTTCACTATCACTCAAGACTTGAGGAATAAAGAAACTTTGGTTTATGAGGTCTTATGATTTAGAGTTAACCAACCTCAATAATTTGGATTTGAGACTTAATTATTCATGTTTCCCTATTTTGAAATATATGGGTGATATATTGCACACCTCGTCTCTACCTTAAAGAATATGCCCCACGCATCACATACACAACTACATTGATGATGAGATGAGTTGAGGTTTCACTTGAGGAACTGGGATTTGAGATTTGATTTGGGACCCATTCTGATGATATTCAAGAATAGGATAAAACCAATGAAGGCTTCATGAAAACTTGGAGTAAGAAACCTTAGTCGGTATGAGAACAAGGTTCAGGTACCAATCTCTTGATATTTATCTATGTGCAGGGTTTGATGAAATCTAAAAAATATTGACCAATGTGCACCAACTTTTGGTAAAAGCAGTGGAGTTAGCCAAAATTCAATAAAAGGATAAGAAAGAGAAAGAAAAGCTCTTATACTCCAAAGTCAAATCAAAGAGCTTCCATCAAAGGTGAGCGCTCCCAATCTTTCAAAGTGTCCACTTGGACCAACATATTAGGCTTTTATGAGTCGGGCTAGCATCCAAAAAGCGTTCTGCAGCGTATAGTGATACAAAACTGGTGTCGAAGGAATAATAGATAGTACTCAAAAGAGACACACCCTGGTGCCAAGTGCAAATGATTCATCACTCTCTCAACAGACACACTGATCAATAACCAAAAATTTACATGTGTTGAGAAATAAGGTACCTGAGAGAATCCTTGTTTTAATGAGAGTGAGAGAAGAAAAGACACCGACCTATGCCCTCCAGTACCTAGCCTTTCACCTTCACTTTCAAGTCTGGCAAATAAAGGGAAGGTTGGTTGAATGCAATATATGATTTATTCCCTAGTGTTGAGGATTGAATCTTGAGGAGATCTCTTAGACTGAGATTTTGAGTGACATTTTGACTCGACACTCATGAATTCGGTTCACACTTAAATGTCTTATCCTTATTCCATATGTATAAACAAAGAGTATGATAATTAGGGGAGTTGGGCTCCTCTTTTACTAGAGTTTGGCTCAGCTTAAAATTTCAGGATCAATAAAACCGAGTATTCTTAAAGGATCAAAGTCTTGAAAATTCACATGCACAGCTAAGTATTTAATCCAAGTTAATTCATACTTTATTTGCTCGAGGACGAGCATGGTTTAAGAATAGGGAGAAATAAATACATGATTTATCATCATAATTATTATTTAATTATCTTTATTACTCAAACTATTCGATAAAATCTAACCCTAATTAACTATAATTAACATCTAATCCTATGTATATAATTAAACCTGATTATTGTATATGAATAAATTCTGTTATTATTCCCTTCTTATGTATTTTATTAATTACTAAAATCTCATAAAAATTAGATAAATATTGCACATATTTCTTTTGAAATTAAATACAAATAAAAAATACAAAAAAATATCAAAAGAAATTAAAACATGTGCTTTTAATTCACTTAAAATACTTATAAAAATATAAGTATGTATATATGACCTATTTTGACTTTTTTGTTAAACAGAGACTTGTAGATTTTAAAAGACCTACACCATTCATGTTTTACAATTTTTTATTTGAAGCTTGTACACACATTTGTTTTACAAATTTTCTTTTCTTTTTTCTGATTGGACTACATGGTGGCTCTACAGCCGCCCATGTGGCTTGGTCCTTCTTCCCTTGTCGCATGCCTTCTCAACCGTGGAATCTTCTCCCGGGATATGATTTGGGCCCTTCGTTGGTGCACGTTCCACAATTGCCAGATCTGATCTCCATATCTCAATACCGCCCTCGCTTCACACCCCTCCCTAGGTCATTGGATCGCATGATCCAATGGCTCTCACTCATCATCCTCCTCTCGTAACCATCCTCTCCCCAAGCTCACCTCACCGACCACCCATTTCCCTCGTTTACCTTAGCCACTCCTCAGTTCCTTGCCACATCACCCCACCTCTTCGACGAAGCCCTAACACCCCATATTATGTATAGCCCTAAGGACTCCGTATCTATTTCCTAAGGCTAATGCACGGGGGTTACAAACTTCATGAACTGTCTTCTGTGACCATCATGTTTGCTTCAAATCCCCCTCCACTACCCTCATCTGGCTAGGTCCACCATTTCACATGTGAAGGCCTAGCCATCCTCTTCCCATGACAAAGGAGGAAGGAGTCGATGTGCGATGATGGCCTATATCGCAGGTGTTGATCCATGGTCGTTGGCCATGACACAACACCCCATGGCTGTTGTTCGAGATGTACCAACCGATTGGGGAAGTTCAACAAAGGCCGGGAGCTCCTCACAACCTCATCCCAAGCCACCCCGTCCGCACTCGCAACCATCTTTAACTACCAGTTAATCTTTTTGTCATTTTCCCTTGTTTTCTCCAAAATAAGGAGGTCCACGCAGTCACCCTCACCTTTAATTAATCACCCTAATACCTTCTACAGACACCCCACATCTACACATTGCCCTTTGTTCACCCTCCTCCTTCTGTATCTCCTTCCACTCCACCCCATTCTTCTCAAGTTTTCCTCAGAAGAACCCAATTGGACTTTTGCTCCTCACGACTCCAGGTGCTCACTCATCTCAATGTATAACAATTTGCTTCATATACATTCCTTAACTCATGCAAGTACCTAAATATATCATTGGTTGGATGCTTCAACCCATCTCTATTCTAGAGCAGCAGCACAGGCTGCGTGTCACTGCCTCACCACTCCGTGCACCCTCGTCGAGTCCTTGACTGTCTAGGACCTTTGCTGGACCTTTACGAAGGTGTTGGGATCTTCCATGCAACATCTATATGTCGAAGGAACATGGTGACCCTCATTGGATCCCAACCACATCCGTTGCTACGAGGCTTCGTAGCGGAGGAGCAAGACGTATAGGTGACATTCGATCATATTTGATTAGATATCTCCTAGGCAATGACCTCGCCCAACCCATGCCTTCACGCCCAGAGGAGTCGAGCCATGTCGAAGCCACTTGGGACACCCACATGGTCCGAGCCACCTGCCCCGCGCCAAACCACTACTTGAGCCTCAGAGCACGTGCATCGCATGTGAAGGAGGCGGGAGATTTGAAATGAAATCCATCCAAGTTCTTCAAATTATAGATAGTTCCTAGGCGTTTGTACCTCACGCGAAGCGCCTAAGTATTTTTCATGGGGGCCCTGCTAGTTCCTAAGAATCACAATTAGGCCCCCACATACATGGAAAATCATAGGGAAGGTCTTGTGGCTTTTCATATTTTCAAAATTACCCATCAAAGGCTTGTTTGTGATGTTTTTGTAAATATTTTATGCATGTTTTCTTTTAGTTATGCCCTTAGACTCTTTGCTTTATAACTTGAGCATTTGAACTCCTTTTTCGATGATTTCAATTGCACTATGATGCTTATTTGATGCTCTACACAATGGCATGATTTAATTCCTATTTCGACACTTAAAATAATGTGCTAAAATTAAAATATGATGTGTCAATTGCTTGATTATTTAAATGTTACTCTATGTAATTGGAACTATTTTTGATGCATTTAAATGTTAATGAAATTATTCTCTTACGTATTGCTCAATTAATTGATTAATATAGGGGCACAATTGCATGTTTATATCTGTTTTCATACTAGTGCATAATGTTGTATATTATACGTATTTAAACTTGCATGAAAAGTTAACCAAAAATGCATTCTGTCCATGCATCATGTTTTGCATTGTAGTGTTTGTGCATAGTTGACTCAAGTAGATTACTAGTCGTTTAACTTAGATATAGGAGTTTTTTTAATCATTAAGATATCTCATGTCCCTGAGTTTGACCCCGAACTTCCCAAGTGAAAAAAATAAATTATATTGAGCCCCTCCTCATGGAGACATTCATACACGATTTCTGATGTAATGCATATTTGATCTTGCCACAACTCGACCATATTAATGCATCCAAATATGCGTTCATCAGTCAGGGAAGGAGATAAAGATATGGAGATGGAGACGGTGACAATCTTTGAGATCGAGGAGGACAAGGGATAGGTTTTGGAGGATGGGGTGCCATTGAATCTAGGAGGCAATGGGTCCGGCGGTGGAGTCGTTATCGTGGGAGGGGATGACGACCATTGGGAGGAGGAGGTCGGGCTTCTCTTGTTAGATATAGAGGATATGTGCTGATCGTTAGAGGGGATAATCAGAGGGAGGGTGGTTTGGGTTCTGATCATTGGGTGGCGATATAATAAGGAGAGGGAGATGATCTGAGACAGGGCGGTGCAGGCGGAGCAGGTGGATCAAGCATTGGGGAAGGCTGGGGGAAGAGATGACCAATGGGGATTCGAAATCGAAGCTGCTGTTAGAGAAGATGACAAATGTAGGAGGTGAAGGAGGAGCCGTTGGATGAATCACAATCCAACAGTTAGGACATGGCACGTGAGGATCACGTGATGGGGCTGGAGTTGAGGCGGGAGTGATCACGATCGTTGGATCAAAAATGATCCAATGGCCCAAGATAGGGGTGCTTGAAGACAAGGGAGTTGACTAGGGAGAAGGCGCATTCGAACCAGGAGACTTATTAGACTTGATTGGGCGAATGAGTGAGCGCCACTTGGCGTTTGGCCAATGACTCATGTTGAGAATGTAAAGAAAAATAAAAAATAATAGGAAATGGACGTTAAATGCAAAAATGATCAAAATAAAAAATGATTTAAATGCACTCTACAATGTTCATAAAGGATCCAAATGCAAATGGACTTAGCTGTGCAAGTTGTGAATTTTTGTTGATATTCTATGTATAAAAAATATCATTTTTTAGTTTGTATTTTTAATTTGATTTGATGTAAATAATAACTACATGTAAAAATCAAACATGATGTAGACTAGTGAAATGAATATAAATGTATTTTTTGGAATTTTCTGAGTGAGAGATAATTAGAAAATGTGAGATAGAAGAATCAATAAATATGCTCAAGTCAGGATTTTTCCCTTTTCTTTGTTTTTCTGATTCAGATGGATTGGGCTTAAGCCTAAAACTCCAAGCCTATACCCAAACCCCAGCCGAAAACAGACGAGTTGGGCTGGGGACGGGTCGGTCCAATTACATAATATAAACGAAAGAACTCGAGTACCAACACCAAGATCATGGTGATTAAATTTCATGAATTGATGTGCATCTCTACTATTTTGATGAAAATAAAAATTGGCTGAAATTGCAACATATGGGCATTGCCAAAAAAGCATCTCAACTGGCCAAAGATATATATCAGCTATAAACCCAAATATCATATGGTTAAATCCATAGATTAAACAGTGAACTTTAAATGAGAATCTAAGATCTCATTTCTTTACCACCTTCTATACCTATGAGCATCACATGATGATGCATTATTGCGGGAGCTGATGTATATAGATTTTTATTTCTAAGTTAAGAAATGTTAAGTTTTAAATTGTAGGGTTTATGGATTTCTAAATTAGGCCCTCAATGGACCTATCGGGTTTTCGGGTTGAGCCCTATTAAGCCCCAATTTGGCTCTAAAATCTAATTGGGCTTATAATGTCCCCAAAGCCCATCCAATCCGTTTCGGATTTGGGTTTGCCTGAAATTATGAGGGCTAAATCTCCCATCGAATCGACCCGGTCCTATATGCTCAACCTTAATAATAACAATTACCTGCCATAAAAAAAACTTGTAAGTGGGTCTCTTCAAACTAAGTAATGGTTTTTTAAGCATTCATCCCGAGCTAATGGTTAAGCATTCCAAACACGGATGCAAATGGATATGAAAATATCCTTTATATATATTCACAAGTATTTGTTTCTTTTCAGGTATGCATTTTTTTTTAAAAAAAATTGATGTCATGTATATGAATATCATGTTCATTTGACTTTTTTATAGAAAAGGTAGGTACATATACTGATATAATTTTATACTTTTCAGTGGATTTATGAGATGTTAAAAATTATAATAGATATCCGTCTATATATTGGTCTAAATGTAAATATATTGTGTGTATGTGATACCATGTGGCCTGTTATGATTTAAATATTCATAATTCATGAGATCTTATACTTAAATTTTTAATAAAAATGCATCTAAATACCTAATAAAAAAATCATTCCTAACCTAACATTGGGTCTCGGTTGATTTCCCTTCCTTTAGCTACTCAGATGTTTCAGTTTGCTAAGTTAGAAAAGTCCAAAGAGCGCAGACATACGATTTCCGGAGCTGAGCATCTTCTATTCGTTGGTGCCAAGCTTTTCCTCTGCAGGGGCCTTGTGCAGTAAACCCCCTAGGAGCAGTCCTCCGTCGTCGTCAAGGGGGACCCGCAAAGCTTTCGGGAAGAGGGATAGTCTTGTGTGTAAGCATAGCATTTCTGGTCGAACCACCGAACCACACAAAGCCAACCCTAACTTCATCTTCCTCCATCTCCCAACAGACATTGAAACGTTATGTAATTATTTTGATTATATTTTTATTTAAGATATTATTTTAATTGGGACATTATAATACATGTGGGCTAAAATGAGACTGTCCTTTGGGAGTAAACTTGGCTCCTTCGCCATATTTATCTCATTTTTTATTTTTAAGTAAATGTGTGGATTTTATCATTATATTTCTATATTATGTCATTTCGTGTGAAATAGAAACTCTTATGGCCTAAAATCATACGAGGTCGATTTCAACAATTCTGTGACTATAAAAATGACTACATGGATGGATGTCATATGAGTCTCTGTTTCGCACGAAACTTGAATGAAATAATATAGGCATATAACGATTAAAAATCCACTGATTTATTCTAAAAAATATAAAAATAAAAAAGGGTAGAGGATGTCAAGTTAGCTCTTGGAACAACCCCATTTTACACAAACATACAGATATATATAGGAGTGATCATGTGAGAGTAGAAAATTGTGAGAGCATGAGAGCAGCGATTCTGGACCACTAGATTCTATCTTCTCTCTCTTGGTTGAATCTAGTGGTCCAAAATCACTATTCTCATGCTCTCACAGGTTTTCCTCTCATAGGATCACTCTCTCTCTATATGTGTGTGTGTATCTTGATATTGTAAGCACCATATGTTGCCTAATAATTAATCATGGTATGAAATGTATATTATCTAATGATTATATGCAACCACCTATATATGAACAACAAGTATTTGTTTTTAAGGATGTTAAGCCATAGTATTATGATTTCAGTATCAATAACTTTAAAAATAGATATGATTAGACGTATAATCACATCCATATTGTCAATTTGCATAAATGATTAAAATATTTTATTCATTCTAACAAAAGATTTGCAGAGTATAGTTCTTCGTATCATCAATTAAGTAGACATTTTATCTTAGTCACGATTTCTCATATCAATCAATCGCCTTGAAATTGCAAATTAATTTTATATTATATTTCAGTATTTAACATAATCTCATTGAATAAAATAAATATTCTAATACAATATAATGGAGTTATTAATAAGGAGTACACAATCTATAAAAAAATCAATAACTTTTTAGTGAACCTTTATATTTAAATCATAGAAGTATATATTAATTCACGAAAATAAAACTATGTATTAAACATATTTTAAAATTACAAAAAAACATTTTATTATAACCATAGTGATGATAAACTATAATAAATCCCTTCGAATAGACCTAGACAAAATGCGGGCCGTCAAGGTTCAAAAACCTCTGTCCATAGCCTGACATAGGTCGATCCATGGTTCATTTTGTTCTTTTTTCATTGATTTTTAAATAATACTTAATATGTATAAATGATTTTATGAATACCATTTATAATTTATATAATTAAGATAAGTAGTTTACATGTTACTTAACATGTAAACTATTAAATCCTAGTTAAAACTAGTATCACATATGAAAAACTTGAAGTGTATCATATTAATATATGTATTATTAAAGTTATATTTATATATTTTTATTTTTTGCGAGCTGGGCTGACCCATGCCCAAATCTCCTAACCCAAGCTCGGTCTAATACTCTCATCCTTGTTATGTCTCTCCTTAGTTTCGTTATGATGTCCCCATCACATCTTGGCGTTTCACCTCGAGTTTTGCACAGATGGTCCATATCTTACCTTGCCATCACACAATCTTGCGCCAATCTCAACCACTTTAAATGTCTTAATTTTGATCCGACATCTTGCTAGGCTTAACTTAACAATCTCGACCCCGACTATATTAGTCCTTTTTGTATTGATGTATGCATGATTTGACCTAACTGTGGGTTGCCTTCAACTCTTCCACCCTTCAGTTAACTTAATCTTTCACTAACATAATATGATTTAACCTGACCCAATTGATTCAAACGTTTGATCGAAATGAATCGACCATATCTACTTTGATATGGAGAAGGGTAAAATTTTGTCAACAGAATCAAATAATCTGAACACATCTAAGTAGATCAACCACACATCTTTACAAACAACCATACAAATTATTATTACTAGTAATTTATAAAGTCCTATAAACTTATCTCGATCCGAAGTTGCAACATACATATATTTTCAACATGTTTCTGACATAAATAAATCATGTGATAATGCCCTTTTAGCTAGGGATAAGGAGACTTTATCTCATCATAAGTTGTATTTCAAGATAAAGCAATCACATCATGATTGCATCATCCACTATGTCTCTCTCTGAACCAAATATTTGGTCTAGTGGTAGAGCAGTGGCTCCCACAACGGAAAGACCAAGGTTCGAAACCCACTGCCCCCACTTTCTACCAGAAAAAAAGGTACTGAAGGATGGGGGTTAGGGTATGACCTTGAATCTAAAAAAAAACTATGTCTCTCTCTCTCTCTCTGCATTTGTATCCTATGAAATCGAGACCTACCCACCCATGGCTAAGCATGTGCACTCAATGGGCTTGTGGGTAGTTGATTCGTAAGATTGTACTTGGGTATACTAGAACTTTTAACCTGAAAAGATCCTGACCTATCCCGACCTGCAACTAAATGGGTTCGTGCTTTGGTTTGATTATATTTTGCAAACCCAATTAGTCCTGATAATATTTATGATTTTTTTGAAATGTAACAACATATATAAAATAGATATGATCTCAAATTTCATAATTTGAGATGTAATATTATATATAGCATATGCTCATATCCAAATAATAATCATATTAACATATTCGAAATTTAAATCTTATACGTACAGACAATATATACTATATGATAGATTAATGTAATGATTAAATTTTTATTTTAAGGAAATGCATCGATGGATAATTTTACGGTGGATAATTGTCAAGATCATGTACTCATAGCCACAATACTTTCCGATTTTAGTTTAATTAACCAAAATGCATTAACTTGTCCCCCCATTCAAAGGTAACTGATTTTCATTTCTATATTATTCAATTAGCTTTGTGGGATAAATGGACGGACTTGAGCTTCTAATGAAGTTAAACCTGATTATAAGTAGGTTAAGCTCGAATCGAAATTAAATAGGCTTGTGTAAGCTTCGACCCTACATTTCGTAATGCTAAATGGGGTTCTATACATATGTAAAAACCCGTAACAAAACCTGCCTATCTCTTTAGCCGTGAACACATCGATCATCGAGCTCGCCAACCAACCCCAACTTACAATCGAAAAAATATCTCCGATCTACTTAATAATACGATCTAATATGGTGGAAAGAAAATAGAGTAAATTACAAAAAAGTCCCTGAACTATGCACCTAATTTCAATGTCATACCTGAACTTTAAAAAGTAACAATGTGGTACCAAAACTTCAAATTTGTCTCAATGTGGTCCCTGACTATTGAAATTTAAGGTTAAAGTGACGAATAATCAACTAAATTTCTATGGTGAAGGATCATATCGAGACAAATTTAAAATTTAAGTACCATATTTTTACCTGTTTGAAGTTCAAGTATGATATTTAAATCGAGTGTATAATTGAGAGACTTTTTTATAATCTACTCAAGAAAATATAAGAAAATATTATCGACCCATGACCTCCCAAACTTCCAAAAGCCATCAAACACCATTTCCCTTCGTTAGGATATTAAATTAGCAAACAAAGAGCCCTTCTATGTCATTCAAAGGACTCCCAAAGTCCTAAACCTGACCCCCAATCCGTCATCCATCGTCATCCCCACCTCGATGCTTCCCATGCTGATGCCACCCCCGTCCTTCCCCTTCCCGCACTCTTCCACCACCACCCCGCTCGTTAAAATCCCATCTTTCACATCGCAGAGCCGCTGATCTCGACTCCCCAATCCCACCAACCCCCGCAACGATGGCTCTTTCCTGCGCAAGATGCCCCTCTTCCTATGGTTACGCCTCCGCCCCTTCTTCCTTGACCTCCAAGACAAAGATCCCATGGTGGGTATCCTTGGAAGGGTGCAGGAGGAGATACCCATCTGTTGTTTGCAGCCAAGATGGTAACTTTGATAGCTTTTCTTCTTCTTTTCGTGTTTTGCCTCGCATTTTTGTGGGGTTCGTGAATTGGTTTGTCACAAAATAGCTTTATTTTCTTGCCGTATGATTCAGAATTAACTTTTAGGAGTTGGGTTTTTGTTTGATTGGGGAAAGCTGTGAGCTTTCTGCCTAAACTTTGTTTTTTTTTCCGTCGCTCCTAGACTCTGGGAGTTTGCCTTGGTCGATATTTGGTGCTTGCCATTTTTTTAGAGTCCTTTGTTAGTGTTGTTCTTAATTTCTAATGCTTTAAGAGGTTGGAATTGTGAATTTAGTAGCACTTTTTATTACTGATATGTTGTGCTTATAATTGATATAGGGACAGCAACTGCACCTGCACCTCCACCGTCAAAGAAACAAAGTGTGACAAATGAATCTCGGCAACATTCTACAAATCCAATACTTCCATCTATAGCTTCAGATGAGTTCCTTCAGTTATCAGGGCCCAATGCCTCCGGGGAGGAGAACACAGTCAGTATAACTGTGGTTGGGGCATCTGGGGACCTTGCCAAGAAGAAGATTTTTCCTGCACTCTTTGCATTATATTATGAAGGTTGCCTCCCTAAGGTCTGCTGTGCCTTTTTTGTTTTTTGTTGTCTAGCACTATATCCTTATATAACTCCTTGTTCTTTTCTGAAATTCTACTGGAGAAACCATATTTCCTGTTTGGATTATTAGGTATCTTTTTCATTTGGCTGTGGCATTAACTTTTGACATTTCAAATCATTTGCAGCATTTTACAATTTTTGGTTATGCTCGGAGCAAAATGACGGATGTGGAATTAAGAGACATGGTCAGTCGAACGCTCACATGCAGAATCGATCAAAGGTAAATTACTACTTTGCTTCCATTTCTTTCCACGATGCAGCCATTCTTGTCGGTTTTTTGGTTCTGCGGATTTTCAGAGTCCATGTTAAATGTGAACAACGTTCCCATTAACTTAGGAAATTTCACGGGAAATGCTAGTTCTTCACATTGACCATCTCTTGGACAGGAACAGAATTTGTAGCTAATTGAAGAGAAAGTGAGGAGAAGTTTTTTAACTTGGTAGATTAATATCATTTGCTTATGCATTCATTATTTGTGCCCCTTGTCCTTGTTCTGAACGTTTAGATTGCTTTTTATGTCAGAAAAAGCACCGTGCTCTTTTGAGATTTCTGATGGGTGTTCTTTTGAGATTTGCAAAATGGCAATATGGTTAGAAGTCGATATATCCTTTTTCTTTACCATATTCCACTATGTCTAGAGGGTTCTTTTCTGTGTCATTTCCACTCTTTCCCAAAGCATGTGGATGTGGTGGTGGTAGAAGCTATTACATCTATGCATAGACCTTTAACTACATCCAACATATGTATTTGTTTAGCTGGATCGCACCATAACATCCATATATATCTACATGTATGCATGTGTAACGTTTCGGGCTTAGGTCCCCGGTCCGTTATCGAGGAAAACTGGCCCTAACAACTTGTTGGATACGGTCCAAATGGATCCGTTGACAACCACCCAAAATGCTTAAGCCCAAGTTGTCAAGTAGTAATCCCCACCACTTATAAACCACACCGACACTTCGTGAGTTTTAGGTATGGCACTATGTTTGGGGTTGGGGTGTTACAGCATGTGTGTAGATGCACACATGCATAGACATTGCATTCAGGGTCCATGTTTTTACATGTACTTATGTAACATATTTATTCACAATAGTTAACATTAAATTCCCTAAGGCCATGGACGGATGGAAGAAAATATTCCCTTATTTCAACTTTATTGCTAAAAGAAAATTGAAAAAATTGTTGTCACATCATATTTTCATCATCCATTAGCTCAAATAAACCAAACAATAACAATAGATACATCTCATTTATTTCTTGTTCTTCAATATTCAGTATCCCTCATCCAAACAATTCATATATAAACAATGCCTCACATTTGCACTTCCTAAAATCATCTCCTATTTGCCTCACACACATGCACATGACACACACACATACTCTTAGCCAACCCCATCACCTCTCTCTCTAAAAACTGACACACATACCTTTCAACTGCTCAAACAACATTGCATGGAAAGAGAGAATTACTATGGAAAAAATCATTTTCATGTAGAAAATCAAGTTAAATATGGAGAAATTTAAATACATTGTGATCAAGACTTTTCTTTTCGGGAAAGAGGACATGTGGTCATGGTATTAAAAGGCTATCCTCGAGGTGGTCGAGGCGGAACGAGGCGGGGTTTTTTAGCTTCGAGGAGTACACCTCAGAAGGTCGAGGCGGTCCGAGGCGGTGAGGTGGTCGAGGTGGGGCGAGGCGGTCTATGAGGCGTTTTCTGGAATTTAAAGCATTTTTAAGGATTTAATTAGTCTAATTGATAGTTTTAAATGCTTATAAATGTATAGTTGTCTAGGATATATATTTACGAGATGAATGCTTGTAATTTTAAGTTTGTTCATATTCATATTGAGCATTAAACTTGATTAATTTTTCAAGAAATTCTTAGTATTGCACTTGTAAATACACTATCCATAAATCTTAAAGAAAAGCTAGTGTTAAGAGAGGTGGCATAATAAGCAACGTAATATATTAATTAGAAAAAATCAAGATTAGATTAAGGCATGTCAATGTTGTCATATTTTATATATTAGTCATCTAATCATAATTTTTTATGCACCTCAATACTTTTTTGCAAAAAAATATATTGTCTTCGATATTTTAATGACAATCATAGCTAATGATTCTATTTTTTATTGGGTAGGAAATTTAGCAGATAGGTTTATGGAATTTACATATCCTTTCTTTCACTTCTTATCTTCATAATTTCATCATATATTGCAATGTTATATATTATATGTATGTCAAGTAAGATAATTTCATCAGTAAATATATTTATTATAGTTTTTATAAGTATTTTCCTATATAAACTGAGGCTTACACCTCGACTGCCTTGAGGCTACGCCTCGCCTCCAGGAAAAACACCTTGTTTCGTCTTTCGTTTTTTCAAACCTTGCATGTGGTTGCAATGAATTTTGACTGTTCTAACTCTTTCTCTACAATATTGTTAGACCAGTTAAAATGTGTAGTTAGAATTTCTGCACCTTTTGGAAGTCTGATGGTTTTTTAGAACACTGATTTTTTTTTATGCCCATTAGAAGCTGTAGCTTACTAGCATGGAGGAGTAGGTTAATGTGAAGCTACTCTGGGTTCATTTGAGTATCCAGAATTCATTATGTGCATTAGGCTTTCCAACAAGCCATGAAAAAAAAGAGCTTTAGCACTTAGCAGTGTTTATAAAATTGGTTATGTAGTATTCAGTCATAAGAGTAATAGTCTAGTAACTATGATGAACATGTAAATGTATGTTGTTGAATAAATGGGTTTCAGTTATAGGGCATTTTGTACACTGCAAAACTACTGATTAATGAATGCGTGCATAAAATTCAGAGGAACAAAAGCAGTTCCATCTGTCAAAAGAATGCTCACTCTAGCAGTTTAGCATGTACCTCTTATCTTTCCCTTCTAATTGGCCTAGCACTTTCCCATGACTAAATATGCATATTTTGGCTGGTTAGACATCCTAAGATGATGGTTATTTTGAACAGAAATTGACCAGTTATTTTGCTTTGTGTTGTAATTTTAAACTTTGACAAGGATGTCCTAATGACTCTTCAGGGAAGGCTGTGATGAGAAGATGAACAAGTTTTTACAAAGGTGCTTTTATCACTCAGGGCAATATGATTCTGAGGATAATTTTTTGGAGTTAGATAAGAAATTGAAGGTTCATGAGGTAACTTGTTTCTACTGGATGTAGTCTCTCAAGTACGACAATGCAAATAATAATGTTTACAATATGTTAATGTTTTGATTGTGCTCATTATATTTTTACGGTTGATGACTCTTATATGTAGCATTTTTTGGTTGCTAACATCTAGAACTCACTCTTCATTTCTTCAAAAAAGGGTATGGATATGTTGTGAGTGCTTTCTCGCTCAATTCACTTTTTTTAAGCGAGTGATTATGAGTCTGAAGAAAGCTGGTGGATGCAGACAATATTGTCATCATTGCATGATTCTCACTCATTTTTATAATCTTTGATTTCATTAAAAATGGTGAAGCCTTCTTGCACTTAAGTAGGGTCAGCTACTTGTATTCTTGCTCAAATCCATGTTGAAAGATTTGACTATTTTTTACGCTGGTTGTCGGCTATCTAACGCAACCCTTACAAGGAAGGATTTGAATCCTGGTCTTTTGGGTGGTACGCACACTGCACTACCACATACCATCTTTGATGTCATAATGTGCATAAATAGATGCATGCCAACTCCAGTATGTTAAATCTATGGTGGTGTTTATCATATTTTTTATGACCAATCACCCCTGTTTTTCTTATGGTTGCTATCCTCTAGAATTTATCCTTCAGTTCTTCAAAAAAGGGAATGGATATGCACCGAGTGCTTCCTTGTTCAATTTACATCTATTTTGTGGAGCCTGAGGCAAGCTGATGGTGCAGACAATGTCATCATCATGACCCGATTTCACTCATTTTTATAATCTTTGATGTCATAATGTGCAGAAATAGATTCATATCAACTTCAACATGAGGTGGTGCTTTTTTGGGGGGAAGATGTTGATCATAATAAATCCTCGATTCTCCTATTTCCTGCCCCTTGTCACAAAATCACCAAACTAAATGTTTGTTCTGTCCTATTTTTTCACCATATTGTAAGTGCATTGTGCTATTTGTTAGGTGATGTTTTCAAGTCTCAGCATTCGTCACTCTGTATAGTGAAAGGGAACTGAGGCACAGACATATCAAGAGAATTTGGCTGCTTTGGCATCTTTTCACAAATTTCACAACAAGAGCTTCTTCGAAACATCCATTTCGATTTTCAACATATAATATATACTATGAGCCCAGTTCCTGATCCTTCTTTCTGGTGTAATCTCCTTATATTTTTAGTCATATAATTATGTGTTTCTAAATAAAGCTCACCACATCTATTTTCAGTATTAAATAGATCCAAAGTCTATTTTGTCCTGTAACTGGACTTCTTTTGTCAGTAGTTTTGACATCTTGATAATTCAGCTACAACTCTTCATTAGTGAATGCACGTATCTCTACTGGGTTTTAGCAGCTATTCTTTATTTGTTTTGTTGGCATGAAATAACTAGATGGCTTTGTCGTGCAATGTCAAAACTTATCCATTGCCTCCCACATGCCTAAGAGTAAGGAATGCTGTTAATCAAAATAATTAAATTGATTTGATTTGGAAACTTGAGAGAAAAAACAGATTGAATGCAAATTTCACGTGTAAAAGAATCAAATCTGAATAGAATTACATATTCAAAAAATATACCAAAACCAAATTTGATACATCTAATTGCATGTTTAAGTGTATGTATGCATGTATGGTGTATACATTATTTGTTCGCCATTATTTTTACCTTTCTATTCAAACCTAAATTCATAAAAAATTAAGTTTAGTGGACCTATTCAAATATGTTGGAAATAACATATAAACCCATGTGAACATAAAACGCACAAGGGATGTCATCTCAGATGTCAATACATGATCTTTAATTATTTTCTAGTTCCTATGGCCCATCACTACAACTCATTATATATCCATCAACCGTGCACCTTGCTCTCTTAAGCTTTGCAATGCATCCTCCTCGCATTTTCCCCCCATACTCTATGGCCACCTACTCCACCTCCCATACCACACCACTCCGTCTTTCTCCAACGTTCAAACTCGATCCTAGTTGCATAACATGTTCCATTGAAATTGCAAGGACAAACACTTTGTTTTTGGGTGGGGAGGTGAGGAGTTGATAGTGCCCATACAATTGAAAACAATTATCCAACATGAATTTGAAAGTTAAGAAATCACCTTAAGCAAATAGCCACGATGCACATGGTTTTTTATATTGGTTTGGAGTCAACTCCAAAATCCTGTCTCTTATCATCTTAAATAGATCTATTTGATACAATCAAGCTCTTTTTTGTGAGAGCTCAAACCCCTTGCACCA
This sequence comes from Ottelia alismoides, assembly GCA_037367405.1. Lineage (NCBI taxonomy): Eukaryota > Viridiplantae > Streptophyta > Magnoliopsida > Alismatales > Hydrocharitaceae > Ottelia > Ottelia alismoides. The sequence goes on from JAZKJV010001110.1 coordinate 1,057,816, forward strand.
TTTTTTTTGTACCATATAGGATGAAGATCAAGCCCACTTAAATGGTTTGGTGGTAGTGCAGTGTGCCTACCACCCAAAAGACCGGGGTTCAAATCCCCCCTTGTGGAGGTTGCGTTAGGTAGTTGACAACCAGCGTAAAAAATAGTTGAATCTTTCAGCATGGATTTGAGCAAGAATCCATGTAGCCGACCCTATTTATGGGAGAAGGCTTCACCATTTTTTATAGGATGAAGATCAAACCTAAGTCTATCCCTTTTACAATTCGTAATAAATACAACTCAGTTTCTTGTAACAAGTTCATTTTGCACAATGAAGAGATATGCCAGTGATTGTAATGAAAGTGAACTTTAAAGTTCTGCATTTTTAGATGTGAAGAGATAACTAACAAAGACTACTAAGATTATTCAATCTGAGAAGAGGAGATAATATATCACTAATATCGAGAGACTCCTTTTAAAGAGAGATCAACTTTTTCGAGAAAAGATCAGGGTTTCATTCCACTAATATAAAAGGGCGCAATACAACACATCCATGTCTTAGACAACACAAAAACAAGAAGGGAAAACCCGAAATCAGAAAAGGATCACATATCCTCGTCGTCTTTACACCCAAAAAAGTTTCAGATCTCTGTTTGTTGAGATCTAGTGCACAAGATCCAGATAGATAACCATCCAAGGACTTTTTAAAATTTGTCCGGAGAAGATCAAGGTAAGGCGACGATCATTACATTGAGATTTTGGAAGGTAAGATCACTTCAATTATAGCTTCCTTCAGCATGTTCAGGTCAGGTTTTAGTTTAAAGCCGCGGGGTGTTTCCGGAGTTGAAGGACAAGCATTCACGTAAGATGACGAGAGAATTTTATGAATTTGAGACATGAAGCCAAAGAAATTGGTTTATTTCATGAAAAAAGGCTGCAAACAGGGTTTCCTTCCCCAAGGCTCTTTTGCATCTTTTCTTCTAGAGAAATCACCATACTGTTGCAAATTTCGCCAGCATTGGTATTTTGCCTTGATTTAGAATCTTAAAGAGAATATGCTGTCAATGTGAAGGATATAAAATTTTCGTTGGATGTTACTCTTTTTTGTATCAAAGATAGGAAGGATGTCCTATTTATAACATAGTAAAAGAGATGTAAACGATTTTCCACACATGGCTTTAAACCCTCTTAAATGGGTGTGAAAGACTGGTATGATATTCACCTTAGTTTCTGTAGAGGTTTACGTTATGTCTTGAAGTACTGTTACGTATTTCTTATTTTTCTCATGTACGTCTATGTAATTTACCCAAGGGTTTTCTCTCTATATAAGAGATCCAAGGGCTTTATGGTAACAAAGTATCCTTGGCTCCAACATGGTATCAGAGCCAAAACCCTAGTCTAGGGTTTTTCTCCACCCGCCGCTCCCCCTCCCCCCTGTTCGGCCGCCGCCGCCACCCAGCCCTCCCGCCGCCCATCTCGAGCCCACCCAGGGGCACCTCCAGCCGTCCCTTCTCACCGCCAACCAGCCCTCCTGCGACCCCTCTCCACCCGAGCCCCCCCCCCCCCCCCCCCCGAGGGCCTCCAGCCGCCGTTGAGGGCCTCCTGCCGCCGGGGGTCTCCCGCCGCCGAGGGCACCTCACCGCCGAGGCCTCCCCCTCCTGCCGCCGAGGTCTCCCGCCGGTCTTCTTCAGGCCCACCCACCGCCGATGGGTTCAAGTGCATAAGTCTACATATGCACTTGAATCCAAACGTGTTTTTGTAGACACCGGTTCTTTTGTCTATCATCCCTAGGTCTTCTTCTCCGGTGATATGTCAGAACAAAAAGTTGATATGTCCGCCATAGGTGCCTTCAAAGGTTCGGCACCGATAGTCAAAATGGACGGGACGGACTACGAACTCTGAGCTCTGCAGTTCCTGAGTCTTATGAAGTCATGTGGTAAGAAACATATTCTTACCGAAGATGAGCCGACAGAGAAGACGGGGATATATGTCTCATGGGAGGCTGATGATGTGTATGCAAAGGTTTTGTTGTCAGGAATGCTCACGATGGAGATCGCCAATGATGCCCTCCATCAACCCACCTCCAAGGCGATGTGGGATATTCTGGCTACTACATATTCTCAAGTATGGAACGAGACCAAGATGCTGCAGTTGCAGCATGATATTTTTACCACGAAGCAAAATGGGCGGCCTCTTCATTCTCTGTACGCGTCCCTTAATGTTCGAGAAATTATATAGCACCATCCCGCTCACAGCCACTCCCGAACAATAAAAGACGTTCCGCAACGCCACCATGGTAGGCGTATTACTTGCTGCCCTTGATCCAGAGTATGAGGCAGCTCGCTCTCAGATCCTCGCCGACGCCACTATTCCTCCGATGGAAGAAGTCTATAGGAGGCTCAGTCGTATCTCAGTTCCCTCCAGTGCGGCGACTCCACCTCCTTCGGCAATGACGGTCTCCAGAGGATGAGGTAGTTCGTCCTCATTTCATGGCAGAGCAAGTGGTGGACGTGGCCGAGGAGGTCGTGTGCGTTCAACGTGCTCATTTTGTCGTCGTACTGGTAACTCTGAGGATTCATGCTATTCCAAGCATGGATTTTCTCCTTCTGCACGTGTTGCTGATCATGTTCAGGCTCCGCCAGCATCTGCTCCAGATCACAGGTTCGAGGAGCTAGTGGCACGACTTCGTGATATTATGCCACAGTCATCATCGAGGGTGCTGATCCATCCGATGTTGCGGCTTCTGCATCCGCTAGTACATCTGCTACTGCCAGTACCTCAGGTAGTACTTATGCCTCCTATCATAGTCATGATCTCTCAGGTTGGATTGTTGACTCTGGAGCCACCCATCATCTCTGCCATGATAGAGATACACTGCAGTCCTACAGAGCTATTCAGTCTAGTCGCTCCGTACTCATAGCGGATGGTACTCATTCCCCTATAGTCGGTTAGGGGGAGACTGATTTGTTGCCCTCCATGCACTTACAGAACGTTCTACATGCACCAGAGTTCTCCATGAATTTATTATCAATTAGTCAGATTACAAAAGATTTGCATTGTCGTGCTATATTTGACCCATTCTCTGTCATTTTTCAGGACATACTAACGGGCAGGGTGATTGGCTGTGGTTCTGAGCACAATGGCCTCTATCGTCTAGTATGGAACTCCTACGCTAGCGTATCTCTACATTCTCAAGGATCCGTTTCTTCATATACATGGCATCTTCGCTTTGGTCACCTGCCTCTCCAGAAAATGCGTCACCTCCTGCCTCAGATCTCTCCGAATTCGTCATTTCGTTGTGAAGCATGTCAGTTAGGGAAGCACCATCAGTCCAGCTTCCCTAGTCGTCAGGGTCGGAGCAGTCGCTCCCCATTTGAGTTATTTCATATAGATATTTGGGGTCCAAGTCGTGTTCCAGATCATCAGGGGCACAAGTTTTATCTTGTTGTGGTTGATGATTTCTCTCGAGTGTCCTGGACTTTTCTTCTTAAAAATAATTCTGAAGCAGGAAGTGTTATCCAAAATCTTATTAATGAAGTGCAAAATGTTTTTTCCTCTACTGTTAAGTATGTGCGTACTGATAATGCGTTGGAGTTCTGCACTCATTCTCTTGCTCGATTTTTCCCCTCTAAGGGCATTGTCCACCAAACCACATGTGCGTACACATCCCAACGAAATGGGGTTGCAGAACGGAAACATCGACGCTTTCTTGATATTGCTCGCACATTACTCATTCAGAGTTGTGCACCCTTAGCCTTTTGGGGGGATGCTATACTTACAGCATGCTATCTGGTCAATCGCATGCCCTCTACTGTTCTTGGGGAAAAGGCCCCTATCTCTGTTCTCTTTCCTGACAAAGACTTGTTTTCACTCACCCCTCGTGTCTTTGGGACTGTCGCTTTTGTTCACCGCTTGTCTCCAGGACTTGACAAGCTCTCTCCGAGAGCTGTTAAGTGTGTTTTTGTGGGCTACTCACGGACACAGAAAGGATATCGTTGCTATGACCCCATCCATGACAAGTACTATGTGAGTGTTGATGTTACATTTTTTGAACCAGTTATGTACTTCTCCCCTGCAGGTGACAGATTGGTTTCCTCCACATCCACGGATACTAATGTCTATGTGCCCCTACCTCCGAGTCTGGGTCAATCTGAGTCCAATACAACACCACCACCTCCACCACCACCTCCTATTCTACCATTCCCTAAGTTCTACACTAGGCGGTCATGGCCTGCTCAAGCTACACGTCAACCATCCAGCACGCCTCAGGTATGTTCTGATGTTACCACTAATGATGGGCTAGATAATGCATCGGTGCAGGAACCGTTATCACAGGAGGAGGATCCGCCAGTCAGCACAGTGCTAGATGATCTTGATCGTCCTATTGCTCATAGGTGCAGAAAAGACAATGTGCATCATATCTTCTTGCGTCTCAGGTGTCATTTCATCGTCTCACTGGTGATTTCCAGCGATTTGCAGCAGCTGTCTCGACGTTTGAGATCCCACGGACTTATCAAGAAGCCATGAAGATTGAGTGCTGGCGTCTAGCTATGGAGGAGGAGATGCGTGCCTTACAGTCTCGAGGGACTTGGTCTCTAGTTCCCATTCCTTCAGGTGCCTCCGTGGTGAGTAGCAAGTGGGTGTTTACGGTTAAATATCACGCAGATGGGCGTCTCGACAGATACAAAGCCAGACTTGTCGCACGTGGATTTACCAAAACCTATGGGGTAGCTTATTTGGATACATTTTCACCAGTGGCTCGACACTCCACTCTTCGCATTCTCCTATCTGTGGCTGTGGTACGTGATTGGACCATTTTCCAACTTGATGTTAAGAATGCATTCTTGTATGGTGATCTACAGGAGGAAGTGTACATGCAGCAACCACCGGAGTTTGCTGCTGAGGGGGAGACTCAGATGGTATGCAGACTTCATAAGGCTATCTATGGCCTTAAACAAAGTCCACGTGCATGGTTCCAGAAGCTTTCCCAGCTGATTGAACGACAAGGGTTCAAGAGATCAAATTCGGACCATTCATTGTTTATCCAGAAGACCCCTAAAGGTACGGTTGTCGTCATGGTATATGTTGATGATATTCTGGTTACAGGAGACGATGCTCAGGAAATTGAGATGACCAAATCCCTTTTGGGAAGTCAGTTTATTACGAAAGATCTAGGCACGATACGATATTTTCTGGGGATGGAGTTTGCAAGAAATGCACAAGGAATGGTAATGACTCAAAGAAAATATGTCATAGACTTGCTAGTTGAAACAGGAATGGTTGGGTGCAGACCGTCGAGCACGCCTATGGCCCCCAAGCATGAAGATGTTCGACAATGATACCGAAGAGGTGGACAAAAGAAGATACAGAGAGATGGTGGGTAAGCTCCTATACATTACCATAACTCGACCGGATATTGCCTTTGCAGTAAACCGGGTGAATCAATTTATGGAGCAGCCTAGGCAAGTTCATATGGAAGCCTTGTATATGATATTGAGATATCTGAAGTCTTCCCCAGGCACAGGGTTGTTATTTAGAAAAGATACAGATCTGTCTATTTCAGCTTGTGCAGATGCAGACTATGCAGGATGTCCAAAGGATCGTAAATCTACTTCAGGATTTGCTATCTTCATAGGAAGCTCTTTGGTTTCTTGGAAAAGCAAGAAACAGACTGTTGTGGCGAGGTCCAGTGCTGAATCCGAATACAGAGCCATGGCACAAGCAAGCGCAGAAATGATGTGGGTTTGAGCGGTCTTAGAAGATTTGAATGTACATGTCTCCTTGCCCATGAATCTTCAATGTGACAACCAGACATCATTGTTCATTGCCAATAATCCAGCTTTTCATGAAAGAACAAAGCACATCGAGGTAGATTGTCACTATACTAGAGACATGATCCAGAAGGGCTTGATTTCCACTTCACATGTCAGTTCAGAGGATCAGATTGCTGATATATTTGCCAAGCCATTGCTCAGAGGACCTTTCCAGAGATGTACTTCCAAGCTGAGCATGATTGATATCTATGCTCCATCTTGAGGGGGAGTGTAGAGGTTTACGTTATGTCTTGAAATACTGTTACGTATTTCTTATTTTTCTCATGTATGTCTATGTAATTTACCCAAGGGTTTTCTCTCTATATAAGAGACCCAAGGGCTCCATGGAATAACATAACAAAGTATCCTTGGCTTTAACAGTTTCAGTTACAAAGCCGACAAGTGTTTATTTGAATTTACTAAATTTAAGTTTTGGATATGAAATATAGGTTTATGCTGTCCAACAAAGATGAAACATTTAATTGAGCCAAATTAATTTTTGTTCAAGAGTCTGAATACAACTTGAGACTAACTAAACATTTACTTTGGCTGATTTAACATTTTTAGAAAGGTTATTTTGATGTCTAGGACTGAACACAGGATTTGAAGCTCTGCATGATGATTTGGAGTACTAAGTGATATGTGATGGTTTTAGGATTTTATACCAAGTATCAAGAAAAAAGAAATTATCTTTGAACTTGCGTCTTTGCACATCCCATCTTTCTTTTCTGATATTGAAACTACTCGAGCCAAGTGATACATTTAGTCTCCTCTTGCTTGTTAAGCTTTAGCTCTATCAACAAAAAGCCTTTCTCATACTTTATGTGCATCTAGACAAGTCGTCCAAGAGGTCCTGATATAATTACACTTTCCAACTCATCAAATGCATGTTTATCATCATCATCATCATCATCATCAAAATTAAGGATCTTTAACTTAACCACCCACATTCACTGTCTCACATCCTTCAATGTCATCATTCTCCTTTCCTTTCTAAAGTTTCAACGTTGCATTAACCACATATGCCCTTTGACATAGCCTCGACCCTTTCTTAATCTTGTAATTGTGCACTCCCACTACAGCTTCATACCTTTCCTATCTAATCATTTGAAACTTCTATGCATTTTAGTTGCAAAATAAATTTATATAAATCATCAAAATGTGTGTGTGTGCGGACAATTGGATCTCTCCAAGTTCTGGTTGCACTTATATTCATGTTTAATCGTGCATTGCTTAATGGCGGGACTTGGTTGTGTTTGTTAGTTATATAAAGAGACATAATTATTATATCTCTTGAGAAGCTTATAATGAAAATTTGACCTAGAGAGACCCTTTTCTTGTAGGGTGGAACAATAATCATGTTCTTATTATTGATGCTACATATATTATTATATATTTTTAGATATCGTAAGAGAAGTTAATATTTGATATTCAAGATGTGTTTTGTACGTGATGATTTATATTTATTTAGATTTATGGTGCATTTTTTGTTCTTGAACCTTTTCCTCTTAGTCAACAGCCTATCTAATCCGACTGTTGTTAGATGGTGATCGAGCTAATGATAGCCTCAATGCCATAAGGAGGTCGTATCTCGTGGACATGAACCACATGAACTCATTACAAGATGGGTTTCATAAAACATTAGGATTAATTATATCAAGGTGGCAACCACTACACCTTCCAAGATGAGCACCACCGATGCCTTCCAAAGATCATCACCTTCTAGATCATCTCCGTCAAATTCCAAACTTTCTCATCTCCAACATCCAAGGTTTGAAAAAAACTAAAATAGGAACGAAGCGTATTCCCTGGAATCGAGGCGAGGCGTAAGCCTCAGTTTACAAGGATAAATATCTATAAAAACTACAATAAATATATACTAAATGAAATTATATATAGTCTGACTAACATATGATATATATCACTATAAGATATGATAAAATTATAAAGATAAAAACACCGAAAGAAAGATATACAAAGGTATGAGAATGCGTCTGTTGGTATTCATCAGAATTCTAACTATCTAACCCAAGAAAGATAACCAGTGTATGCACCTCTCCTGCCATAACATACCCCAACAAGACGGGGGTCTCGCTTATATGGATCTGTTTGTTTGAGAATAGTACATGACCTCCCCTTGAATTCTATCTTGTTTGTCCTACTCGGCATATTGCATTTTGCATAGCTTATTGTGTAATAACTCCTTAAAATTAAGTTTACAAGTAATGCATTAAATGATATTTGCGGATTCACATGTTTAAGGGTATAACTTAAGAGTTTTTGACATAATTGGACATGCTTAATGGCAAATATGAACATGAAAGTGGTCAAATTTAAGCATTCATCTTGTATATTTATATCCTAAACAACTAGACTTTTATAAACATATGAAATTACTAATAGGATAAATAATTAACATACAAAATAATTTGAAAATAAAAATGCCTCAGGGATTGCCTCGCCTCCGCCTCGACCACCTCGACCAACTGAGGCGTTCGCCTCTCAGAGGCCCCCTGAGGTGGCCGTTCCGGGGCAGTTTTAGGCTGCCTCGCCTCGAGGCGTATGCCTCGTGCTCCTTGAGGCGCGCTTTTTTGAACCATACCAACATCGCCAAGCAAAGGGCATTGCCTTTTCATTGCCTTTTACGTCACCTATCCTCTGCATGTGTTGATCTCCATCATTTCCTTCACCACTCATACACCTTCATCATCGCCCTCAAAGGTTAATGATTTTCAAGGATGGAAAGGTACATCCACTCTTTCTAACAGCTCTAATAATGGGAAACATATTGCATTATATCAGTAAAAGACTCTACTGACCTATTCCCACCTCATTTCTTTGTAATCAAATTGCCCGTAACACAATGGTCGAGATTTTTCATACTTTCTAACATAATTTGCAATTATACATCTCTTCCGCCTCTTTAAAGGATCTCTGATAGGCCAAAATAGAGGTGGTGTCCAACCATGGTATGCATAAGTAGCTCGAGAATGCCTCGCCTAAAGAATAACAAAAGAATATGTGGTCGATGCCATCCTTGCCATTCGTGTAAAAAGTAGTTGTATCGACTAATGGGACCCATTGCAGAGCTTCATTATCATGCTCTCCATCTTGATAAGCCATATCAAGTTCCTAATTTTGATAGGAACCTTGGACTTCTATATGCATCTACAATCACTTTGAAAAATCTAGTCCATACTGTTAGAATACTCAGATGTGTTTTTTCCATAGAGCCCTCGGGTCTCTTATATAGGGAGAAAACCCTTGGGTAAATTACAGAGTCTTACAAAATATAAATAGAAATTAGGAAACAATAAAACGTAACATATATATAAGTCTCTACACTCCCCCTCAAGATGGAGCATAGATATCTATCATGCTCAGCTTGGAAGAACATCTCTGGAAAGGTCCTCTGAGCAGTGGTTTGGTGAATATGTCAGCCGTCTGATCCTCTGAACTGACATGAGAGGTGGAGATGAAGCCCTTCTGAATCATGTCTCTAGTAAAATGACAATCCACCTCGATGTGCTTTGTTCTCTCGTGAAAAGCTGGATTATTGGCAATAAATAATGCTGCCTGATTGTCACATTGGAGTTTCATAGGCAAGGGGACATCTACAGTCAGATCTTCTAAGACTGCTCTAACCCACATCATTTCTGCAGTTGCTTGTGCCATGGCTCTGTACTCGGATTCCGCACTGGACCTCGCCACAACAGTCTGTTTCTTGCTTTTCCAAGAAACTAAAGAGCTTCCTATAAAGATAGCAAATCCAGAAGTGGATTTACGATCCCTTGGACATCCTGCATAATCTGCATCTGCACAAGTTGAAATAGATAGATCCGTATCTTTCCTAAATAGCAACCCTGTGCCTGGGGAAGACTTCAGATATCTCAATATCATATACAAGGCATCCATATGAACTTGCCTTGGCTGCTCCACAAATTGACTCACCCGGTTTACTACAAAGGTAATATCCGGTCGAGTTATAGTAATATATAAGAGCTTACCCACCATCTCTCTGTACCTTCTTTTGTCCACCTCCTCGGTATCATCATCGTACAGCTTCATGCTTGGGTCCATAGGTGTACTTGAAGGTCTGCATCCAGTCATTCCTGCTTCAGCTAGCAAGTCCGTGACATATTTTCTTTGAGTCATCACCATTCCTTGTGCATTTCGTGCAAACTCTATCCCCAGAAAATATCGTATCGTGCCCAGATCCTTCGTAATGAACTGGTTTCCCAACAGGGACTTGGTTATCTCAATCCCCTGAGCATCATCTCCTGTGACCAAGATGTCATCAACATATATCATAACAACAACTGTACCTCTAGGGGTCTTCTGGATGAACAATGAATGGTCCGCATTTGATCTCCTGAACCCCTGTTTTTCAATTAGCTGAGACAGCTTCTGGAACCATGCTCGGGGACTTTGTTTAAGGCCATAGATAGCCTTATGAAGTCTGCACACCATCTGAGTCTCCCCCTCAGCAGCAAATCCTGGTGGCTGCTGCATGTAGACTTCCTCCTGTAGGTCTCCATACAAAAAAGCATTCTTGACGTCAAGCTGAAAAATGGTCCAGTTACGTACCACAGCAACAAATAGGAGGATGCGAAGAGTGGAGTGTCTAGCCACCGGTGAAAAAGTATCCATGTAATCTACCCCATATGTCTGGGTAAATCCCCGTGCTACAAGTCTTGCCTTGTACCTATCAAGACGTCCATCCGCATGATATTTCACCGTAAAGATCCACTTGCAACTCACCACAGGAGCACCTGAAGGAATGGGAACAAGAGACCAAGTCCCTCGAGACTGCAGAGCACGCATCTCCTCTTCCATGGCTAGACGCCAGCAATCAATCTTCATGGCATCTTGATAGGTCCGTGGAATCTCAACAGACGAGACACAGCTACAAACTTCTGGAAGTCCCCATTGAGACGATGAAATGAGACTTGAGAAGCAAGCGGGTACGAAGGACACCGTCGCCTTGGCTTCCTTTGAGCTATAGGCCGATCAAGATCGTCTATGACTGACGGATCCTCCTCCTGTTGTAAAGACTCCTGCACCGGTGCATTGTCTAATCCATCATTAGTGGTAACATCAGAACATACCTGAGGCGTGCTGGATGGTTGGCATGTAGCTTGAGCTGGCCCTGTTCGCCTTGTATAGAACTTAGGAAATGGTATGATTGGAGGTGGTGGTGGTGGTGGAGGTGGATTAGAGGATTGACTCAGACTTGGAGGTGGAGGCACATAGACATGAGAGTCCGTGGATGTGGAGGAGATTAGTCTGTCACCTGCAGGGGAGAAGTACATGACTGGTTCGAAAAAGGTAACGTCAGCACTCACATAGTATTTGTTATGAATGGGATCATAACAACGATATCCTTTCTGTGTCCTGGAGTAGCCCACAAAAACACACTTGATAGCCCTAGGAGAGAGCTTATCAAGTCCTGGAGATAACCGGTGGACAAACGCAACAGTACCAAAGACCCGAGGTGTAAGTGTAAACAAATCTTTGTCAGGAAATAGAAGAGAGAAAGGAGACTTTTCGCCAAGTACAATGGTAGGCATGCGGTTGACCAGATAACATGTTGTAAGGATAGCATCCCCCCAAAAAGATAAGGGTGCGGAACTTTGAATAAGTAATGTGCGAGCAATGTCAAGAAAGTGTCTATGCTTTCGTTCTGCAACACCATTTTGTTGAGATGTGTATGCACATGTGGTTTGGTGAATAATGCCTTTAGAAGAAAGGAAGCGAGCAAGAGAACGAGTGCAAAATTCCAAGGCATTGTCAGTACGCACATACTTAACAGTAGACGAAAAAACATTTTGAACCTCATTGATAAGATTTTGAATAACACTTCCTGCTTCTGATTTATTTTTGAGAAGAAAAGTCCAGGACACTCTAGAAAAATGATCAACAACAACTAAATAAAACCTGTGCCCCTGATGATCTGGGACACGACTGGGACCCCAAATATCTATGTGAAATAACTCAAATGGGGAGCGACTGCTCCGACCCTGACGACTGGGGAAGCTGGACCGATGGTGCTTCCCTAACTGACATGCTTCACAACGAAAAGACGAACTCGGAGATATCTGAGGCAGGAGGTGGCGCATTTTCTGTAGAGGCAGGTGACCAAATCGAAGATGCCAGGTATATGGTGAGACGGAGCCCTGAGAATGTAGTGAGACTCCAGCATACGAGGTCCGTACAAGACGATAGAGGCCATTGTGCTCAGAACCACAGCCAATCACCCTGCCCGTTAGTATGTCCTGAAAAATGACAGAAGATGGATTAAATATAGCACGACAATGCAAATCTCTAGTAATCTGACTAATGGATAATAGATTCATAGAGAATTCTGGTGCATGCAAAACATTCTGTAAGTGCATAGAGGGCAGCAAATCCGTCTCCCCCTGACCGACGATCGGGGAATGAGTACCATCAGCAATGAGTACAGAGCGACCAGGATGAACAGCTCTATAGGACTGCAGGATATCTCTATCATGACATAGATGATGGGTGGCTCCAGAATCAACAATCCAACCTGTGAGATCATGGTTATGATATGAGACCGGAGGACTACCTGAGGCAGTAGCAGAAGCAGATGTACTGGCAGATGCCGAAGCGGCAATCTCAGAGGTGTCAGCACCCTCTGACGATGACTGTGGCATGATATCACGAAGCCGTGCCACTAGCTCCTCGAACCTGTGATCTGGAGTAGATGCTGGTGGACCCTGAACATGATCAGCGACACGTGCAGAAGGAGGGAAGCCATGCTTGGAATAACATGTATCCTCCGAGTGACCAGTACGGCGACAGAATGAGCACGTAGAGCGTATGCGACCTCCTCGGCCACGTCCACCACTTCCTCTGCCACGGAATGAGGACGAACCACCACGTCCCCTGGAAACTGCCATTGCTGATGGAGGTGCAGTCGTTGTATTGGACGGAACGGGTATGCGACTGAGCCTCCTGTATACCTCTTCCATCGGTGGGATGGTGGCATCTGCTAGGATCTGAGCGCGTGCTGCCTCGTACTCCGGATCTAGGGCAGCGAGTAGTACGCCAACCATAGTGGCGTTACGGAACGTCTTCTGCTGTTCCGGTGTGGCTGTAAGGGGAATGGTGCTATAGAGCTTCTCGAACATGCCACGAAGCGACGTGTACAGGGAATGAAGAGGCTTCCCATTCTGCTTCGTGGTAAATATATCATGCTGCAACTGGAGCATCTTCGTCTCGTTGCGTACCTGAGAGTACGTCATCGCCAAAATATCCCACATCGCCTTAGCGGTGGGCTGGTGAAGGACATCATTCGCTATCTCCGTCGTGAGCGTACCTGAGAGCCACACCTTGGCGTACGCATCATCAGCCTCCCATGAGGCATAGATCCCTGTCTTCTCCGGCGGTTCATCCTCGGTAAGAATATGCTTCTTACCACACGACTTCATGAGACTGAGGAACTGCATCGCCCACAGTTTGTAGTTTGTCCCGTCCATTTTGACGATTGGTGCCGAACCTTTGAAGGCACCTATGGCGGGCATATCGAGCTTCTGATCTGACATAATGCTGGAGAAGAACAGCTACTGATAGACGAAGAAAAGAAGTGTCTACCAAGACCTTGTAGGATTCAAGTGCATAGGTAGACGATTATGCACTTGAATCGAGCATGACGCCGAGTGCTAGGGAGAAGATGGCACCCCGGCCACGAGTAGAGGCGTTGGAAGCCTCTACTTGAAGATGACGGTGGCTGGGCGGCGCTGGGGGGGTGCCTGGCGTTGGGGAGGGCGGCGCTGGGAGGGGCCCGGCGCTGGGGCGGCGCTGGGAGGGGCCGGCGAGAGGGGCTGGGCGGCGCTGGGGACGACCCGGCGAAGGAGGGGAGGCGGCGGCGGGGTTCTCGGGGCCCGGGAAGGGGGGGGGGGCGGCGAAACCCTAGCCGGCGGCGGTAGAGAGAGAGAGAGGGGGGGGGCGGCGGTGGAGAACCCTAGGTTAGGGTTATGGCTCTGATACCATGTTAGAATACTCAGATGTGTTTTTCCATAGAGCCCTCGGGTCTCTTATATAGGGAGAAAACCCTTGGGTAAATTACAGAGTCTTACAAAATATAAATAGAAATTAGGAAACAATAAAACGTAACATATATATAAGTCTCTACACATACGACCATTGTCCTAAGACAACTTCATGCTTGATTGCAACAAAGGCATTGATCCATCGCAATATTAATAGTCTTGATTTCCATTTGTTGGAATTAACATAACAAACATTGAGACTGGGTTGGTGAAGAACTCTCAACGAACATCGGCAAAGGTTGAAGTAAATAGGAACCCAAGCCCCAATAGTATACTAGCAGTTTGCCACAAGAACTTGAAAATATGTAGCAAGTTCCTTTAACATCGGGAACACCTCCTCAACCTGATAGGCCCCTACCATTTATGCATACAGAATGTATAATGTGACTCATCCCTCCTACATAGATTTCAGAAGATCCGTAATAGGGATTATCAACATTACGTCCTTCATGAGCAAAGATGTAGGTAGGCAACCTCACATGCTTCAATGACTCCAAGGTCTACCATAACAGAATTAAGGACAACGAATAACGACTAAGCCATTTCCTACTTTAAGTAGGTTTGCTATGTGGATTCTTTACTTCCAAACATGTCAAAGTTGTAATAATTTGGTTTAAGTCCAACTAAGCTATACCCTTCATGGTAGTTTCCTTCTACAACTTCTTAAGTCTTCGTTGATCCATCTTGCAAGGTACTTCTTCTAACTTCTCAAACTTCGGAGCACTGGAAAATCTTCTTTGCACATGTCCAAACCACCTTAGTTGAGTTTCCCCCATTTTGACTTATGTTGGTGTCACGCCAATATTTTGTTTGATATTCTCAATGTAAATATGATCGTTCTTTGTGTGCCTATACATCCACTAAAGCATTGCCATATCAACTGCATACATTCTTTGCATAGCCTATAGTTAACTACCCAACATCCAACACTCGCTTTCATAAAGAACACGTGAAGTTGTTCTCTAATTTAATGTGGCCGAAGCTTTACCTCTGCGAGATCTCTTTACGTTCTTGTCATTGAACTTAACATTTTATATGCTTCATGTTAGTTCTACTTAGTAAAAAATCCTTACACTCCAAAGCCGCTCTATCATGCACGTAGTTTTGGTTGAATTCATCTCTTATTTCATTCAGTAATATAATATAATCTGCAAACAACATGGACCAATGTATCTCCCTTAGTATTTGCTTTATTAACTACCCATAACTAAGGAAAAAAGTGTGTTCATCATTGGTGTAAACTGGTACTGAAATGGAAATGATATGTCAACCAATTTGGAGTTCTTACACAAGTTGCTTCGTTATACAAATCTCTTTTTTAGTTGATGACAGTTATGAACTCCTATCTTTCTAGATTCTTGTGATTTCTGTTCATCCTTGGTGTAAACGGATACTGAAATGGAAATGATATGTCAACCAAGTTGGAGTTCTTGCACAAGTTGCTTGGTTATACAAATCTCTTTTTTAGTCGATGTACAAATTCTGAACTCCTATCTTTCTAGATTCTTGTTGAGATTTCTCCTGACATTATCATAAGCCTTCTCCAAATCAATGAAGATCATAAGAAATGAAGGTCCTTATTATGAAAACTTCCATTGTATGTCTTTGAATGAAGATCTATATAGCCTTCGTTGTAGGTTTATCAGGTATGAAACCGAATTGGTCTTCTAAATAATATTGTGGAAACTTGTCTTAATCTCCTTTCAATTTTCCACTTCTATAACTTCATCGTATTCCTCATTGATTTAATACCTATATAGTTTGCACAATTTCGTATATCTACTTTGTTATTATATAAAGATTTTACAATATTTCTTTTCTATTCATTTGGTCTTGTGCTGTCAAAATAGTATTGAATAACTATGTAAACCATGTTAAACATTCATTCCCTATTATCTTCCAAGCATCTATAGGAATGTCATTCGATCTCACTACTTTTCCACTCTCCATTATTTTCATTGCCTCCGTTAGCTTACTCCTTTGAATTCTTCAATAACAAGCACGATTTAAATCGGATCCAAATCAGTAAGCTCCCCAAGGCTGATTTTGACAACACCATTCTCATTAAAAAGTCTAGATGAGTAATTCTTCCATCTTAACGATGATTTTACCGATACTCTTTCATCCCCATCCTTGATATACCTAGCTTGTGTAAGATTTGTGATCCTTCGTTCTCTGGACTTAACTTGAAAATATTTTTTACATCTTCCTTCAAGTAAAGGTTTACACAGGAATGCATGCAAAATTGTCTCCGAGTTACCGACTACCTCGTTCACTCATTTTCTTGACTTTTTTATACTCTGCCAAGTTTTCATCTGTTCCATTCAAGGAGAGGACTCTGAAACTCTTTCTTTTCATTTTAGATTTCTTTTGCACTACTTCATCCACCATTATTTGTACACCACGAAGCTTCCTTTTGCTTTGATACACCTCCTTTGTACACAGAAAAAAAAACACTTCTACAATCTTCCAAATGCAAATACCCTTTTAAACGTCACATGTCATTGGAGTTTCTAACAAGATCCAACTCAACTTTCTGTAGCATTTCTCCTTGAAACTTTTTTCTTTCGATATTTCACAATTAGTTCCCTTCTATATGTATGATGTTTGTTACTTTTGTAGCTTCTTTATCTCTAGCAGTAATTACCTATATTTGAGTAAGGGCAATAACCATGTTAAAAGAACACAGTTCTATCTTCTCCGATCCTTCATATGGAGGCTCTCCTCCTCCACAGGTCTGCAGACATCAACTCAGTGCACCATGATCACTGTCGCCATGGCCACCCTAAGATGGTCCAAATTTCATTGTAGAACATGACCATAAGCCAACCTGGGTTTGAAGAGACCTTGTCCTTGTGTGATTTGAGGGACACCAGGATATCCACCTTAATAGCATCACTCACCAAGATATCGACATATGTGGGGGAAATTAACCAGTAGCTCCTCGCTTATCCTTCTTTAGGATCCATCAACATGCTCGCTTGTGAAATCTTTGTAAATGTGATGCTAGAGCGACACTCATCTCCCTATACTCCTCGTCCTCATCTGTATCCTCTAGCAAGCACTCTATCTTTTCGATGCACCTTAGATCGTTGACATATAGGTGAAAGAACATGGTTTGTAGGTCACCCTCCTTGAGAGTCATTTCTGTCTCGATCTTTTGCCTCCAATCCATCTCAATCTTTACATTTTCTTCCCTCGCCACCCTCTACTCCGCTAACCTTGCCTCTATCTACGTCATGGAATGCCTTATCGATATCGATATCGTTTCGGTCCGCCCGGAAGTGGATATATCGAGATATATCGACGATATCGGTGGAAATGTCGAAAATAGCTCAAAAATGCTATTTTTTGGCATTTTTCAGAAATTAAGGTCATCCAAGATATTAAAACAACAAATAACATACAAATACGCACTTATATGACACATATCGGTCCATTTATAGACCATATATCGTACATATCGGTCATCTCGATGTTAATGTTGATTCTTGACTTATAAATATTGTAAATAGATTCCATTCAAGTTCTTATAAGTTTATAACATGAAATACTACAAATATACACTTCATAACACACATAGATAATTTATGAGGACTATGATCCTTAAACTGCACATATTAGTCACATCGATTGGAATATATAAGGAGACAGTCATTCTTTGGCATAAAGATTTATTTATATACATGCTACAACAATAAATGAAAAATATCCAAATCAATTTAACATTGTAAAAGAGATTACCTAAAACCTATATAAGGGGACAATCATTATTTAAATATACACATTTTGTAAACAAAAAACACCGCCAAATCATGTTTCCTAACTCCTAAACAAAAGATCCAAACCAATTCATCTATAAGATCTCTTAATTACTACACAAACATCAAAAGCCCCAAAATTTAGAGCCCAAATTACATGTAAAAGGAAATTATGCAACACATAACAAACATGAGAACAAAATCACTAAGGAAGAGGAAGTCTTACCTTTAAATGCAAAGGAAGAGGAAAGCAAGGTTGGAATGCTAAGGTTGAGATGGTGGAAATGACTGCCGATATGCCTCATTTATAGGCAAAAAAAGAACCCAAAACTTAGCAAGGAAGAAAAGAATATGCCATGTGTCGGCGATATATCGCCGACACCCGATATATCGGCGATACCGTGTAAAAAGATATACATATGAATATCGAAATAGGGGGGTCGTCGAAACCGATATATCGGCGATATATTAGCGATATATCGCCGACATGGCCTTCCATGATCTACATCCCAGTGAGACCGAGGATCACAATCATCCTCAATAATGTTAAAAGCATCCATGACCTCCAACATTACATTTATCTTTGCAAATTGCAACTTCGACCTATAGTCTAACAGGAAAAAAATGCATGTCAGAGTCACAGATAACCCAATTAGAAGCCCTTTCCAGTGATCTTTCATCCGGAGCCGCTGCCCGCCTGATTCATCTCGTGATACCCTCAGCAAGCCATCTCAGTATCTTGAAGTTGAAACAAAATGATGTTGGCACCCCACTTATCGATCGCAGGGGGTTAAGCCAAAATCTACTTTTGAAAGCAATGCAAATTCTCCAACTCATATATTATGATTTCTCATCCATGATTTGAATTCTTATTATGATTCTCATTAAGTTTAATAAAGAATCCTCACCATCTTTAACTCTTAGTTACATTAATTATAATCACATAGCTAAATATTGCATAACATTTGAGTCACCATTATCATTGCTTAAAGGAATTGTGTTTCTCCAATGTTCACTTATGCACATCCTCAAACCCCCTGACATTCCACGACAGAATCTTCGTTAATTTGTATGGCCGCAGACACCAAATAACAAAACAACTCCTCTGGAAACTTGTCAGGCCAAATTAGCCATGTGTCCAATCTCAGTCTTGCGATCATCCCCTTGAAACATGGGGATGTCATCACTGGCTCATGTATTCTGGGCATCATCACTGGACACTGTCACATTGTCACGTTAATAGTCTCTCTGAGATCCCCTGGACTGGGTCTTTAGCCGCTCCTTCCCAAACCCTCACCTCATCAATCGACGATTGCCTGAGCTCCCTCCTCCAAGTGGTCCTCTGCAACACACCCCACTGGGAGAACGACTATCATACACCCTATCAATCGCCCTTGATGTACCGCAGCTCAACTTCCTATCGTACACCCTATCAATCTCCCTTGATGTACCACTGCTCAACCTCCTATCCACCATCTGGAACCGACTTCACCTATGACAAACCCACTTAGACTGTCATGCCCGCTGCTGATGTCCCATACCCTTTCATCAGGAGCAAGCCACATGGTTGTAACAGTCTCATGCAAAGTGGCTCTTTGAACCGCAATGTGATTATCAAGATATTTGATTGATAAATAAAAGGCAACAACCATGACTATATTTAGTCAAGATGGGACATGTACTATGGTTGTACACATGGTGCCATTATATTGAATCCTATTGAGAATAAGACTCGTAATACTGTTGCATTATTTATTGATTAATCAATTAATAAATTAGAAACAATCTCGTCCCATATATGGAATTTGTTGGGCGTGTGTATTGTCACATGGATCCACTACAAAGAGTTCTTGAATTGAACTCTTTGTTGATTTGTTGCTTAATTTATTACTAATATTAATTGGAGATAAATAAGGAGATAATTGTATTATTGAACATGAACTTGGTATTAAGCCCTTAATCAATAATCCAAGGTCCATCATTGCACATGCCTACTTGAAGATAAGACCCTTCAATAGACGTGTGCAATGTGTATAAAAGGAGAGTAAAGACTCTCCCTTTTATTCACTTGAGTTTTGAAAAGGTTAGTCCCTTGAGAATTTCATGACTTAGAGAAAGAGAAGAGTTTTGAGTGTATATAAATCATGCACGCCTCTTTTCGAAACCATGTTCATGAAGACGATGTACAACTTCGTGGAAAGCAATGCGATTCATCTCCGCGTCCACGAGAGAGACATTGCAGATTGGACTTGGTTCGGGAGGTCTCTTGCTTTAGACACACACGCTTCAAGAGTTAACCGTGATATCATCTTAATAATCCTTAGAATATCAGAAACCTTGTTAGGAAAATAGTTTTCCTAATTTATCGATTTTGTGCTGAAATTTCTTGTTCATACGATGAGCATACCTCCCGACCCCACCCCTTTAGGCATGACGGTCCTCGTTCACACTCCACCACCCTCCTCTGTCCTCTCTAGCCATACTCATTTTCCTCTCATTCGTTGCAGCAATGATGCATTGACTTACAAATGCATCCACCCTCAAGTCAAATTCGACATGTCAAATCTGCATCTTCTTTACTAATGAGAGAACCTTTTGATTCTATATTCTGAAAACAAAATAGTATTTGTAGACATATTTCTTTGTTGGTTTGGATTTGTTTAGGTTTTTAATTGTTGGCATATGATTATAGGCTGGGCGAATATCAAATCGTCTTTTTTACTTATCAATTCCACCGAATATATTCATAGACGTAGTGAGGTGTGCCAGCACCTCCGCATCTTCATTTAACGGATGGACCCGAGTTATCGTCGAAAAGCCCTTTGGACGGGACTCCACATCTTCTGCTGCGCTCACGAAAGGCTTGAAACGGTACCTAGAGGAAGATCAAATCTTCAGGTTGGATCCGAACCTCATACAATTTATGTTGCTTCTCTAATCTCTAATGGTTTTTTCGCTAATTATATGATGATTTTATATCTTAGAATCGATCACTATTTAGGGAAGGAGTTGGTGGAGAATCTCTCGGTACTCCGGTTTTCAAATCTCGTCTTCGAGCCGTTGTGGTCAAGGCAGTATATCAGGAATGTACAGCTGATCTTTTCTGAAGATTTCGGTACCGAAGGACGAGGAGGGTAAGCTCGTTAAAGTAACACGAATATCATTTTTTTCAATACTGTGGTATATGATGATGGATTTTATTTCTATTTTTCGGTTGTTTCAGGTACTTCGATCACTATGGTATCATCAGAGACATCATGCAGAATCATCTTTTGCAAATATTGGCTCTTTTCGCTATGGAAACTCCGGTTAGTCTCGACGCAGAGGATATAAGAAACGAAAAGGTGCGCCAAAAGCGTAACAACAAACTGTAATGAACATCTCTCCTTATTTCCTGATCACCATGTTGGTTCTTTAGGTTAAGGTTCTACGCTCGATGAGGCCACTACAGCTAGATAACGTGGTGATTGGCCAATACAAGAGCCACACGAGGGGCGGTATAACGTATCCTGGGTACACCGACGACAAGACGGTCCCTAAAGACAGCCTAACTCCGACATTTGCAGCATCAGCTCTTTTCATTGATAACGCGAGATGGGATGGTGTGCCTTTTCTCATGAAAGCAGGGAAGGCCTTGCACTCGAAAAGGTGCGCATTGTTATGCTCGTGGTAAAGTTCACGTTTTCGAGATAAATCAAGTTAAGTTTCGTGTTCCATTGCCAGGGCCGAAATCAGAGTCCAATTCAGGCATGTTCCTGGCAACCTCTACAAGAGGAGCTTTGGCACTGACATAGATAGAGCCACCAACGAGCTCGTGATCCGTGTGCAACCCGATGAGGCCATCTACTTGAAGATCAACAACAAGATTCCCGGTCTGGGTATGAGGCTCGATCGCAGTAACCTGAACCTTCATTATGCTGCAAGGTGATCGATCGATTGTCCCCCAGCTCATATCGTAAGTACGTGAGCATTTCTAGCGTTTGATTTTTTTTCTCGTATTCTATCAGGTACTCGAAGGAGATTCCAGATGCATACGAGAGGCTTTTGCTTGACGCCATAGAAGGCGAACGGCGTCTTTTCATCCGCTCCGACGAGCTGGATGCTGCGTGGGAGCTCTTCACTCCCCTGCTGAAAGAGCTGGAAGATAAGAAGGTAGTTCCAGAGCTCTATCCTTACGGCAGCCGGGGCCCCGTCGGAGCTCATTACCTGGCCGCCAAGTACAACGTGCGGTGGGGGGACCTCAGCGCGGAGCACCACTGAGCGTGGTCCATCTAGTTTCGTTGTTTCGATCAACTGTAGGAATAAGTGTGGTCAATTCGGTAGGGGATATGTTAGTTTTAGTTGGCAAATGTGCTGTTGAAAAAAAACTGCATTCATAGTAAATGGGACAAAGTTGCAAATAATTATTTTAGATCTAATATTGGCGTTTATGTGTTTTTTCCCGCTGGTGACCGACATCGAATAATCCATGATCAGAGAAATGATCTATGAGAGTAAAAAGTTGTGAGAGCATGAGAGGGGTGATTCTGGACAACATGATTCACCCAGGAGAGAGAAGATCAGGAGAGAGAACAGAATCATGTGGTCCAGAATCATTCCTCTTACATTCTCACAACTTTTTGCTCTCATAGGATCATTCCTCTCCATGATCAAGCAAAGATTTACTCCAGACATGAAATAATTACCTGTAAAAACCATCATTAAGCTTTTCTTGGAGAAAAGAGCATCCTATGGTGGAACTTTTGTTGACATCAGGGATTGTTTGCTTACGTGATTGGGGGGGCCTTTATTTGGCTTTTCCTCATATCACAAGGAATCTCCATAGCCTCTACTAACTAGAGGAGTGATCCTATGAGAGTCAAAACCTGTGAGAGCTTGACAGCATGCATTCTGAACCGCATGATCTAACCAGAGAGAGAAGATCAGGAGAGAGAAAATAGAATCATGTGGTCTAGAATGCATGCTCTCATGCTCTCACATTTTTTTGCTCTCATAGGATCACTCCTACTACTAACTAAAAATATTTCAGTATATATAGTCCTAGTTATTTGGCAGATTCTATTTATTATGAATCTTGTAGTTCTGCATGCATGTACTGATGTTCTACTTTGTTTGGTTTATTGATTCAAAGTCGTGCAGATGATCATTCATGATCTGCATAGATCATAGACAGAAACCTGCAGAATAAAATTAAGTCGATCCTTATCTATGGTTGCCTATCATCCACTTGCAGAGATAATTCCAAGAGTCGACTCAGCTGCAACACTCCAACAACTACACATGTTGCCAAATATTATAGCCATCATTGACCACACACCTCTTCTCATCCTAATATAAAAATAAATAAAATCACGCATGCACTGATGCGGGAAACATAAATTTGGATTCGAGTTGGGATGGAAGGATTGGTGATTGAGCAGATATCTACAACTATATGGTGAAAAACAAAAAACCGTTCTCCAGATACAAACAGATCTATAACACAAATTCCCAGTAAATCTGAGCATGAAGAAGAGACAGTAATACAAAACCCAATCACAGCTTTTGATGTTCAGCTTTATTTTTTACCGCTCTCCCTCCATTGGAATCACCACCCGGATCATTCAGATGATGCAGCACTGCAGTAAAAAGCCAAGAAAACCCCCCAAAAAGGAGGGAGGATAATATACATGAAAGGTCGTATAGATATCGTTTCGATATTGTGTCGATACGATATATCGTTAAAATATCGCTCATATCGACAAGTTTTTGTGAAGAAAATGTTTAGAAATCGGGATATATCGTCAAATCAGTACCCACATCGATCTCATGTCGATATCGATATATCAACAGAGCCTCCTGACCCAAACAAAGCCCGGGAGGGGAATAAGTGCAGATGAATGCATTTCCACATGCAGGAGACACTAAAGCTCCAATGTGCCAACAAAGCAATCATTGCACCGTCGCTCATAAGTTGTCTGCTGGCCAGCAGACTCTTCTGTAGTGTCCGAATCACTGATCAAGATCGAGCGGTTCACATGAATTCGCATGGTCAGGCTCACAAAAAAGTACGGATTCATGCAAACATCGAGCGGCTCCGGACACTACAACAGAGTCTGTTGGCCAGCAGACATCCACGCTTCGCTCATAAACCCTTTTCCCCCATCCCCCACCCACAAACTCTGTGTTGTAAGTAGGATTACCAGTGCATATATTAAACAATAAATTATCGGATCCAAATGAGTTAACAGAGAAACAATACCGAATAAAATTACATTAAACGTATGTTTCCCAATCATTATCCGATTATACAATGCAAACATGAACCGATTAATAGAACAGAAACATAAATAACACGGGCATGATCCAGAAAGGGTAAAACAATAAACATATTGCGGCAACCAAAATAAAATAAAGATCAGTTTAGAAGTCACCGAAGCGTCCATGAAATGGACTATCCTTAGAGAAGATATCGCCCCCACAATACCGGTGCGTAGGGTACTGGCGATCCGCTCCCAGGATACGACGGTTCACGATCGTCGTCGGCGCACACCAACGGGATCGTCCTCGATTGTACCTCAGAGAACTGCAGGCGAGAGAGGAAGAGGAAGACGTTCGTCCGTGAGAGGAAGAACCAGAGAGAGAGACGGCGTGAGAGATTTTTCTTGCGAGTGAAGAAAAACCGTGTCGAGTGAGTGATATATATATATAGAGGGGCTTGCGTGCCCTAGGGCGCGGTTACCTTTGGTTTCCGAAAACGCGTCCCAAAACGCAGCCTTTCGGATCCCAAAAATCGCGCCTATAATGGCGAGTTGAATTCCCATTTAAGTCGACTTACCAAATTAATCGTGTTATTAATTTAATCGACTTACCAAATGAAAACCGCAGCAAAAGTATCGAGATCCGAGATCCGAATTGACTCTCCCGAGCCCGAGCCGGAGCCGGAGACGGAGCGGAGCGCGCGCGCGCGTGTGTGGTCCTCCATTCCTCCTCTCTACTATTGCTACAAGAGCTTGGGGTGTGAACTCATATATAAGTCCACCGAAAGTTTAGTTCTCCCCGGTGTGGTACTAAACTTCCACCTAAACTTTCCATATTTCAAATTTGGGAATTCTCAACTTTCCCTCCAAACATTTGATTTCCCAATTGAAACCAAATTGAATGCAATTGTAATTAATAGGTTTTCCAATTAAAACCTATCTACAATTTTAATACAACAATCCCCCACGAATTCACCAATTTGAAAAGAGATTCAAAAGGATTTAAAAGACTTCTTTCGGTTGCCCACACTTTGCTTTCAGTAAAGGTACCTTCCGGTTTGAACCTCTACCTGAGTTTACTACTTTCACTTTAACAGGAACGAAGTGAACTACGTCTTGAACTTCAGACCTTGGTGTTAAAGTATACGGTAAAAACAACAAAGCGTTGTTCTTGGTACAATCTTCAGGGTTGGTGCTCTTAAAAGCCATGCACCCTTATCCTGTTTCATGAGTGTGTTCAGGAAAGACCCTCTTCCTTTAACTGCGGCCCACAGTAACACTCACATAGGTGGCGTTCTCCAAGGATGCACTGCTAACATCCTGCCCAAAGGCTTGAACCCATTCAGAGCCTACGCTCTTCCTAAACTTGCAGCTTAAGTGGCACTTAGGCTTCCAGGGATAAGACACTCATGCTTACGCATTAAAATTAGAGTGCCAACCAGTTCTCCAAACAGCTTGTTATTACCACATTGAACCTACTTTGTGGGATCTCCACTCAGATAGGTTGGGTTGCTACTGTAGAGGAACTCCCAATGGGTCTCAGTCCCATCCCAAGCTTAGACTTTAGGACTAAAGATCTATCAAGTCCCTTAGTCAACGGATCTGCCGTGTTGTCTTTGAATCCAACAAAATCCATAGCCAACACTCCTCGAGACACCAAATCCCTTAACGTCTTAAGTCTGATTTGTATGTGTCTCCTTGTTTTCTGATTGAACTTTAAACTCTTGATCTTGGCAATTGTGGTCATATTATCACAATGTACCGAGATCGCAGGAATAGGCTGACCTACCATGGAAATTTCAGACAGAAGTTCCCTTAGCCATTTAGCCTCAATTCCAGTGGTGTCAAAGAACACAGCTCGGCCTCAAAAGTGGATCGAGCTAGAATGGTCTGCTTCACAGACCTCCAGGAGACTGCACCACCTCCTAGGGTAAATACATACCCTGTAACACCATTACTCTCAGACTCCTCTATTTTTCCTATCCAGCTTGCATCACTGTATCCTTCTAGTACTGGTGGATGTCTACCATAATGCAAACTAAGGGAAATAGTTCCCTTCAAGTACTTAAGTACTCGATCCAGAGCCTCCCAGTGAGTACGGTCAGGACAGCTAGTGTATCTACTCAGCTTTGCAACCGAGAATGAAATATCAGGTCTCGTGCAATTTGCAAGATACATTAAACTTCCTATCACTTGTGAATACCTTAGCTGCGCTACATGTACTCCACTTTTATTCTTAAACAGCGTTTTGGATGAATCAAAAGGAGTGCTTACAGCTTTACAATCTTGATATCCAAATTACTGAAGTACCTTCTCAACATAGTGAGATTGAGAAATTACAATCCCAACAACTGACCTTGTCAATTTGAGACCCAAGATCACATCAGCAACACCCATGTCCTTAATCTCAAATTTGCTACTCAAGAATGCCTTAGTCTCATTAATAATCCTCATATGTGATCCAAACAACAATATGTCATCAACATATAGGCACAAGACAATACACTCATCACCTTTCACCTTGGAATAAACACACTTGTCGGATTCATGAACCTTAAAGCCACATGATAAAATAATTTTATCAAATTTTTCATGCCACTGCTTTCGTGCTTGTTTCAATCCGTAAAGGGATTTGACAAGCTTGCAAACCTTTCCCTTATTCGCAGGAGTCACAAGCCCATCAGGTTGATCCATATAGATCTCTTCCTCAAGATCGCCATGCAAGAAGGCGGTCTTCACATCCATTTGTTGGATAGAGAGATCATATACAGATGCCAATGCTATGAGCATCCGGATTGTGGTCATCCTAGTCACAGGGGAATAGGTATTAAAATAATCAATACCTTCCTTTTTCCTAAAACCCTTGGCAACTAATCTGGCTTTGTATTTTTCAATTGATCCGTCAGGTCTAAGCTTTCTCTTAAACACCCACTTGCACCCAATGGTAGAGCACCCTTTGGGTATATCAACCAACTCCCAAGTCCCATTAGCCATAATGAAATCCATCTTAGATTTGATGACTTCCTTCCATTGTTTTGCTTCAGACGAAGCCACGGCTTCCTTGTAACTTGGTGGATCACCCTCGATCTGGTAGACAACGAAGTCGCTACCCAGATCCTTGGCTATCCGAGGTCTTTTACTCCTCCTTGGCTCAATCTCCTTAGAAAGATTATTGGGTTCAGGTTGAGTCTCAACCCCCACATTCGTTATCCTTTCCACTTGATCTGGAATAGATCCTGATGTGGAGGCGTCCTCAATGGTAAGATTCTGAGGAATCCCAGTCTTCAACGGAAAGACATCCTCAAAGAAGGTAGCATCACGGAGTTCAACAATAGTGTTGACATCTATGCCCGGTATCTCGGACCGAATTACCAAGAACCTATATGCATAGCTATTTTCTAGGTAACCTAAGAAAACTGCATCAACAATTTTAGGACCAAATTTCTTTCTCTTGTGTTCCGGGACTAAAACCTTAGCGAGACAGCCCCATACTTTGAGATATCTTAAACTCGGTTTCCTATTTCTACAAAATTCAAAGGGACACTTTTCTATATGTCTTGGAGGTACCCTATTCAGAATATGGCAAGCCGTATTCAAGGCTTCTCCCCACATATATGTTGGAAGTCCAGAACTCTATAGGAGAGCATTGATCATGTCAGTTAAGGTTCTATTTTTCCGTTCTGCTATCCCATTTGATTGCGGTGAATATAGGGCTGTAACTTCATGAACTAGATCCAAGATCTCACTATCTATAGAGACAGACTGAAAAACTTCCTACGTGTCTTAGCTTGCACACATATCTCACATTTTTTAGTTCTATCAATAGTGTGTTTAGGGATTAACTCTAAATTCATCATTCTTTTAATTGAATTTAGTTTTACATGTCCCAATCTACCATGTCACAGATAACAAGATTCTATATTATTCACAACATGAGATACAGAATTAAAACATTCAGCATTCAAAACATTCATTTTATTAATGTTTACTGAATCACATCTAATTCTAAATAACAAATCAAAATCAGCCAAATAACCTTTACCATAAAAGACACCATGTCTCATAATAACAACTTTATTATATTTAAAGTTTAATTCAAAACCATTTTTAACTAAGATAGAGCCACATAACACATTCTTCTTGATGTCAGGAACATGCAGCACCAAGTGCAACGTCCAGACACGTCCAGAGTAGAACCTCAAGTTGACTTGTCCCGACCTTAGCACCCTGGCTGCAAAATCGTTCCACATATTCACAGTACCACCGCTGCAGGTCTGATAAGAAGAAAACAACTTTCTGTTAGAATATATGTTTACATTGGCTCTCGTATCTACGAATCACTCATTTGGATCATGGATATGGTATAGTTCAGGTTTTACAGAGACATAACCCTCGCTAGTCCCGAGTCCCATAGTGATTATGTTCACTTGTGGACTCCCGTCTGCAGCCTTAGGTTGATCCTTCAAGGACGGACAGTCCTTCTTCCAATGGCCAACCTGATTGCAGTGCCAGCAGGGTTTATTCTTTGCATTTTTCTGAATCTTCCCCTTTGGTTTCATTTTATTGTTATTAGGACCCTTTCCCTTTTTATCCTTACCCTTCGAAGTCATAAAATTGACCTTAGCCTGAATATAAACAGGAAGCATGGGTTTTGTTTCATGTGTTCCTCCTCTATGGCAATTGCCACCATCAAGTCATCAATAGAAATTTTCCCCTTTATGTGTTTCAGGGTCATACCGAAGTCTTCCACGACTTGAGGAATTTCTCCATGATGCACATGACCTGAAACTTCTCTGTAAGTTTCATTTCGGCATTCTCTAAACATGGAGCATGAGTAAAAACTCGTGTGCCTGTTAAGAAACAGACTTCTCTTCGACCATGGAAAACTTCAAAAATTTGGCTAAAGAGTATTTCTCAATATACGTCAAACAAAGTGTTGCACATAGCCAACAAGATGCAATCATAACATATACGGTCGCGTTCCTTCCATGCAAATTGCGCCTTATGGCTATCGGGTGAGGGGTTTTCCGTTTACATCGTAGGACAGTCGATTTCAAGTATCGAGATTAACCCTATGGTGGTTAACCAGATCTTCATGCGTTGTTGCCAACGCTTAAAATTCTGTCCACCGAATTTTTCAGGCATACCCGTCATATATACCCTCGATTTAAACATTATTTCCGACATTTTAAAATCGGTTCGGGATATCTTCTCTAAGATTGTTGAAAAAAAAGGATTACCAGTGTATATATTAAACAGTAAATTATCGGATCCAAATGAGTTAATAGAGAAACAATACCGAATAAAATTACATTAAACGTATGGTTCCCAATCATTATCCGATTATACAATTCAAACATGAACCGATTAATAGAACAGAAACATAAATAACACATGCATGATCCAGAAAGGGTAAAGCAATAAACATATTGCGTCAATCAAAATAAAATAAAGATCAGTTTAGAAGTCACCAAAGCGTCCATTAAATGTACTGTCCTTAGAGAAGATATCGCCCCCACAATATCGGTGCGTAGGGTACTGGCGATCTACTCCCAGGATACGACGGTTTACGATCATCGTCGGCGCACACCAACGGGATCGTTATCGATTGTACCTCAGAGAACTGAAGCCGAGAGAGGAAGAGGAAGACGTTCGTCCGTGAGAGGAAGAACCAGAGAGAGAGACGGCGTGAGAGATTTTTCTTGCGAGTGAAGAAAAACCGCGTCGAGTGAGGGATATATATATAGAGGGGCTTGCGTGCCCTAGGGCGCGATTATCTTTGGTTTCCGAAAACGCGTCCCAAAACGCAGCCTTTCGGATCCCAAAAATCGCGCCCATGAGCCCGAACCCGAACCCGAGCCCGAGACGGAGACGGAGACGGAGACGGAGACGGAGCGGAGCGCGCGCGCGCGTGTGTGGTCTTCCATTCCTCCTCTCTACTATTGCTATAAGAGTTTGGGGTGTGAACTCATATATAAGTCCACCAAAAGTTTAGTTCTTCCCGATGTGGTACTAAACTTCCACCCAAACTTTCCATATTTCAAATTTGAGAATTCCCAACTTTCCCTCCAAACATTTGGTTTCCCAATTTAAACCAAATTGAATGGCAATTGTAATTAATAGGTTTTCCAATTAAAACCTATCTACAATTTTAATACAACAATCCCCCACGAATTACCTTTGGTTTCCGAAAACGCGTTCCAAAACGCAGCCTTTCGGATCCCAAAAACCGCACCATTAATGGCGAGTTGAATTCCCATTTAAGTCGACTTACCAAATTAATCGTGTGATTAATTTAATCGACTTACCAAATGAAAACCGCAGCAAAAATATCGAGATCCGAATTGACTCTCCCGAGCCCGAGCCCGAGCGGAGCGCGCGCGCGCACGTGTGTGGTCCTCCATTCCTCCTCTCTACTATTGCTACAAGAGTTTGGGGTGTGAACTCATATAGAAGTCCACCAAAAGTTTAGTTCTCCCCGGTGTGGTACTAAACTTCCACCAAACTTTTTATATTTCAAATTTGGGAATTCTCAACTTTCTCTACAAACATTTGGTTTACCAATTGAAACCAAATTGAATGCCAATTGTAATTAATAGATTTTCCAATTAAAATCTATCTACAATTTTAATACAACACTCTGCTGACCCACCAATCCAGATCGCCAATCCAACGCAACCCACCTCGGAAAATCTATCTTTTCACCTCTCTCCTGCATGCATGGACAGCGCGCAGATCAGCATGCCGCCGGAGAAGATGACCCAAACGACCTCCGGCGACCAGAGACTCGCCGTCAGGAGCTCCTTCAAGGACCGGCACACCAAGGTCGACGGCCGTGGCCGGAGGATCCGCATGCCGGCGCCCGCGAGGATCTTCCAGCTCACGCGTGAGCTCGGCCACAAGTCCGACGGCGAGACCGTCCAGTGGCTCCTCCAGCAGGCCGAGCCATCCATCGTAGCTGCCACGGGCTCCAGGACCGTGCCCGTCTCCGCCGTCGCTGCTGTGGGCTCCACAGCATCGTGCCCGGGGGGAGCTGTCGCCGCCGGCGCTCACTGCATCTCGGGATCTGATGGGCTCGGCAATCCCAGAATTGTGTCGGCGGCGAATCGGCCGGTTTCGCATCTCGCAGAGGAGCTATGGCCTTGCGAAGGCGGCAGGATGGGCTTGATCTCCATGCTGGGAGGTCGTCACTTCAGCTCGCATGATGGGCAATTCTACCAGTGTCATCAGATAGTGCAGAGCAGACGTGGTGATGAACAGCTACTTCAACAGCAGAAGCGTGCTTCAAAAGATGAGCTGTTGCCGGAGCAGTAGGTTCTGATGGATCTCCTCATGTTCATGCTCTTGATCTTTCTCATGGTGGAAGATGGGGGGATTTAGTGTGGCTTAGAGATCCTTCGTATTTGATCATGCATTCTTTCAGCCATATATATCCATATATATTTTCTGGATTTTGGTACTTGAAATTAGCAACGAATAATATATATGTCGCTATAACATCAGCAATAATCCATGCTTATAGCAACACTTATCCGTTGCTATTTCTCAAAACACCAACTAATCATCGATATTTTTTAGTTCAAAATTTAACGATAATTAATTAAAAGTTTGAAAAATAGCAATGATAAGCATCACTATGTGAAACATTGGTAATGATATAACGAAGAATATGATATTCGTCGTAAATTTCAAGTATAAAAAAATCATTTCGCAATGAATAATATAGTCGTTATACATTTAACAACGGCTAATTTAGTGACAGGTTTTAAAAAGCGTCACTATAGTTCAATTTTGTTGTAGTGATCCATATATCTTAAATCGAATCTGAATCAAACAATCATTTAACCACTATAAGAAAAATGAGTTGTGGTCACGGAATGTGACGACGGAAACTTGTGGCCACGATAATTGAGTGGTCATTAGTTTCTCGTAGTTACAATTCAAAGACCAAAGTCTTCAAATATGTAAGGAGGATATTCATGCAAGAGTTATGGACACAACAAATTCTGTGGTTACTTGTAGTGGTCACGACATATTGATGGTTAGAGAACTCTCGCGACGGGACTTGTAGCTACGACTACTGGTCACGACGTGTTGTGACCAGAGTCTAATCCTATAACCACAAACCCCACATCCGTGAGCATAATTCTATAACTACAACTTATTTTCTTTGTAGTGAACGAATCAAATCTAAGCGAATATCGAACTTAGATATTTTTCTAATCCTTAGCTACAACATTGGCGTAATTTACTCATGAGTGCAAAATGGATGCAGTTCAGATTAACTCCTAAAATATCCTCCACTTACGAATAACCCCTATTATCTTTGTAATTGCAACACGATCCCTATAATATTGTTCTACGTGGTGTAGATTATAATGGTCACGGTGTAATTGCAAACATTTCGGGGTTTATGGTGTAATTCTCCCTGCCACTATTTTCTTGCCAAAGTTTCGTATCTCATAATATATTAGAGTAAACG
Source organism: Ottelia alismoides (assembly GCA_037367405.1). Lineage (NCBI taxonomy): Eukaryota > Viridiplantae > Streptophyta > Magnoliopsida > Alismatales > Hydrocharitaceae > Ottelia > Ottelia alismoides. Next base: position 1,090,164 of record JAZKJV010001110.1, read on the forward strand.
GATCCTAAATCTCAACTTGTATGTATCCGATAGAGAGTCCATTTAGTGTGCCCAAGGTCAAGAATAAACGCAAGTCCATATAAAAGCAATTCATCATAAATCCATGTAGGTTTAGGCCCAATATAAACCATCGGACCTTTTTTAAATAAATATTAAAATATTCGTAATTAATTAAATAGGCGGGAGGTTTACGTATTTAAAAAAACACCACCTATCGACACCTAAGATATCGATTTGGCTCAGCCCCTCCGTTCTCCCTTAAATATATTGGCCCTACTATAATGAGCCAAATTAATATAGTTCACACTACTATATATATAATGTTAATATAAAAAAATCTCAAACCTTTTACGGAATTAATTAATTAAAATTATTTTAGAGATGATCCTCTTTTATTTTCGATTTTCTGGACCAATTCTCTTATTTTATGATAGAGTAACATAGTATTTTTTTCAAAAATATGTACTTTTCATGTGAATAGAAGTGTATTTTTTTTAAAATGAGGACTAAAATTTCATACGACATCTCGTAAAGATCTCTATATCTTAAGTTTAAAAAAATCAATATAAACTAAATATGAAGACATTTACCGTGACATATTATAATCCCAATATTCAATGTTATATAGTCTACCCATTTAAAATAAATGCATATATTCTATTAAAATCATATAACAAAAATTTTCAAGAAATAATTTAAAATAGTTAATAATATTATATGTTATCTATATCCTTAGAATTCATTTTAGGCCTCCTCCTCCTTCACAACCTTTATCATTTCTTTTGACATTGTCTCTCGTCTTCTTATGAATATCTTCATGAGTTTTTTTACCTTCTTCTTGATATTCCGTTCTGAATGATTTAGTACATGGTCGGGAGGAAGCGATGTAGCTGAGGACTTCCTTGTAGGTTCAGTTAGTTGAGTAACTTGACTTTCCTGTGTAGGTTGTATGATCCTTACTCCTACCGCTGGTCTGCGAGGTAGCTCTGCAGGTTGTTGCGGTTGTAGCATGAGAATGTCAAGGAATTATCTCTCCAACTCGGTTGTCTCAGTTTGACGAACGATCGTAAATATCTTTACTTGAAGACCTTCTGAATTGTATTGAGTTGGTTGTGTGAGCTGAGAGGATTCACATTCAAATTGACTTGAAGGACCAACATATAACGGTTCTACAAACTATTATTGACTCGAAGCTACAATATATCTATAACAATGAAATAGTTACATTCTATTAATCAAGTAATTTAAAACTAAATTCTAAATTAAATAATTGAGAAAAAAATATATATTTAAATTAATGCAACCTGAAGTCCCAAAAAGTGTTTGCTTTTGTGACAACTCTTGTCCGCTAACTCCCTCATAATGCAAATCTAAAAAATTTGGATTATATTCAATATTGTAAAAAATTAAAAACTAAATTAAGTTATTGTGATAATAAAATATAATGCATACCTGAAGTCTCAAACATTGGTTGTTGTTGTTGAGATCCTTGTCCGGTGAATCCCACATAATGCATAAAAATTAAAATGAACCTTTCTGATAATCATAGAAAGAAATTATTGTCAGCTGAAGTCTCAAATGTTGATTGTCGGTGTTGAGATCCGTGTCTGGTGAAATTTGCATAAGGTATACCTGAAATATTTTGATTATAGTCATTACATAAGAAAGTTAAATCAAAGTTGAATTATTGAGATCATCAAATAATGAAATTTGTGAACCTGGAGTATCTAACGTTGGTTGTTGTTGTTGAGAGCCCTCTCCGCTATATCCCGTGTAACTCATACCTAAAGGGGTTTGCATCATATGTTTATTAAAATGAGTTGACCAAAAGAGATTTAACTAAATCTAAAGAAATGATGAAACCTGATACTCCGATGGTATGTGTCTCTTGTTGTGGCATGTATTGTTGGTCATAGTGATGAAATGGATACATTTAAAAGAACACGTTTATTGTGTCATCAAAATATGCAATTATATCCGCAATTGTTACCTTCATCATAGATGGCAAGCATGTTGATTATCTAATTTCATTAAGACTGATCCTTTCTTGCATAATCGTATCCACCTATTTAATTTATAATTCAAAATAAAATACCCTAAAATTAAATATAATTGAAGATTTGCTTGTTTGAGTCGGGCTTATATTGCACATAATTTTTCATACTTTATTTTTGAAGTCATATTGTAAATATTTTTTCAACTAATAGCTCCTACCAAATCAATAATCTAGTCCAGAATTGTCGATGAAAGGAGCACTCTGTCTATCTATAAAAGCAACATCTTCTACCACTGCAATTTCATAGTCAAATACATTAAGAAACTATTCCATCGGTACTTTGTCTGCATCCTCATTATTGACATAATAAGAGTTACCCCTATCTTCGTTGTCTAAAGCCAATGCTGACGAATCAAATCTAAAATCATAACATGTGTAAATATTTATATTTTCCTCATTGGATGAATCATATTCAACTGCACACCAATATCTTTTTCGGATATTTGCGTCGACAATCAATATCTTGGTTAAATTGTGAGGGTTCATCGATATTCTCAACCCCTTAATCATTTGTTGGCATGATTAAATTATATATTTATTAGTTTAGATATTGTAAAATATGATTATTACTTAATTTAAATTTAAGCATATTACCTCAATGAGGATGGCATGTTTTCCTGATCAAGAGGACATCTTCTATGAAAATGTGAATAAAACTCACTTTGTCGATTGAATCCAAAATCGCCAAAGTGGACTTGTCATCATGAATTGTAACTAGATAAAATATTAATCCTTCATACAACCACTTACATGTTAATGTAAAGATGTATCGATCGAGTAGAATACCAGTGGCTTTGGAAGCTAGACCCAATATATCAAAATAAGTTCTCTGACGTGGGAATATAGCTGTATGTTTTTGTCCCCCGACACAATCTACGTGAACGTCAGTTACATTCACCGCTCCATCCTAATATAATAAAACAGGAACATTGTTGGATACCCTATCTAAAGATAAATTATATAGATTGATTATTAAATATGATTTACGAAAAAAACATGATCAATACATTTAGACGGATAAATCATGTAGATGAATATGTAAATATTTTAAAATTTTCAATTGATTGGTGAATAATTAATTTAACATGTAATTTAAATTGTAAAATCAAAAAAATCTTGTAATACGTAGGTAATTTTAATTTTCCAATTATTAACTTATTCTAATATATAATTTAACTTATGAAATTATATTTAATTTTTGAAAGTTCATAACCATTTTTAAATTTTCATTTATTTGGTAAAAAATAAATTAATATGGAATGTAATTTATCAAATTAAAACTAATCTTATAATACATAGGTATTTTTTATCATTATTTATTCTAATATTTAATTTAATTTATGAAATTAAATTAAATTTTTAAAATTGCGTAACTACTTTTAAATTCTCAATTATGTGGAAGACATTCACATAGATGAATAATTAATTTAATATGTAATTTAACTATGAAATTAAAATTACTCCTACATTAAATTACTCTTAAATTAGATGAATAATTTAACTAAGATGAATAAAACTACTTTTACATTCACATATCAACTATTTTTTATTTTTCAATTTAATCTATTGTGTAATTTAATTATGAAATTACAATTATTCTTAAATTATGTAACTATTTTTATTTTTTTCAAATTTTCAATTTATCAATTCAATATATTATATAATATAATTTATGAAATTAAATTTTATTTGTAAAAATAATTAACTAAATTTGAAAAAACAATTATTTACAATACATTCATTACCAAAGATGAATATTTAGACGTGGAGATGGAGGCGGGAGGAGTCTCGGTCGAGCTCTTGAGGAGGTACTCCACTCCATTGGTCGGGTATATCACATCGTCCTCCGTGAGCTCGCACCAGATTCGTTGTGGTTTCTGGGACCGGTCAGGTAGAAAAATAGCTCAAAACAGCAGCAAAACTGGTTTTTTTAATTAACTTTTTGGCTTTCGCATGTGGACCATCAACTTACCTTTTGGAAGACCAGGAGTAGAAATCAGCAAAGCATTTCCCTCTCAAGGTGTTCAACCTGCAGATAAAGTCTCTGAGGCCAAAGGCGTGGGTGGAGGGGACGGGGAGCTCCAAGAAATGGTGTTGCTGGAGTCGGCCTTTGTGGTAGAGGTAGTAGATGGCAGGACCTTCCTCTCGGCGGAGGGGATGGGGCGGTGACGCGGGGGATCTCCTGTTGTTCTCGAGGAGCGTGCCATTTCCGTGTGTGAGATCCTGTACAGTATGCATTTCCATTAGATTGAGTGGAGAAAGGTCTCATCATTCAAGTACAGGATCTACATGCGGCAGGTGAAAACAGAGGAGGGAGAGGGAAAGGAGGAGGAGGAGGAGGAGGAGGAGGCGGGGGAGAGGAGGAGGTTGGGGAGGCGGCGACATGCGAAACAGAGGGAGAGGGAAGGAGGAGGAGGCAGGGGAGAGGAGCTCGGGATTGGGGAGACGATTGCGGGTGGAGCAAGGGGAGGGGCGGAGAGGAATGGGATGTAAGAAGGAAGATGCAATTGCTTGTAAATTTTTTAAACAAAGAGATCAATGCGTGCATTATTTTAACGAAATTCGGTTAAATTTAACAGGTAAATGGATGAGAGCTAACCGCGAGATTAACGGGGTAAGGGTTAGTAAGTTTACCGGATCGAGGGAGAAATATCGATATTTCAAAAGTTGAGAAGGTAATTTACAAAGTTTATAAGGTTCGTATGGTAAAAATCCATTAATTCAATATGTTACTTTACTTTATGAAATTAAAATTTCCATATAATACATAAGTATTTTAATTTCTGATATTAATTTTAAAAGTCTAATTTTAGAATACATTATGCGGATAGTAAGAGATGATTAGTTATATTGTTATGCATAAGAGAGCAATTTTTAAAGGGATATTTACACCCATAACCCTGAGTAATCTCGTAATTATCTCAGAAACCCTCGATAATCACGAATTACATCCAGAACCCTGAATAATGCTTAACCCTTACATGTCATAACCTTGTGTCAAGTTCCGTCATAATTCTCCGTTAATTTTGACGGAAAAAGTTATATGTTGACAATTTTACCCTTCAAAACACATCATATTTATAACATGATGCCACTATGTAGATGAAACAAAATAAAACCCCAAACCTCCTGTCGGTACTTCCCCTGCGTGCACCTCCGCCAGCAAACTTGTCCCTCTCGCTGCTCGCTCCAACACCTCCCCTCCCGGTTCGCCTCTGCCCTGCAGATCCACCCCATGCTCCCGTGTACGCCTCCCTGCATCCCCACACCCTACTCCCGCCTCAGCCCTGCAGCCTCAACACCCTACCCCTACGCACCTCCGCCCTGCAACACATGCTCTCGCGCGCGTCGCTGCCACCCCCTGCGCCCCCACCCCCCACCCTCCCCACCCTGCCCGAGCCCGCAACCCCCATCCCTCGCCCCACTCATGTCGATGCCCCTTCCCCTGCCCCCGCGCGCGCCGTCGCCACCCCCCGCGCCCCCCACCCCACCCTACCCAAGCCCGCAACCCCCCAGCCCCCGGCCCACTCCCGTTGTTGCCCCCGCGCGCGTCGCCGCCACCCTCCCCACCATGCCGGCACCCCTGAAACCCCGGCCTGCCTGCAAGCTCCCGCTGCTAGCCCCTCCCCCCACCCGCTGCTCGCCCGCACCACCTCCCCCCATCCTGCAAGCCCCTTCCGCTGCTCACCCGTGTTCCCCCCTCCCCTGCAAGCTCCAGCCCTCGCCTCCCCCCCCCCCCCCCCCACAACCCCCCGTGCCCGTAAGCTCCGATGGCTCTCTTCCAGCAGCTCCAGGCCAAGCCCCTCTACACTGTTGCTGCTCGTCGTTACAGGCCAAGCTCCAGCGGCTCCCTCCTCTTATCCTGCTTTTCTTTATTTGATTAATCTTAGTAGTGTGATCATTGATTGGGTTAGATTAACTCAGCCATCTGGTTGAGTTAGTGAACTAAAGTAACGGAAGGTTGTGAGTGTAAAACAGAGTGGTTATTTAAGGTCATGGGTGTAATTCGTGATTATCGAGGGTTTTTAAGGTATACGAGATTACTCAAGGTTATGGATGTAAATATCCTAATTTTAAATCATTATAATATTTAAAGACACAAAATTTAATAAATGTTCATATGGTAATGGAAATTATTTAACTAAATTAACACATCTCACTAATAACTAGAATTGAATTTTTATATGTATAAGTTTAAAGTTATCTGGAATGAAGACTATCTTCAAAGCGATCAATAAATCCAAAAAGATAATAATCAAATATCCGCAAAAAAGTTCCTCTATAGATTAAAAACTTGCAAAACAATTCGTTACGAAAAAAAGAATGTGCTCGATTTGCTCTTACTTGAATAGAAGCAGCACAAGATCGATGATCCAAGAGAAATAAAAAAGAAATCAAAATATTGAGAGGAAGAAATGAGATTAGAGAGAGGAAGAAATGAGGAGAATGGAGATGATAAGGAGGAGTGAGTGAGGAGCATATGGGGAGGGTTGTGGTATTTATAGGGGATTTGGGAGGACCGTTTGGCGATGGTTGCCTCCCAAATCGACACATGAAGTGATGATTTGGACGTGACATACCAAATCGACACCTCATATGTCGATAGGTAGTGTTTTTTTTAAATACCAAAACATACTGCCTAATTAATTAATTAATAATATTTTAATAAATATTTAAAAAAAACTTCAAGTAACCATCACTTCTCGTTAATAACCTGTTTAAATTCATCGGGAAAAATTCTCGAATCTTTCTGGTGCAGAATCGAGATCCCTGGCCCTCCAAGAGCTCGATCTCATGCGACATGCTTTCGCATCCGATCGATGAGGGACGAGGGGCACGAGTGCATTCCGGGGAAGAAGATGAGAGCACGTTTTCCTCCAGAACATTAGATCCAAGCACGAATCCTCACTGCTCGGGAGTTCAAATTTGTGCAATGTGCTCCTTTCAAAATCAAATCCCATGCCAAAGCTACGGATGCCTTCCTCTATTCCCACAAAGCTATACCTTTCCTGCCCCCTTTCCTTCCTTCCCATATAAATCCAAATGGGACCAATGGCATTCTTTCCCTCCCTTCCTTCCGTTTCAAATATTCCCTCCACAAATAACGACCCCCCACAACCGCCGATGTCCCACGGTTACCCGCCGACCGTCCGCCTCGGCCTCCGGAGAAGGATCTGCCGTCTATTCTGGTGCCACGAGTGCCATCGGACGGTCCGGATCATCTCCTACCCCTCCTCCCCCATCTTCTGCCCCCGTTGCTTTGGCCTCTCGCTCCGCGAGCTCGCCCTCCCTCGCCCCGCCTACACCACCTACCTCCTCCACTTCCGCGACCCCTCCCCGCCTCCCTCCCCCTTCCTCGATTCCCTCTCCGCCGCCCTTGACCTCTACGACTCCCTAATTGTCTTCAGGCGAACCCCAGAGCCACGTATATCCCCGCCTAGGATCGACCCGCCTCTGCCCCCTCCGATGTCGGAGCCAGAAGCAAGTGACAACACCGGGGATTACTTCACGGGTCCCAATTTGAATGAGCTCATCGACGAATTGACGCAAGAGGATCGACAAGGTCCACCTCCTGCCTCGAACCGTGCAATCGAGGCGATGGCGAGGGTCTCGATATCGGAGGAGCTACCGGGGGAGTGCCCCGTGTGCAAGGAGGAGTTCAAGATTGGGGAGGAGGCACGGGAGATGCCGTGCAAGCATCTCTACCACTCCGACTGCATCGTCCCCTGGCTCAGGATGCACAACTCCTGCCCTGTTTGTAGGTCAGTTGTACACAATTGGTGTACCACATCGAAATGGATCATCTGATGCAATGGGAAGCCCAACAGATTCTGCAGTACCCATTTGAACCGTTCGATCTCTTGATCGAGCGGTTCACGTGATTTTGCACTTTTTGTAGGCTCGTACCATGTAAAATCACGTGAACTGCTCGATCAAAATCGAACGGCTCAAATGAAACTGCAGAGTCTGCTGACTCCCCATTGCAGCAGACGATCCATTCCCGTACCACGGACTTTTTAATATCACTTAATCTATTAAATGGTACGATTACAGGAAATTTATTACTTATTTTTACACAGAAAAAACAGTTAACCATTGCTAAAATCCCCCTATACTTTTTTTATTTTCTTTTCAGTATCACAAGTTGTTGATTATGTAGTTTTTGACAGGTATCAGTTACCTGAAGACTCCCCGGCGGAAAATGGACCGAGGAGGAGAGCAGGAGAGACAGCGGCCGTCGGCGGACGTGATCCGAGCCGGTGGAACCCGTTCTCGCTGCTGTGGCCGTTCCGCCTCGGGCCGTCGCCGGGGTGGGGATACCGATCACATCAGCCGCGGCAAGCAGACGACATCTCAGGGGGATCTGAAAGAGGTAATCCGCTTACAGCAAAGGAGTGTAATTACTACTTATATGCTTTCTTCTGCATTCGTTGAAAAACCACAAAGTTGATTTCATGTTTCCAGCAGATTACACTTCATGGTGGAGATCATGGCCTTTTCTATAAGACTGGTCTGTTCATGAGTTGGATTCCTCTGCTGTTTGATCGTCCGAGTTATTATGCATGGATGGGTAAGTCGTAGATTTACATCTTCTAATTAACTTTATTAATAATTTAATAAGAAGGTCATTACAAAGAAATCGTTGGGAGACGGGCAACAAGCTGCGCTGTCAATTCTTTTTGGATGGCAAATTCAATTCTTCGGAACACAACATCCAATACATATCTGATATTATACGTAGTTACACATATGGATACACAAATACCAAAAGTTCTGGTGTATTAGAGCAGTAACAAATACATGCAGGGATGTCTGTGCATTCATGCGTAACAAATACTTGAATGCATTGTTTTTTTTGTAAAATCTGTGTTTAAAGAGTCCGTACTTAAAATATAAAACGTCGACATTATGTATTTCGAAAATATTTTATATAATTTTTTAACAATTAATATATCTATCGTTATATTATTAGTGATCGTGCATAGAGCAACGGTTATCTGGTTGTTATTTTTCTAAAAAAATAACTAATCGTCGCTCATTTTTAGGGTTGAGCATTGGCCGGGCTAAATCGATCTGATCCGTTAAGTCTGGATCGAATCCAAACCCGTTTAAATTTGGGCCGGATTCGGGCCCAAAAAAAGAACCTGTTTCTGAAACGGGTCGGGTTTAGGCTGAGTAGAGCCCGACCCAAAAACCCGATCCGAAGCCCAATCCCAAACCGATATAATATAATATATATAATATGTTTTATAACCTTAATCCCTCGTGGCCCACCCCAACCCAATCCCCCTCAAACTCTATCTCCACTCTCCAACGATACTACCATGCATCATCATTTCAAAGTTTTGAGAAAAAAATAAAATGTATATGAAAAAATCAAATATTTTTGAAGAGAAAAAATCAAACATTTCAAAGTTTTTTTATTAAAATAACATAGGAATGTCAAAACTCTTAGATTTATCACGAATTTTTAAAAAATATTTTTTTTAAAAAAAGTCATTTCCATATCACCCGTTGAATCACGCATTTTCAGAAAAAAAAGTTTTTAAAGGGAAAAAAGTTATAACCGGGTCGGTCCGACCCGAACCCAGCCCGTTTAACTTCAGGCCGGGTTCGAGTTCGGGTTGATCCATCCGAATTTTTTCGAACCATGGTCCGACCTGAAACCCGAAAAACTAAACAGGCTCAAGTTCGAGCCGATGCCCACCTCGACCCGCTCGGTTCGATAATCAACCCTACTCATTTTTTTAGTTTAGAATTTAACACCGATTAATTAAATTTTTTAAAAATATAACAACGGACAAGCATGGGAAGAACATCGTCAATGATAAAGCAACGAATATGATATTCCTCTTTAATTTCAAATATAAAGAATAATTTAACAACGGATAATATCATCTTTTTTAGAAAATGAGTCAAATTTCATTCATCTAAATACCAATTCAAAAGCATACCATGAGCACTTAGAATCGGTAACGGATGATATCATCGTTATATATTTAAAAACGGATATAGCATTATTCACTATAGACCTTTTTGTTGTATTGCTTATTTCCATTCTGGAATTTCGAAGTTTGTGTTAATTTATTTTGTTCATCTAATTCTCTTTTGACAATTTTTACGTTTTTTTTTTGAGATTTTTGTTGATAGGTGATGAAGGAAAAAAAATCTACATGTCGAGACTATTGCAACTCCAAGCGAAACTGGTAATCGAGAGGAATAATTTCCAGAAATCAAAAGGATTGCATCTGCAAAAGGGGGAAGATCTTAATCGAGTCGTTTTCACTCGATTTATGTATAAAATTAGAATAATCTCTTTCTAAGAAAAATGTGATGTTTTACACACCTTCCTGATCAATACTTTGCCTGTGATGTATGATATCATTGATATGGACGTGTTCATAAGTCTGCGAGACCAATGACGGCAGCTAATTAATTAGATCCGAATCATACTTCTCGAACAAAATTAATCCTGATAACTAGGGATGCAAACGGATACGGATGTATCCATTTTCGATCCGTCACCGTATCCGTGTTATACAGATTTTAACATCCGTATCTGTATCCATTTTAAAATGGATACGGATATGGATATCGTTTTGATATCCACAAACATCTGTATTCGTATCCGTATATCTGTTTTCATATATGAATATAGTCGTAGATTTATTTTTAACCATATATAACATAATTCTCTACCTCATTTTACCATATTTATATAATTTTTATGATACAAACACATTTTGTAAATTAATATCATGTGTTTTCCATCCAATTCTTATATATTTAAGTCGATTCTTAAATTAATTTCTAACATTATTCGCGTGCGATCAGTATCCGTTTTTTAAGGATACGGTAAGATAGTTTTAATATCCGTCAATATCTATATCCACATCCGTAATCGTATTAAAAAACGGATAAGGATATGGTAATACCTATATCTGTATCCGTATCCGACCGTTTACATCCCTACTGATAACTTATAATATATGGAGTCCAAACTTAATTTTACATTTAACAACCATTCAAAATGCTTAATTCAAGTTATCAAGTAGTAATCCACATCATTTTTAACCCACCTTTATATATTTTTAGTATTTCGTGTGAGACTATGTTTGAGGTATCATGGGACATGTTCGACTAAAAATCGCACAGTTAGGACTAAAATATGCATTAATTTGTAAATGTTACGAATACTATATTTAACCTAATATTTATTAGAAATGTTACAAATAATTCGTCATTTGTAATATTTTAATAAAAATGTTGCTTTTATCTGTTACAAAAGACTAGTTTTCCTGTAGTGTCTATATTGACAATATACTCTGGATTTCGCAACAAATAATATGTTACAATAAATATTCGCATAATAAGAATGCTTAAGTTGGCGTTATAGCAATGAATAAATATTCCTTGTGAAATCTCTCGATGTTATATATACAGAGAGAGGGGTTGGGAAGTATGCACCCAGATGTATGTAATTTTACATGCATCGGAGTCTATATCTTCCACATTTTTTACTTTTTCGGAAAACATCATCATGTATATTTATCCTATGTCCCTCCTGTATGTCATTTGAATTTCGTCAGAACTAGAGACTCCTATGCCATCCATTTAGAACATGTAATTTTAATGGTCTTAGAATTGTTGTAATCGACTTGTTCTTAGATGGAGGGCATATGAATCCCTTATTCTGATGAAATTTGAATGGACTAATGGAGGAATATATAGATGAATATATATATATGGGTCATATGTGGCTGCCCCCTAGGGGCAGCCAACATGGCTGCCCCCGCCTTATTTGGGCAATTTTTTTTATTTTTTTTGAAAAATAACACCATGTACATTCATCCCTATATCCCTCCTATATACCATTCGAATTTCGTCAGAAACAGAGACTCCTACGGCCTCCATCCGGACAGTATTTTTTTAACGGTAACAGGATTTTTTTAAATCGATACCATTGAGATGGAGGCCGTAGGAGTCTCTGTTTCTGACGAAATTCGAATGGTATATAGGAGGGATATATGGATGAATATACATGGTTTTATTTTTCAAAAAAAAATAAAAAAACGCCGAAAAATGGGGCGGGGGCAGCCATGTTGGCTGCCCCAAGGGGGCAGCCCCATTTTTTCCTATATATATATATATATATATATATATATATATATATATATATATGGTGATATAGGCCTCGATGCATTTTAAAAAAGTAAAAAAAACGTGTAAGATAGAGACTTCGATGCATGTAAAATTACACGTACATTGATGTATGCTACCCGACCCCCATATATATATATATATATATATATGATATTAGTTTCTATTTTCAAGTATAGAAAAATAGTTCACAGCTAATAATATTATCATCCTATATTTAACAACGGTTGATTTAGTTATGGATTTTGAATAAAAAACGTCATTGTAGTCTAATTTCGTTGTAGCGAATGTCATATCCACTAAAACAAAATAAGTCCCTCCATTTTTTAATCACGCCGCTATAATTTTGGTCGTTGTTATATAGTGACGTTGATGTTATTTGTCGGAATATTGCTTTTTACTTTAAATTGACAACAAATGTTCGTTATATCAATAGCAATAGCAATGGTCTATGTATCAACATTTATCTATTGTTATTTTTTAAAATTTCAATTTATCTTCGATAACTTTTTAGTTCAAAATTGACTGACAATTAGTCAACATTTCGAAAAATAACAAAACATTAGTTTAAAATTGATTAAAATTCTCAAGTTCGATATTCGTTCAAATTCAGCTCGCTAAAAGTTCGATTCATATTAGGTTCAGAAAGAAACGGACCGAATTATACTTGATTAAATAAACGAACTGAACTTAAAAATTATAGGTTCGCTTAGATTCGATTCGTTAAAAGTTCGATAAACACACATGCACATACACTTTTTTTACAGATCCTTATTTGTATAAGTAGATCTTACTTCGAGTTAAGTGGATTTTGTCCATGAATAAGTGAACTATCTGAAGATAATGAATATTTATGGGATAAGTATCTAGGTTTTATTTCGATACAAACTATCCCAAAATAAATGATCATATCGTGGCTACAACACCCATCATCTACGTGCGTAATACTTTTTCTTTATACCCAAATCAACAGAACAGATATAAACGTTACTAATCGCTTAACCCCACATTATTCCTTATCCTCATTTGAACAAATATAAGAATATATTATACTTATAATTTTTCCCATAGACGAATCCATATTGATCTATTTTTTTCAAAAGACGAAGAATAGTTAGACAAAAGAAAATAGAATGAATATTTATTCTAATTATAGACATATACATATATTTCCAGTTCTTTTCTTTTCACTTCCTAGCATTAGAGATTTCTCAAGTTCGATATTTTCTCAGGTTTGATTCGTTTAAGTAGAGGTTTGATTCAGAATCGATTCAAAAATAAATGAACTGGACTTGAACACAAGTTTAGGCTCGATTAAATAAACGAATCGAAACTAAGAATTGTAGGTTCTCTCAGGTTCAGTCCGTTTACACCCCTAGCTTCAATGACCTTGAATAATATGGAATTCTCTATAATATTGGTGTTAAATGCACCCAAAAATATTATCAAGAATTATAGTTAACTCAATCTTAAGAACTCTCTAGATAATTATGTGTTTTATTATTTCAATTTAACTCTCGACCAAGTATAGTTCAGTTGCGAGGAATCAATCGAAAATATTAGAACGTGAGTAATTTGTGTAGAACGGAATAAAATCCATAAAATTGGGATTTTAAGAATTAAGTTTGAAATATTTCAATATAAATTTGAAAAAAAAACGTAGATGATATAATGTACCATAATTATAACAAATCTGACTTGTGGTAATAAATAGTTTATTATTCTTTGTCATATCTAGCATAGTTAAATATGTAACAATCAATATTATTTCTTGCTTCATTCTTCAAATGTGTAATTAATAAAATATTCATTGTTATATTGTTAGTAAAGAATCAAGTAACAAGAGTTTTTTATTATCTTTTTTCTGATCATTGCTAAATTAAAAATGATTACATCATTCATTTTTTGTAATAAAAAAAGTCAACAAGTAATCATTAGGTCATGAAACTTTCATAAGAATTATGATATTTGTTCCAAATTGTAAGAAAAAAAAGTAGTTTTACATTCAACCATATTTATTATTATATATCTAACGTCAGATGTGCAGTAAATATTCAAATTATTCATTGTCAAATGTCAATTTTATCGCAGTGCTATTGTTATGTAATGTGCGCTCAAAAATTTCACCTTTACGAAAAAAGTATTACAATGCTAAAGATGTACTTTATAGTTTGATTTACAGTTTCAGCTCTCACTCAACACCTTAGCATGCGGCACCACATTTTCCGCATAAGAACGCTCCCGTCGAAAGATCATCCCATTTCTAGCCAACCACAGAGCTCAGACCATTGCCAAGCACCTCGATCTTTCGCTCTCGGTGCCATCCCATTTCGTCCAAATCACGATCTTTAAAACACAGGAGATCATTATATGTTTAGGGGTTCATCTAAACTTTATATAAATATATGGGAAGAATGGGAAAAAGGGATGAATAGGTGAACTACATACCAAACAGTTGAAAATCATTCTCTACGCAGGTAGTGGAAATTTTTCATCATACATGCCCTTCTACTTGCTTCATTTTGAACAAAATAAATGCATGTTATTTTTATATAAGTTTATGTGAGGTACCAGCGCTCGCTGACGCCTTTTCTTCCTTGCACTCATGGCAGGCAAGAAGCCTTTGGCGTAGTAGCGGATTGATGACATCAGGTGACCGTGTATATAGCAGACGGTATGTTACTGATGAATCTCGTATTCATCACTCTAAATCTCATTTATTAAGCTCAAATCCCTTAAAATCAACAGCATTTTAGCATCTATTCTGCATAATTAGCATTCATGCATAATTTCATAAGAATTGCATTTTAGCACAAAAATCTGCACAAAATAAGAAGCCAAAAATCCAAGCCAAAGTTGACCTGTAAATAGCCTAACTTCCCCTATTTTTAACTCCTCCATGCTGACACCGCATAACCCAAAACCACATCCACTGTGTACACATCACTAACAATAATAAATGAAAAATACAAAAAAATTCACTAACCATGTTAAGTGGACCGAAAACCCAAACCCTAATTTCAGGATTTTCAGACTAAAAGTCACATATCTTCCCCATCCAGTGTCCGATTTGATCCTACTCACTTTTGAACTAATGCACATTCAATTACCTTCAAAACAAGACCAAGTTCAAGTGAATCGGAGCTCGTACGTGAAAGTTGGGTTTTGGGCCTCTTTTGTACATTGTATATTTTCGCGGCTTTTGACATGTATTTTATGTAAATATTTTCTTTATCATTAAAAATCCAAAAAAAATTAGAATTAGGTGTCTTTTATTTATCTTTGATTTTTCCATATTTTTCCCAGATTTTTTATCTTGTTTAAAAATGACAAAAAAATTAGAAAACCCAAAAATCAAGGTATTCTATGTACATGGGATACCCCAAAAATTCACTTTTCACATTTGACCGATTTTAGCTTTGATGTCTTCATGAAAGTTGTAGATCTCGATGAGACGAGCATTTTTCGTGAAGAAATTTTTTCGATCAGAGGTCATTTGCTATTTTTTATCGATTTTACAAAGGTATTTATTTTCGAATTCTCTGGTGCTGACACGTGGCAACACCTGGTGCCGCCACGTGTCAGCGGTTTTTGGGGTTTTTATTACCCGGTTTTTTTATATAAAAAAATAAAAAAAATAAAAAAAATAAAAAAAATAAAAAAAATAAGAAAACACGCACGTGCAGCGCACGTGCCACCCCCGCACGTGCACTGCACGTGCGCCCGCGCTCTCACCTTCCAGCCACGTGGCATGCGCGTGGCCGTTCGATCTCGCTTGATCGAACGGCCACGGCTCTTCTCCCCCAACCTCGCGCCCTCCGCTCCTCCGTTATCCTCCGCAACCGCCGCCCCCGCCGTTCTCACCAACCACCCCCGCAACCTCCGCTCCGCGTCTTTCGTCGGTCGACTCTTCCCCGTAACCCTCGCCGACCCTATCCTATTTAAGAGACCTGACGCCACCAGCCCGATTCATCCGCCGATAGCCCTAAACTTGGTGACCTCCGGTGGTGACAGCCCGGAGAACCACCACTTGCGGCGAGATCCAAGGCTCGCGGGCCTTGCTGCAACGCCTCCGTCGCGTTACTGCCCCAGCTCCTGTCTCCCCTACCGTCGAGCCAAACGTCCATCGTCTCCAACCTTCAACCTCCGCTCGAAGCTCCTCCAGGAGCTACGCCCACCGGCCATCTTCGCTATCGACTACGACAACTTTCGATATCTCCGCCTTCGCCTGCTCTAACGACATCGCCAACTCCGCCGACCTCGAGTGCTGCTCCACCTGTGCGTCAACATCCATCAACAACGACAGTCATCTGCAGCTTTAACCCCCGAAGTCCATCTCCAGCGACACCTTC
This sequence comes from Ottelia alismoides, assembly GCA_037367405.1. Taxonomy (NCBI): domain Eukaryota; kingdom Viridiplantae; phylum Streptophyta; class Magnoliopsida; order Alismatales; family Hydrocharitaceae; genus Ottelia; species Ottelia alismoides. Next base: position 1,106,733 of record JAZKJV010001110.1, read on the forward strand.
AACTTCGCCACAACAAACGACAACGACCTCGCCGTTCATCTGCTCCGACTACGCCATCGACTTCGACATCGACACCTTCATCTTCACCGCCTTCCAGCAGCTTCGTCTCCGCTTCGCCGTCGACTACGCCTCGCCGTCATCGCCAACCTCCGCCAGCCGCAGCCCTGCCTCGACCGGCACGCCACGTCGTGCCCTCCGCTACTCCGCCTCGCCACCTGCTCCTCGCCTCGGCCGGCCTCCGCCTCACAGTCGCCTCCACAGCAGCCGGGCTCGCAGCCCGAGACCCCCCACGTGCGAGGCACGTGCGGGGGGATGTCATCCATCGTCAGCCCCCCCCCCCCCCCCCGGGGCACGTGACCGCGGGGGTGAATTGCTTTGAAGCCCCTGGAGGTCTACCTTTTTGCGCATCCACCCCTGCCGTCCCAAAGGCACGTGCATAGCACGTGCCTACTGGAAATTTTGCAGAAACGTCCTCCAACCTCCTGGTAATGTCACTTAGGTCCCTGTCTGCACATTTTATTTATTTTATTTATTGCAATTACCCCCCTGTGTTCTCCCTCTGTTTTGAACCTCTTCTAGACATCATTTTATTTATTTAAAAATAGCACTATGTTCTACATATAATTCTCTACATTTTGACATGTTGTGGACATTTTTGTGATTTACGGTTGATTAATAAATAATTGTTTTGTGGAAATTGGAATATTTTGCCCAATCTGTGCTCGGAAATTTATATTTAATTAACCGTTGCTCTAAAAATCCCCGAAAAATCACATAGTGTAGAGTTTATTGTGGTTAACATTGTGCCCAAAAATCTTTGCATTTGCATGCATAATTTGCTCCGTAAAAATCATTTTGCATATTTCATTGTTTAATTTTTAATAGGTATTAGACCCCACATTTTCGAGATTTAGGATTTTTCTGAGATCCATCACCTAGTGGTAGATCTTAGATAATTTTATTTCTCAAAAATAAGTAGGTTTAATATTTATTATAATTAAATATTGAAAATCATTCTGTTTGCATTTAAAAATTCATAAAAAATTCATATTGCATCCAAAAATTCTAAAAAAAATTACAATGCACTTATTTCATCACTTCTTACATATCGGCCAAGTTTCATATTTTTCGGACACCGTTTCAATGTATTTGACATTTTAGTCCCTAAAATAGGCCGAATTTGCATTTTGCATCCCTTATTGCATTGAAAAATTCCAAAAAAAAATGACCGCCTTGAAAACCGAACGCGAAATTGGATAGACACAACTCTAGGTTGTTCCTTTGCCTCCTTGTGATCGACCTTGGGACTTGCCCAAGTAAAATAAACATAAACCACGAGATTAAAACTGAATAATTATTTTGTGGTTATTTCTTGACTGTTTCCGATCGCCGCCTACAACGAACGACATTTAATCATTTCACAAACGAACGATAAAAACAACTTCTTAAAGCGGCATTTCCGGGCTCGTCAGATGGCGCCGTTGCTGGGGAGGCAAACGGCTTAGTTTTGTGTTTTGAAAATTTTTCGCTCAGTTCGGGTAGTCTGACCCCCGAATTTTTCATTGTGAATACCATTTTATTTCCAACATTTATTTTCTTATTTTATTATTTTTTGAGTCACTCTCTTACATTTTCTCTCTTATTTTTCTTGCGAGGTAACCGGTGTACGTGGAGCGGTTTTTCAAGGAGCCGACGCATCTTCACCGACACCCGAAGAAACCGCAATTAAATTAAGATCGAGTCGAGTCGTGAGAGAGAGTAGAGTCTAGGTTTTTAAATTCCTGCAAATTTTAATTTCTGCTCATTTATAGCGGTGTCCATTTGGACTCTCGCGTGTGTAAAAAGACCTTGAACTTTATTTGTGGTGTGTCGTGGCTTGTTTCACTCTCCGAAGAGGGTGGGGCCCGACTTGAGTGGCGATTAGGATAGACCTGCACATACGGCTCTTAGAGCATTTTTATTTTTGATTGTGCTCGTAGGATCTTAAGCCACACTTCACTTTAACTGAACGCACATTAGATCGTTCAACTTAGCCAAATTCAACTCAATTCTTCCCGCTAATAGAACTTTCTGCTTAGGTGCGGTTTTCATCGGCTTGCACGCATTTAGTATAAATTTTTAAAATTCTGTCTATCATCCCACATGGAGATTGCGAGGATTCACTGTAAGTCTTCTAACTGAGCATACACATTATTTTTCGCGTGCATCGGCTTTTCCCGAGCTCCTCCCTCTTGTTTTATCACATAATTTTAAAAGGAAATTGGGACTGGACGGTAGACGTTTATTTATGCTCATTTAAATTCTTTAGTGATCACCTAATTAAAATTGGGACTGCTAACTATAGTCGATCTTAATAACCCATAAAATCAAGAATTTTTGCGGGAGAGCAACCCCGACCTTGGATGATTTTATTTTTCTGAGTGAGTGAGAGACGACACTTAAGGCTAGAGCCCAAATCTGAAATCTCAGCTCGCTAATTTCTTTTGCCACGATTGATTTATCACCAACTAAAATCGAAAAGATAATAGCCGAGCTCTTACGGCTTCATTGTGTACGTTGGTGAACCCAGGGTTTGAATTGTGTTTGCATTGGTGTGCGTGAACCGATTTCAAGATCAATAGCCGCACATTTGATTTCTCTTGACTATCCCGTGCAATCATCTCTCTCCTTTCTTGATTTAAAATTCACCATGGAATTCTTGTCCAATAACTCTTGCAGACCCAACCCCTCATTCCTTTCAGCTCTTTCAAAAATAGCCGAACGTTTATCCGAAAATCCATCAGATCTATACTATGAAAATGAATTTGTATCGGTTAGACCCAAAACCCCTCCCCCTCAACCACCAATAAATCCATCTCTTTCTGCTAATCTGACCTGTTTCATGAATGACAATCCTTTGTATTCAAAGCAGACAAACCAAGAAATGATTGAGGGCTCTACTTCTTCATTTAATCCTCTTTACATTGATCATACAATTCACCCCTCATATTCGGTAAATGTCAATCCATCATTCATGGGAGAAGATAACCACATGATCGAATTGAACACTTCTTCACCTCTTCCATCAATCTCGAACACCAAAGAAAAATCATTACCTTGGATTGAAGATAATAACCCCCTCTTCACTCATACAGAGGATTGGGCCGACCACATAAGATCACAACTCCCCTTGGACCAACTCCACTTACCTAGACCATATGAGCAGCCACCTTCCATGATTATTGAGGAGATACTTTCAGAAAATGATGATCGTACATCGGATATTTCCAGAGATCCCTCTCCTATTACATATAGAAAAATGGAAGAGGACATTGAATTACAAAAACATACCCCAACTGCTCCCATACTTGGCCAAGAAGAGATTTTGGAGAATATTTTGAGGATGAATAAGAAATTTGATTTAATGGAGGATAAATTTCAAGAACTTGCCGATCGATTAATCTCTGGTAGCTCGGATATAAAAATGAATGAGGAAATGATTGGATCTAAGATTGAAAATTTTGAGGATATTCAGGACCTAGGGATTATTCTGATAATTTTACTTCTACATATTACTGCCCTAGAAATAACTATGCCGCAGACTATCGCTCTGAATATCAAAGCCCCTTTTCATCTGAAGAACACACCACACCCCCACACCACCCAGAAAATACCAAAAAAATGGAAACATTTGAAAATCACAAAAAATTTGAAAATTCAGAAAATTTCATAAAAATTGAAAATGAAGACGATCTGAGGAATTTGGATCCAACTGTACGGGAAGCATTAGGAAGGAAATTGATTTTTGAACTTCCCTTTCTACAGGCCATTGAACACTTTCCCGATCTTAAAGGATTTGTGATAGACAAATTAACGATGAAGAAATAAACTGTGAACCCCTCAGGATCCGGGTACCCATTTACGCGCATTTCGCAATAATTCATTCACATTTGATCGCACTTGTCGCAGAAAAACAGGGAAAAATTTTTTCGCGTAACTATGACATTCATTCTCAACACATGACCACAAGTAAAGGAGACAATATGGCACCAAAATTCTTTTCATTAATATTCATATCTGTTTTCAACATGTACAAGGATCTTCCATTTACACTACCAACCTACGTTACTGCCTGTGTCATGGATTTACAAGAATCAGACTTCTGTATGGTCCGATCACCAAATGTGAATGTTCACTTTGCAAACTCCTTCCTTTATTTGGGAGTCCATTTAAGATTAATATATAACCCTATCTTCACTAAAATTTCAATTTTTTTTCTATAGAAGATACTTCAGATAGTGAACAATGAGTACCTTCCCAAGACACAGTTAACTATCTTTGCCATGATTTAGATTTGGATATATATTTATTTATATTTATATAAAAAGATGAACCATGATGTAAAACACATCCTTCAGCAACAAGTGCACGTTAAAGGCCTTTTAACTATGTCCAGAATAGAGATATATATATATATGTTTTATTTTATTTGTGATGCATGCATGCTAAGAGACAAAAATTTTGAATTACATTGAAAGCAGTTTAAGAAGGCACCGCAGTTTCACTTAAGAAATGCAGTATTAGCCTTCCAGATTCTCATTCCATTCCAGATTCTCATAAATGGAAATTTGTCTAACAAGCAAGACTCGTACCTAACTAATTAACCCAAATTTCAAAACACAGTAACCCTTCCATAATTTCATTTTGGAGCCTAATAAAGGCCACAAAATGCCACCTAAATCAGAAATCCATGGAGAGAAAAAAAATTCAAGGATGCATGCATGGCAGCAAAGAGGTGTTGGATTGTACCCATTGATCTTCAAGTTTGAAGGGGATGAGTTGCATGCAGGAGGACTGAAATGGAGCGGCAGTGATGAAGGCTTCCTACAACCTCTTTAGAGAAGAGAAAGGAGCAACCTTAGTTGTTGCAAGTTGATATGCAGCAGGCACCTTCGACTGGAAATTGAGAGAGAAAAGAGAGGCTCTCTTTCTCTTTTTTTTTCTCGGTGGAATTTGGGAAAGTTTTGAGAAGAGAAGAGGAAAGGAGGGGTTTGATATTTATAAGAAGAAGAAGAAGTATTTGATTTCTTGCCAAGTGGAAAGAAATGGAACAAAACAAACGCCAAGTGGAAAGATTTGAAATAGACGGTGGTTGTTGTATATTCTGTACAGCACTCTGTTGTACCGTTTTTTTTCTATTTTAACCAAAATTATATCTATTGAACCAACTTAAAGTTGACCGTATATGCGCCTCGGGTCTCGGATTTTAACGCATAATATCTCGTTTTGATCGTCTCGGAACGACGATCAATTTGAGTATAATGTTGATATACTTTCGGTCGAGTTTTGAATACCCGAAATTTTCGGATACGATTTTTGTTTAAGATTAAATTTTGTGATTTTAAAATATCAAACACCTCTGATTGACGAACGGTTGATTCCGTTGGTCTTGTTTCGTCGAATCGGATCTAATGATGGTCTCGGTTCATTTTGCGGTTTCTGAATTTGCGTCGCGGCTTTTTCACGGCGCGCATTACAAAGTAACCAATTTTTGGTCGATTTCACCCGAACGACTTTTGATTCATGATTAATTGGTCGTTTTAGGTTGTTTAGTATTGACCGATAATGTTTTTGGGTTCATTGGATCTAAAATCGGACGAGTTCGGGTTTGTTAGAATATGGATGTTACAAATATAAAAACCTCAAAGGGAGTCTCGTCCTCGAGACTCGAGTTAAGGCTATTCGGTGTTTTGTTTAAATATCATATGTGTATAAAAACCTCAAAGGGTTTTGAACCCATAAAAACCTCAAAGAGAAAACAAGCCATATATTTATAATGTATCTAATTACAAAAGCTTGTTTTGATGATTACATCAGAATAACTGCGGGTATCGTGCCCGCATGTCGGCTTCAGTCTCCCATGTCGCTTCCTTGACGCCGTGTCGGTGCCACAAAACCTTGACCAATGAAATCTCTTTGCTGCGAAGCTTCTTCACGGCACGGTCAAGTATCTGGACAGGCTTCTCCTCATAAGTCAGATCTGGCTCTATATCGAGATTCTCGTAACTGATAATGTATCGAGGGTCGTAGACATACTTCCTCAGATTGGATATGTGGAAAACATCATGAATAGCAGAAAGATGTGGAGGAAGGGCTACTCGGTAAGCCACTTTCCCCACTCTAGCCAGAATCTCAAAAGGTCCAACATATCGCGGCGCCAACTTGCCACAAACACCGAATCTCTACACTCCTTTCATAGGAGATACTCGCAAAAATACCCAATCTCCAACCTATAATCGATAGGAGTGTCATTAATATGAGATTAATTTGGACATATATATATGTCATAGATGAAGAAGAAATAATTAGATTACCTGGAACTCTAAGTCTCTCCTCCGACTATCCGCATAGCTCTTCTGGCGGCTCTGTGCCGTCAGAAGCCTCCGTCTCACAAGATCAACAGCTCTCGCAGTCTCCTCCAAGAGATCCACGGAATATAAAGCATGATCACCTACCTCACGCCAACTGAGAGGTGTGAGGCATCTCCGCCCGTATAGGGCCTCGAATGGTGCCATGCCAATACTGGAGTGATAGCTGTTGTTGTACGTGAATTCCACCAAAGGCAAATGGTCCTTACAGGACCCTTTCCACTCCAAAGTGCATGCGCGAAGTAGATCCTCAAGTGTCTGAATGGTGCGCTCACTCTGCCCGTCTGTCTGCGGATGATAAGCAGAACTCATCTTCAGCTCTGTCTGTAGTGCTGACATGAACTGATGCCAATAGTGAGATGTAAATCTCGAATCCCTGTCAGACACCACCTCTCGTGGTATACCATGCAGCCTGATAATGTTCTGCACATAGAGCTTGGCCAACCTAGAAGGAGTATAAGTTGTGTTGACAGGTATGAAATGGGCTGACTTGGTCAACCTATCAACAACGACCCATATGGAATCATGGCCACCTGGTGTCTTCGGTAATCCCGTGACAAAATCCATAGAAATTCTCTCCCACTTCCACTCGGGAATGGGGAGAGACTGCAATAATCCTGGTGGTCTCTTTTGCCCACCCTTGACCATCTAACAGGTCATGCATCTGCTAACATGTAGCGCCACATCGCGTTTCATTCCATCCCACCAGAAATGTCGACGCAGATCACGGTACATCTTCGTACTGCCTGGATGGATAGATAACCGTGAACTGTGTGCCTCATCGAGAATGTCTCTGCGAAGCTGCTCGTCATTGGGTACAACGACCCGTCCTGCCTTCCATAAAATATACTCCATCACAACAAAGTCATCAAATTCGTCCTTGACGGTGCGCATGTATCTATCTCGGATCCAAGGATCGGTCTTCTGGCCTTCTACAATACGATCCCAAAGGCTGCTGTATCGAGGAGGTACGGCGGTAGAAATGGATGCGCTCTCCTGAGGATGCCAATCACTCAAAGCTGCATGCGTATCCCACGTGTATAGCCAGTTCGCCGTACCATCGGCATGCGCTCTCCTGCTAAGTGCATCAGCCACCACGTTTCCTTTACCGGGATGGTAAGAGATCGTGCAATCATAATCCTTCAGCATCTCGAGCCATCTGCGCTGCCTCATGTTCAGTTCTTTCTGATCAAATATGTACTTCAAGCTCTTGTGGTCTGTGAAGATCTCGAAATTCACCCCATATAGATAGTGGTGCCAGATCTTCAAGGCGAAGACAACTGCCGCCAACTCTAAGTCATGTGTGGGGTAGTTCCGCTCGTGCGGTCTCAACTGTCGTGATGCGTAAGCAATCACCTGTCCTCTCTGCATCAACACTGCTCCTAGGCCTTCTCCAGATGCATCTGTGTAGGACTGCATAGTCCGGAGTGCCTGAAAGAAGAGCAAGAATAGGCGCTGTAGTCAATCTCTCCTTCAGTGTCTGGAAGGCCTGCTCACATGAATTGTCCCAAATAAATGGAACTCCTTCTGCGTCAGTCGTGTCAGAGGGCGAACAATGCGGGAAAATCCATTGACAAAGCGTCTGTAATAGCCCGCTAGTCCGAGGAAGCTCCGAATCTGTGTAACTGTCTTGGGTTGCTCCCAAGACATGACTGCCTCAATCTTTGCAGGATCAACCGCGGTACCTGCCCCAGAAATGATATGCCTGAGAAACGAGACCTGGGATAACCAGAACTCACACTTGCTCAACTTGGCATATAGCTTGTGCTCCCGTAATGTATCTAAGACGATCCGTAGATCATTCGCATGATCCCATTCATTCCGTGAGTAAATGAGCACATCATCGATGAATACCACTACAAACTTGTCCAAGTATGGACGGAAGATCCTGTTCATCATATCCATAAAAGCCGCAGGTGCATTAGTGAGCCCAAACGGCATCACCACAAATTCGTAGTGTCCATATCGAGTCCTGAAGGCTGTCTTCGGAATGTCTGACTCGCGAATCCTCAGCTGATGGTAGCCTGAGCGAAGATCGATCTTCGAGAAAACCGAAGATCCCTGGAGTTGGTCGAACAAATCGTCAATGCGCGGCAAGGGATAACGGTTTTTCACCGTTCTCTTGTTCAGCTGCCTGTAATCGATGCACAGTCTCATGGATCCATCCTTCTTCTAAACAAATAGAACTGGAGCACCCCAAGGTGAAGTGCTCGGCCTCACGAATCTCAAATCAAGAAACTCCTGCAACTGCACCTTCAGCTCCCTCAACTCGGCTGGTGCCATACGATAAGGTGCCATAGAGATCGGCTGTGTATCTGGCAACAATGTGATCTCGAACTCGATCTCTCTCTCAGGAGGTAATCCTGGTAGCTCATTAGGGAACACATCTGGATATTCAGATACCACTCTGATGTCTTGTATCATCGGCTCCTGATCAGATGTCTCCCGAACAAGTGCAAGGTATGAATCGCAACCCTAATATACAAGTCGTTGTGCTCGCAACACTGAAATGTACTCCTTGGTGGAGTCATGTACAGTACCCTAAAAGTGAACTTGGGTAGACCTGGAATTCTGAAGACAACCGTCTTCCTAAAGCAATCAACAAGTGCATGATGAGTGGATAGCCAATCCATGCCTAAAATCAAGTCGAACTCATCAAGCTGTAGGAGTAGACAGTCTGCGATCATCTCGTAACCGCCAATCAGTACGGGCAAGTGCCTGACTATCAGAGATATGACAAATAACTGGCCACCTGGCCCTCGGATGTGATATGGAGAAGAGAGAGTCTCTGCGACTCTACCTAAAGAAACTAGTAGTCTCAAAGCTAGAAAAGAATGCGTCACGCTAGAATTAAGTAGATCATGGAAAGGTTGACAAGAGTAGTCAGTTTGTGTACTAGTTGGTTAGTCATCTCCTGGTCTGGTCGGGATGACATGGCTCTGCATGAGAACCATTTTTAGTCATAAAAATTTATGGTTCGCAGATAATATGATATATGCTTTTTCTCTTCTTGGGATATAATATGAAAATTAATGAAAATGGTGACATCTATGGTAATTGAATTCGAATGTCATATTTCCCTTATCGGACTCACGACAAGTCGGAAGACTGTCGCTATCCAAGAATTTAATGCGATCGGAATTGAAATACTGCGAATGTGCATATCGGGGTACCACTGCTCTGATACCAAACTATGAACCCCCGAGGATCCGGGTACCCGTTTACGCGCATCTCGCAATAATTCATTCACATGAGATCGCATTAAGTGACAGAAAAACAGGGGAATTTTTCGCGCGGATAATTTTCCACATGACATTCACAATCATAACCACAAGTTATTAGAACAATTGTCACCAAAATCTTATTTCATTAACTTCCATACATTTCACATGTACACAGTCTGACAGTACATACAGTATATCCCAAAAATCTGACTGAAGAGAAAGAAACATAATACAATATAAATTGAACAAAAATCGGCACAAAATAAACCATACCATTGGGTATAAATTTATCTCCTAAAATCATTAACCCGCTACTGTGTCAAAGGCTCCTTGCCTGCCATGCGTGAAAGGAAGAAAAGGCGTCAGCGGGTGCTGGTACTTCCCATAAGTTTATATAAAAATAACAGGCATTTATTATTTACAAAAGAAAGCAAGTAGAGAGGCATGAGCAACACAAGATAAAGTTCATTTCTACCTGCAATGAAAAAGGCTTCCAGATTTCTAGTAACCACGTCTTATGATTAGTTATTATCCCGACATTTCCCACTTAAGCATATTTCTCTTGTAACTGAGTGTATATTTGATTCTCATAGTAATTAGAGATCATATTTATGAGTGATGATGGAAAGTTTGGGATGAGAAGATATATTAATATTTTAAATTCTTAAGTCTAGTAACTCCTGCAATTATTAACTTCAATTGTTTCAGATATAACTCCAGATGATGTAGATAAGATCATGATTCTTGGTCTTGGAGATGATGTCGTGGAACTTGATGGCACACGAAATTGCTAATTTCTTGTCATTGAGATTATATCATGGTTTTCGATATAGGACTGATATGATGATGATGGATTTGATCCTTAATGTTATTTACTCCTTTTAAGTTAGTGGATAGTCTGTGGTCTTGGTCTGGGTGTAACCTCACACTATGACTCTAAGGTATTTAAAGTACCTTAAGGTTGGGGTGCCTCCGTAGGCATGCGGTGTTGTATAATGCATCCTAACTAAGTTCCCAACACGTCCACTAACTTACAGGGATTTCGAATCAGATTAAAGTCACCTCCAATCAACTTAATCTCAACTGTACTCTCTCAGATGTAACTCTTGATGTTTTAGATGTAGATATAGATGATCTGGATGTATAATCGCCAAGTCTGTTGGCGAAGGAAAACTCAAGCGGTGAAGAAGCCTACAAATGGCTCTTTCGTCTCGCCCTCTAATTGGATGCGCGGTCCAATAGAGGGATAGGTCTATTCTCCAACTACGCCACTGAGACGGGTGAGAGAGAGACTCCCTAGAAAAGTCGCTCTAGAAAAACAGCCCGACTAGTACGGGCAACCGAGCTCGTACGTAAAACTGAAAAACCAGGATCCCCCGCCTGGGCATCCTAAAACAGGGTCAGCGGAACTGGTCTAAAGTCTGGATCCCAACGAGGCGTAAAAACACTCCGAGCTCGCGTAAAAACCGAAAGAGGACTGGGATCCTAGACCCGCGCACTTGGCGGCCGCTGCCCAAACTGAGCTTCATTTCCTCCGCCCAGCTGAGGGTCACCGCGCCCTCGCACGGTCAGGAGTAAGGTCCTTCTGATCGGCACTCTTTATTATGAATCATCAATGAGTCTCCGTCATATGGATGCACATGAATTCCCCTTCCTTTCTCACCCTTGGGTATATGTATAGTCACAGATCTAAGTACTAATCAAGAATTTTTCTATGATTAATTGTATGGATTTATATCACTTGGTCAATGGTTTTACTGATATTACTTTATGGTTGCTCATTATAACTTCAGGTATTTTGATTCTATTTATCATTAACTTTGTGTATCTAAATTTTGTGTCAATATAACTCTTGAGTTTGTAATGGTATCAATAAAAATAAATCTATGTATGGTGAGTGTACAAATAACTTATATTGTATGTAAATTGGAAAAGTGATCTTAAAGGGCAGGATTAGAACAAAGACCGAGAGACATATCTTGTCAATGGCCTCCTCCTTGGTATTGAGAAGAAAAACCAAGAGCCGCATAGTAAAGCAGTTGCATAGATTTGACTGTAAAATCAAAGACACAATCTTCACCCATGCTCGGATTGATGACGACGCACCGATCAATATCCTTCCGACCTCTGTATTTCACGAACTCAAACTCGGACCGATTCGGAAGATACGAGAGATCATTCAATTGGCGGACCGATCAATAAAACGGCCGAGAGGAACCATTTCTGTCATCATGAAATTCCAAGGTGCTCCGCTCAAAGTAGAATTCACAATCATTGATATTGAGCATCAAGGAGAATTCACCCAGTCTCCAATCATTCTCGGAAAGCCATTCTTGGCATTGGCCAAGGCGAGTATTGATTGTGAGACTCGGAAAATCAATTTCACAACATTGGAAATACTTAGATCTGACCATGTCTTTGAGGAACCACGATCTCCTGAGGCAACCCACGAAGTCCCCGACAACCGTAACCATGAAGCGGTAGAAGAGCCCTACCCCGCAGCCACACCTGAGATAGCGGTTGTTGATGAGACTACTGGTTTAGAAAATCTCCCCCCCTGCTCCATTCCCAGCCGCTCTCACCAGGGAGAATCATGTATATGAATCATATGATCCGGAGACTTATGCATGGGCACACCCTGGGTCAACCTACTCTGACTACATGGATTACATCAACTCGACTCAGGAATGCGCCAACATCGAATCAATTGAGAAAGAACATGCAGAGACTCTCCCCAGTATTTCAATTCCCGCGAATCTCAAAATAGACAAATCTTTCTACTACGATCTTGAGACATATGCGTGGTCACACCCTGGAGCAATATTCACTGAATATCTTGACCAAATCATCCCAAATCGAGAATGCTCAAACATTCGGGAGACTAAGAACAAGCACGCAGATCGAGCACCGACCAAGGAAAATTCAAATGGCTATTCATTTGGATACTCAAGTGAACCGACACCTTCACAACGAAATAAAAAGAGAGTCACCTTTGACCTTCCAGAAGAGGTATCGTCTAATGGTCCCTCATCAGGTCCGGAAAAGATAGTCTACATGAGTGAAGTCTGTTCGGCAGCCCTAAAGCCATATCTTCGTAAGGATCCAAAATTCAATTCTCATTGGACAACTCCCGTTCCTAACTACTACTCATCCAAAGCTGATGCTCCTGCCCTCTTCAAGTACACTGGAATTCTTTCGTATGAGCTGACTGAGATCGGTGCTTCTGAGCTATCATCTGAGGACAAATTGATTGACCCCAAGAAGGAACGAATTCTGAGGAAACAATTAAAGAAACAAAGAGATATGCAAACTTGGAGTATGTCCACTTTCAAATACTACTCCTCTGAAGATAACTCTGATGATGGATATCTTTCATCTGACTCAAACACTTCATCTATTATCCATCATGATTTTTCTAAGGATAACTCTGATCATAGTTGGGAATCATATGCCTCATCTCCATCGCGTCATTATGATCTCCCACCGCAGGCTCACAAGAAGATCAACCGAAAACCGCCTTAATCATTTGGCTACTCACCCTTCCTCCCGACCGCTCCATTTCCACCCTTCTTCCATACTTAGGCTATCCAGAGCCTAAGTATAGGGGGAACCGACATCCACATGTATATCCTCTCCTCATTCACATATCATGACGCCTCTTTTCTGCTTTACTTCCTAACCCATTGTATATAAATTTTCCACTCCCTTACGCTTAGCACGAGCTATGTCTTCATTACGCTTTTTGTGCTCTGAGGACACAGCACTCGCTAAGTATAGGGGGGTTTGTATATATACTTTGTATATATTTTACCCATATCTCGTACTTTCGCGTAAGTCTATATGTATTTACAGGGTGGGTACTAACTTGAAAAAAAAGAAGAAGAAGAAAAAAAGAGAGTTTTGCTACTAACACTGACTTGCCCAAAATTTTGAATAAAAAATGGCTTCTTATTCCATTTTCTGCATAAAAAATCCCTTGCATAAAATGTCAAAAAAATTATTATGTGTTTGCATTTCACACACTTGCACTTCATCCAACATCACATACATTTGCATCTATGAAAAGTCATTGGGTTCTGAACCAAGTTATGAGCCGAAACCGAGAGTGGTCTGGACTTAACCTTAATCCACCTAATTTTCAGAGGAACTTCACCGAGAAATAGGATTTTAAGAGCTTCAGGTCTTTTGACTTAATTCTTTAAGTTCCACATGACAATGTACAACGTTTGACTCTTAGTGTCTAACCTGGTCTCTTCATTCTGGGTACAACTCTGGAATAGGGAATTAATTCGTACTCTCGCACTATGCACTTAGCTCAACCCAGACGGGATGTTGGAAGACTGTGTGAGTCTCTTTTCTGGTAGCGTGGAAATCTAAAGACCGGAGTACGGGTTGAAATAAAGCTTCGGAAAAGGGATGGACGACTGGGCACAATTTTTTCTAAGACCCATGTACGGAATAAAAAGATGCTATATCCGTAGGGGCAAAACAAGATCCAAGCAGAACCACCAAAATTCCAAATACAAAGAAGCAGTCTACCAAATAAATATCTGACCAAAAAGGTCCAAGCTTCAAGAAAACCTGCAGATCTTGATGGAGACTCGGCTACACTGGCCAGCTTCACAAGGAGAGGTGACTACACTTACCACCCCCTCCAGTTCTTTTCTCTTTCTTCTAGCTTCTCCCCCATTTCGATTGTGAACGCAGCACGACAGACCTTAGAAGGAAATACCTGACTCCCCGAGGACGAGTTATTGGAGAAGAGAGGAGTATGGTAGTCCGGCATTCTGGATGGGAAGAGCTAAAACCCTTCACACACACGAGTCGGTTATTCAATGTTCATAGGGTATACTTTGGGAAGAGGATTGATCTAAGATGACTTCTGAGCCGAAACTGTAATAATGATGTGTAGAACTTAAGGGTTGTTGATTTTAAAATTCTAAGTCTCACAGAAGTTCCGCCAAACTATTAATCCAAAAGGTCGAGTTTAGTTTCATTCTCACCTTCAGCTCATGGTCTTGGTATGGAACCCAGTCTCATTTCACTTCATGGCATGTCTTTTTGATGCTCAGGGACGAGCACGGTTTAAGTATAGGGGGATGATGAATCTCGTATTCATCACTCTAAATCTCATTTATTAAGCTCAAATCCCTTAAAATCAACAGCATTTTAGCATCTATTCTGCATAATTAGCATTCATGCATGATTTCATAAGAATTGCATTTTAGCACAAAAATCTGCACAAAATAAGAAGCCAAAAATCCAAGCTAAAGTTGACCTGTAAATAGCCTAACTTCCCCTATTTTTAACTCCTCCATGCTGACACCGCATAACCCAAAACCACATCCACTGTGTACACATCACTAACAATAATAAATGAAAAATACAAAAAAATTCACTAACCCTGTTAAGTGGACCAAAAACCCAAACCCTAGTTTCAGGATTTTCGGACTAAAAGCCACATATCTTCCCCATCCAGTGTCCGATTTGATCCTACTCACTTTTGAACTAATTCACATTCAATTACCTTCAAAATAAGACCAAGTTCAAGTGAATCGGAGCTCGTACGTGAAAGTTGGGTTTTGGGCCTCTTTTGTACATTGTATATTTTCGCGGCTTTTGACCTGTATTTTATGTAAATATTTTCTTTATCATTAAAAATCCAAAAAAATTAGAATTAGGTGTCTTTTATTTATCTTTGATTTTTCCATATTTTTCCAGATTTTTTATCTTGTTTAAAAATGACAAAAAAATTAGAAAACCCAAAAATCAAGGTATTCTGTGTACATGGGATACCCCAAAAATTCACTTTTCACATTTGACCGATTTTGGCTTTGATGTCTTCATGAAAGTTGTAGATCTCGATGAGATGAGCATTTTTCGTGAAGAAACTTTTTCGATCAGAGGTCATTTGCTATTTTTTTATCGATTTTACAAAGGTATTTATTTTCGAATTCTCTGGTGCTGACACGTGGCAGCACCTGGTGCCGCCACGTGTCAGCGATTTTTGGGGTTTTTATTACCCGATTTTTTATATAAAAAATAAAAATAAAAATAAAAAAAATAAAAAAATAAAAATAATAAGAAAACACGCACGTCAGCGCACGTGCACTGCACGTGCGCCCGCGCTCTCACCTTCCAGCCACGTGGCATGCGCGTGGTTGTTCGATCTCGCTTGATCGAATGGCCACGGCTCTTCTCCCCCAACCTCGCGCCCTCCGCTCCTCCGTTATCCTCCGCAACCGCCGCCCCCGCCGTTCTCACCAACCACCCCCGCAACCTCCGCTCCGCGTCTTTTGTCGGTCGACTCTTCCCCGTAACCCTCGCCGACCCTATCCTATTTAAGAGACCCGACGCCACCAGCCCGATTCATCCGCCGATAGCCCTAAACTAGGTGACCTCCGGTGGTGACAGCCCGGAGAACCACCACTTGCGGCGAGATCCAAGGCTCGCGGGCCTTGCTGCAGCGCCTCCGCCGCGTTACTGCCCCAGCTCCGGTCTCCCCTACCGTCGAGCCAAACGTCCATCGTCTCCGACCTTCAACCTCCGCTCGAAGCTCCTCCAGGAGCTACGCCCACCGGCCATCTTCGCCATCGACTACGACAACTTTCGATATCTCCGCCTTCGCCTGCTCTAACGACATCGCCAACTCCGCCGACCTCGAGTGCTGCTCCACCTGTGCGTCAACATCCATCGACAACGACAGTCATCTGCAGCTTTAACCCCCGAAGTCCATCTCCAGCGACACCTTCAACTTCGCCACAACAAACGACAACGACCTCGCCGTTCATCTGCTCCGACTACGCCATCGACTTCGACATCGACACCTTCATCTTCACCGCCTTCCAGCAGCTTCGTCTCCGCTTCGCCGTCGACTACGCCTCGCCGTCATCGCCAACCTCCGCCAGCCGCAGCCCTGCCTCGACCGGCATGCCACGTCGTGCCCTCCGCTACTCCGCCTCGCCACCTGCTCCTCGCCTCGGCCGGCCTCCGCCTCACAGTCGCCTCCACAGCAGCCGGGCTCGCAGCCCGAGACCCCCCACGTGCGAGGCACGTGCGGGGGATGTCCTCCATCGTCAGCCCCCCCCCCCCCGGGGTCACGTGCCCCGCACGTGACCGCGGGGGTGAATTGCTTTGAAGCCCCTGGAGGTCTACCTTTTTGCGCATCCACCCCTGCCGTCCCAAAGGCACGTGCATAGCACGTGCCTACTGGAAATTTGCAGAAACGTCCTCCAACCTCCTGGTAATGTCACTTAGGTCCATGTCTGCACATTTTATTTAATTTATTTATTGCAATTACCCCCATGTGTTCTCCCTCTATTTTGAACCTCTTCTAGACATCATTTTATTTATTTAAAAATAGCACTATGTTCTACATATAATTTCTCTACATTTTGACATGTTGTGGACATTTTTGTGATTTACGGTTGATTAATAAATAATTGTTTTGTAGAAATTGGAATATTTTGCCCAATCTGTGCTCGGAAATTTATATTTAATTAACCGTTGCTCTAAAAATCCCCGAAAAATCACATAGTGTAGAGTTTATTGTGGTTAACATTGTGCCCAAAAATCCTTGCATTTACATGCATAATTTGCTCTGTAAAAATCATTTTGCATATTTCATTGTTTAATATTTAATAGGTATTAGACCCCACATTTTCGAGATTTAGGATTTTTCTGAGATCCATCACCTAGTGGTAGATCTTAGATAATTTTATTTCTCAAAAATAAGAAGGTTTAATATTTATTATAATTAAATATTGAAAATCATTCTATTTGCATATAAAAATTCATAAAAAATTCATATTGCATCCAAAAATTCCAAAAAAATTACAGTGCACTTATTTCATCACTTTTTACATATCGGCCAAGTTTCATATTTTTCGGACACCGTTTGAACGTATTTAACGTTTTAGTCCCTAAAATAGGCCGAATTTGCATTTTGCATCCCTTATTGCATTGAAAAATTCCAAAAAAAGGACCGCCTTGAAAACCGAACACGAAATTGGATAGATACATCTCTAGGTTGTTCCTTTGCCTCCTGATCGACCTTGGGACTTACCCAAGTAAAATAAACATAAACCACGAGATTAAAATTGAATAATTATTTTGTGGTTATTTCTTGACTGTTTCCGATCGCCGCCTACAATGAACGACATTTAATCATTTCACAAACGAACAATAAAAACAACTTCTTAAAGCGGCATTTCCGGGCTCGTCAGTTACTTTTGTTGCAGTTTTTGGTTCACTTATGGATGTAAATGCTTTCTCTTCTATACAAGATTTTGAGAATACTGTATGTACCGGCATACTTCTTGTACATGATGTAATTATATCAAATTTATGAAATGAAGTGGTTGTGGCACTTGTTTCTTCTCTCTGTGGTTTATGCAAAGAATGTAAATGTCATCTGCAAATATAGCAACGCGGAAAAAAATTTCTCATGTTTTCTGTAGCTTGTGCGATCTCTTGCGAATGAATGCCGCGAAAGTATCGTAAACATGTATGAACTTTAAGAACTCTGGGATACCGTCCATATGAATCGCCTGCCACAGATAAATATTCCAGACCGCCACCGATTTCCCTCATCCGAAGAACAGATGGTCGGCATCCTCAACACTCATTAAGCATCGTGGGCACGCCGAATCGGCTGCCGGCATGAATTGTGAGAATCTATCCTTGGTCAGCAATCTTCCCCTCGAGAGTCAAAAGTCAAAGGACCCTTATGACTATGTATGTCTTCCCAATCGAGAATAAATCGAATTTAATGATATAATTAATTATGGTGTGCGTATTATTTTCCCCTGACGAGTCCAAATTAGGTCGCCTGCTGCCTGGAAAATTGGACTTACTGTATGACCCCCACGATATTTGAAGTAGGTATAAAAATCAAACTCCCCTTCTTGTAATAATTATAATAAATAAAATTAGTACGAAGCTTCCAGTATAGTTTTTTCATTTAGCTTTCGAAGATAACAATCTTGAACGTCAATTCGAATATTTCTGTCGGGAATTGAGATTCTAAATTTTCTTTCCCAAGCATCAACAACGCATATTGCACATGAGTTTAATGGGGCTGTCCCCGCGTCGTTTTCGATATTTTTTTATTTTTTATTTAAAAATATCGTTATGTATATTCATCCATATATCCCTCATATATGTCATTCGAATTTCGTCAGAAACAGAGATTCCTACGGCCTCCATTCGATTTAAAAAATCATGTTACCGTTAAAAAATGATTGTCTCGATGGAGGCCGTAGGAGTCTCTATTTCTTACGAAATTCGATGGCGTATAGAAGGGATATAGGGATTATACATGGCGATATTTTTCAAAAAAATAAAAAAAACGCTGAAAACGGTGTGGTGGCAGCTGTCATATGGGTAAATCTCAAACTCTAAATTTTGAGACTAACCTGTGCGGCGTTAGCTTCGCGTAAGCTAACCAGCCTTCCCCTTACGTGTATGATGTACACTAGCACACCGATTAACCACGCCGCTAGAACACCCGTACACAAGCACAAGCACTCAAGTACAAGGACACAAGAGCTGTTAGTACAAAACCCTTTTGTATTGCAAGAGACTCACTCTGAGTGTGATATCTACAAATGAGCTTTACCCTTACTTTTATAGGCAAGCCAGAGGTATACGAAGGGACACCATTATTACATGTACAATGAATGGAAGGACTCTTAGTCTTCTACGGAGACTCTTCGTGCACATACCTTTTCATCTCGCATCCCTTCGGCTTTTGCAACAGACGCCATGTCACCCGCTCCGTCAGCATGCCATGTCGTCTGCCTCATCAGCACGCCATGTCATCATGCCACATCATTAGTGGGCCCCACGCTCCTACGTAGGATGTTGCAACTCAAGCTCATCAAGTGCCGCCGAACACTTACCGTGCCAAGGGGAACCCGCGATCTTCGACCTTCGTGCGGTAAACCACATCCTTAGCCATCCGCAAGCTAAGGTGAAGTCCTCCAGAACTTCATAGTGTGGCCACGGAACCACACGGGCGTGCAATACCGATATTGCACGCTATTCCCGCACCTCGGGAGTTGAGGGTGTTACAACAGCCATGTTGGGGCAGCTCCATTAAACTCATTGGAGATATTCACCCGGACCCCTACCTATAGGGGGCTTTTTGTCATGAAGCAAATGTTGGATGATGCTAATGCAAAATAACCAGCAAAGTTTTTCCACGTCCACCTCATCTGCAGTGGAACTAGATCATCCATCGTCAATTGCACATTAATTTTGGAGATTTGGATCCGTAGAAATTTCATCACCAAGAATCCTGTAGGTGATCTAATCACAGCTTCCGACAACTGCTGCTGCAAATGTCACCAATCAGATTATGTACGCAAAGTCGATTTGGCCACCTATGGTACGAAGCTTCCTCTTCCCAAACTTATGCCTATAAATTTACCCATAACCACCACCACCCACATCACAAACCTCCGCCATGGCCTTCTCGAGGCTCGCCGTCGTCGCCGCCGCCGTCCTCATCCTCCTCGCTACGCCTTCCCGTCTCGTGGCACCGCAAGAAGTCGGTAAGCAAGACCGACGTCTTCGATCGCGATGTTTTTGGGCTACTTCTCTTGAAAATTAATCATCTATGTGTGCGTGCTTGCATGCGTTCGTGCGTACTAAAGAGGATGAGACGGAGTACAGCTATGTGGTTGGGAGCGAGAACGGACCGGAGCGGTGGTCGCTGCTCCACAAGGAATGGGGAGCTTGCAACCACGGCGACTTGCAGTCGCCAATCGACCTCTCCAATAGGAAGGTCGAGGTCGTGCACCACCTCGGGAGGCTGCGGCGGACCTACCGGCCGTCTCCGGCGGTGTTGAAGAACCGTGGGCACGACATCATGGCAAGCCTGGCTAGCTTCGTCTCCTTCGGTCATCTTATATATGCGATCTCGAACTTGTGTTGATTCTGTAGCTTTGCTCTGATTGATTGCAGCTTAAGTATCCAAATGGATCCGGAGGGATATGGATGAATGGGAAGGAGTACAAATTGAAGCAATTGCATTGGCACTCCCCTTCCGAGCACACCCTAAACGGCATGAGGTACATCCACAGTTGTTGTTGTTATTATAGATATTAATCACATGATTACAGTCTGTAAAAAAATAAAGGAGAACAAGACAGATAAGACGTGTTTAAGAGAGAAATCGATACCATTTGTATCGCTCAATATTATCGAGGAAAACTGACCTGATACGAATTAATAGGTTCGCTCTGGAGTTGCATATAGTGCATGAGAGTGCGTACGGGAAGATTGCCGTCGTAGGTATACTGTACAAGAACGGCCGTCCTGATCCATTCCTCGCTCAGGTGATGTAGACCTGTCTTCATCATATACTATTTCTCCGAACAGGTTCAGTACACTCGAGCGGTAAGATCAAGATCGAGCGATTCACATGGCAGGAGCTTAAAAAAACCTGGATTTTGTGTGAACCGTTCAAACTTGATCGAGCGGCTCGTGCATACGGACCTTTAGTCCACTATTTCTCCAGCATGTATTAATTAATACGGGACACGTTAGCTCAGATCGAAGGTCGCATTTACTGAAATATAGTACGCTTGCATGTGCAATCAAAGGATAATTGACATCTCGTCGCCTACAGTGTACTAAATTGACGAGCCTCATTTAAGACTCGGGGTCTACATATTTCTTGTCAAAATCGTGGGTGCTAACGACGTTTGAGATACATTATTAAGTTGGACACGATTGTATGTGCCGTAGGGGTGGGAACCGCTCAATCTTGATCGAACGGCTCACACGATTTTACACAGTATGGACTCACAAAAAATGTCAAATCGAGCGACGCACATGCCTGCAGAAGAATCTGCTGCACTCCCTCCTCATGTGACAGCCCTCTCTATATTAAGTTAGAGAGTTTCCTGTAAAATCCTTGATACGTACTCTGTAGAGCTCACGAGGGGGTTTCAGTGAACGTTTACTAAACTTCCCAATGCGATACTTGCAGATGGAGAAGCACATCTACGCGTTGAAGGACGCCGAGGATGAGGAGCGAGCGGTGGGTGTCGTGGATCCGAGGCATGCCCGTTGGGGGAGCCGGAAGTACTACCGGTACACCGGCTCCCTCACCACGCCGCCGTGCACCGAAGGTGTCCTCTGGACCTTGATCAGCAAGGTCTGCACCTAACTCACAGCCTGTCCACGATTATTAGAGGAAGAGATCGTCAATTTTAATAGTGATCTATACGAACTAGAACTACGGTAATAGTTATACTTAATATCGATTAATTCTTTCAGGTGAGAACCGTGTCGAAGAGGCAGATGAAGCTGCTGAGAGATGCCGTAAACGACGTAAGTAATATAATTACACGTGAAAAATGGGGCTGCCACTGTATGTCATTCAAATTTCGTTAGATTTTTTTATTTTTTTGAATTACTCGCATTACTTGCATTTTTTTTATTCGAATTACTCGTAATTTTTTTATTTTTTTTGAAAATATCACCATATATATTCATCCCTATATCCCTCCTATATGTCATTCGAATTTCGTCAGAAATAGAGAGTCCTACGACCTTCATCCAGACGTCATTTTTTTAACGGTCGTGGGATTTTTTAAATCGACTCTGTCTGGATGGAGGCCGTAGGAGTCTCTGTTTCTGACGAAATTCGAATGGACATATAGGAGGCATATAGGGATAAATATACATGACGATATTTTTCAAAAAAAATAAAAAAAAATGCTAAAAAAATGAGACGGAGGCAGCTCCATCAACCCCTAATTACACATGTTGTCTTTAATACTTTGATCTTCAAGTGGGTCTCTGTGACACGTGGAACATTTGGTTTTCGTGATATACAGCATATGGAAAACAACGCGAGACCGGCGCAGCCGACCAACGACCGGACGGTTCACTACTTTCGCCCGAGGAGAGCCGGATTGTAGGGAAACCGGAGCCGTTTATTATTCTTTCATGTCTCCTGTTTGATCGTATTTGCTATATATATACATATGTATGTATGCGTATGTATATGTATATATATACAGCAATTAATTGTGATTTCAGTTGGGTGTGAGTTTAAATAAAAGTTTCGGATTGTTGGACGGTTTTTTTCCGCCTTGATTTTTGATTGGGAAAAAATAGCTATTGCATGGCATCTGGACAAAGTTTTAAAAACTATCCCGAACCCATCGCTTCAACCGGTTAAATCGATAACCGAAAGAAAAACGATCTAACTATCCAAATTTACTAAGAAAATATGAATTAGTTAAAATCCAGTTGGACCACTTGACCCAATTGAACAAACCATCAGTTAGACCAACTATTTTTCGAATGAATAATTATAATTATTTAATGAAATGTAAATTCATAAAAACTACTCATAATCTATTTTCATTCTAACACATAGATGATACTCTTTTATCTCTTCTCCTTCCATATCCACTCGCCTCTCTTTTCCCACTCGGTGCATGATGTGGTCCTTTCCAATATCAACAAATGACAGGTCCACATAAAGAGGAAATTGTCATGATCACAGTATAAGAAACATGGGATTTTTACCCGACAGACCCTATAATCTTTGTCAATGACCTCTACGACCTTTGAAACATCGTAATTCCTCCCTCACCCTCGTAAACTTACTCCGCTTACCCCACAAACCCTACCGTTAAATTGGCACATCTAGAGTTAACTTCCTTGAGTTAAAAATGAGTTAATCTAACCCATCCATGATCGGACGGCTAGAATTCCTCCCTCCTCTAACAGGTTCCTCTCCCACTGCACTAGCAAGGGAGGCTCGACTAAAGAAGGCTAGTGGTGGACAGGTTCCACCCGAAGTTGGCAGGAGTCGATGGAGGTGGCCTACGCTAGAGAAGGGCTAGAGAGCAGGAGGAGGCGGTGAGCAGGAGGGGCTTCGAGTGAGGGGGGGGGGGGGGGGGGGGGCTTCCAGTAGTGGCGGGAGGGGGGGAGGATCGGTGGGCGGTGCTTCGAGTGGGCGGGGGTGGGGGCTTCGTGAGTGGAGGCGTGGGGGGCTTCGAGTGGGAGTGGGTCCGGGGAGAGGCTTCAATCGGAGGTGCGAGGGGGCCTCGAGTGGGGGTGAGCGAGGCTTCGATCGGCAGGGGTATCGAGCAGGGGAAGGCGGAGGGGGGGGAGGGGGGGCTTCGCAGGGGAGAGGCGGGGGGCCGGGAGGGGGGAGCGGGGGGGAAGCAAGGGTGTCCAACAGGGGACGGGGGAACCGACTGTGGTGTCGAGCAGGGGACGGGGTGACTGCGGGGAGAAGGGGTGTGCAGGGGCAGGGGTGGTGTCGAGCAGGGGACGGGGTGACCGGCAGGGAGCAGAGGTGTCCAGCAGAGGACGGGGGGACTGGTAGGGGCAGGGTGTCGAGCAGGGGACGGGGTGCGGCTTCAAGCAAGAGAATCAACGGAGCAGCGACGGGGAGAGGGGGCTTCAAGCGACAGTGAGGGGTCGGACATGGGAGGCAGGCTGGCGGGGGGGCTTCGGATGGCGGCGGGTCGGACGTGTTCAGCTGGAGGTGGAGGGTAGGAGGGAGTGCACATATAGTAAATTTCATAAATAAAATGGGTATCATATAAAGAAGATAACAGAATCCGATTACTTTTAACGATTAAATGGATGGGTGTTAACCACAGGGTCTTTACGGTAAAGGTTAACAAGTTTACGGGGGTGAGGGGGGAATTACGATATTTCAAAGGTCGTAGAGGTCATTGACAAAGATTATAGGGTCTGTTGGGTAAAAATCCCAAGAAACATTAAATTAACAATGCTTTTCATCAATAATAATTGGGTAGTTTTAAAACCTTAAATTTTATACATCACATTTATGCATTTATATGAATTTCAAAAAATATGCTTATTATGCTCTTTTGAGATTTTTTTAATGCCATTCATACCCATAAATTTTTAAGGTGTGCCCCTTTATTCTTAAAAATTCATAACATTGTTTTTATTTTATTATAGAGAGCACAAGTGTACTAATAAAAGGTCACTACTATGAGTTTTTTAAAAAAATATAGACGTACATGTAATTGTAAAAAAAAAAAAAAGAGCATATGTATTATAGGAAAAATATGGAAGGACACAAATGTAATAATCATTTAAATACATGATGTAGCATTATCCATATTTATTTGTATTAAATACCGGTTTAACACGGTTCGACCCGGTTGTACTATACAAACCAACCCAACAATACAACGGTTCGACCAATTTTTCCCGACTTTTTATGAACTGCTAACATCAACACCGATTCGACCAATTGGTTTCATTTGTCCAACTATAAAAACCCAAACCCGATACACTTCGACATATATACCTTTTCAGCATAAGAGTCATGATGACGTGACTTATATAACTTTTTTACTGAGTAACCAAAATTGGAACAAATACAAGAAGTTTTTAAAGTTTAAGGACCGTGTTGAAATCAGATAAAGAGTTGTAAAAAGATTCACTTCTATTGCTCTAAAAAGTCCATTCCTTCGAGGATTTACGTACCTTTATTTACTCCGCATCCTCGGAGAGTTGGCTTGAAAGATCCAGGCACTACATCAATGGAGGCAAACAAATACTAGAGCATAACATGTACAAACCTCGGTCATGAAATACCACGTCGACACGAGGTCGGGAATTCGAATTCCAGTGATGGCGGGATGCAGTAAGATCGATGTTACGGTCAGCCATACCCCTTGCAGATCCTCGGCAGCGTGCCAGACCAAGTTCAGAAATCATATTTGCTTCTTCCGCTGGCTAAAATGAGGCACATCATATCCGGTAGATTGGAGGCTGAAGAGTTGAAGAAGTTCCACGACTCCAGCATCAGCCGCTTCCTCGATCCCTTGAAATGAATGACCTGACTAACAGTTCAGGAGAATGCAAGATCAACAGCTACGTCAAATTATAAGCAACATGACAAGTATTACAATTTGATGCCAGCTTTGTTCAACCTGTAGAACAAGATGCATGTATTCGATTCCTGGTGGTAGGCGTCGACGGGGGTGGGTTGGATGGCCTAAACATAGAAGTGTTAGGTAGGTCCTGCTACATGTTAGCAAAGTTTTGGAAGATTCCACTTGTTACAGTGAAAAAAAATGTAACAAGTCCTGGCTGGATGGCGTCGATGTGTTCTGGTTACGCTTTTTGGCTTGGAAAAAATGTGATTGTGAGGGTACAGATGTGTGTGCATTGGACAAAAATCCGCACCAAACATGTCCTATCCTCGGTCTATCCGCACCAAACCTGTCACTGCCTAGCCCTTCAACATTCAACTTGAACAGGCTTAAGATAGAGCTGCAACCCACATGTAACAATCAACCTTTCAAATGAACAAGTCCGTCAAGAAAAGGTGTTTTATGGACCCGAGAAAAAAAGAGAAAGTTGAGGAAACATTTGGAAATTAGGCAGGAGTGGCGTCCTAATTTACCTTCTTTAATCCACTAGCATAGGGGAGACGTCGGCAATATATTGAAGCCGTCACTGCATGACTGCAGCTACCATGGGATTTTGTCAGAGAAGTAGGACATGGTCTTCAGATTTGTCTCACTGTGGAAGAAGGCAGATAGCAGCAGAGCTTTTTGATGGTTGTGAGTGAATCAACATTGATCTCTAGTGGGCTTTTCTTGGATGGCCGACTCGGAGGCGCCTTATTGACGCACTGGGCTCCTTGGAGAGAATTGTCTCGCACACGCAAGTATGCTCTACCTATACACTTCCTTAGAGAGAGTTGCCTTGCGCCCCTAAGTATTCTATACCTACCTACCCACTTATCTCGGTTTTGACTTTTGAGTACATGTAACCATGAATAGGATCCAAATAGACACAGATCCATACATCTCGATCGGAAAAGAATAACAACAACAACAACAAAGCCTTTTCCCACAATTAAGTAGGGTCGGCTACATGGATTCTTCGCCTCCATTCAGATCTATCTTGGGCCAATCCTGGGCTTATATCCACAAAACTAAGATCCCTTCGTATGGTCTCTTCCCAACACTTCTTGGGCCGTCCTCGTCCTCTCTTAGCCGGCTCAACATCCCAACACTCGCATCTCCTAATTGGTGCATCAGCTGATCTTCTTTGCAAATGTCCAAACCATCTTAAGCGGTTTTCTCGCATCTTATCCTCGATCGGAGCTACACCAACTTTTTTCTGATTGCATCATTCCGAATCCAATCTTTACGTGTGTGTGTGTGTGTGTCCACACATCCACCTTAGCATTTTCATTTTTGCTACATTCATTCTCTGCACATGTCTATGGTTCACAGGCCAACATTCAGATCCATAAAGCATAGCAGGTCTCACGGCTGCTTTGTAAAACTTTCCTTTAATCTTTAAAGGAATTTTCTTATCACAGAGAACAGCAGAAGCTCCTCTCCACTTTAGCCAGCATGCATTTATTCTATTAGTAACATCTCCATCAATTTCTCCATCATGTTGAAGAATAGATCCCAGATATCTAAAGGAATCTCTCTTCTGAATGTTATCGTCACCAATCTTCACGTCGATTCCTTCACCATTGCTTCCATCAAAGGTGCACTCCATATATTCCGTCTTAGCCCTACTTATACGAAATCCTTTAGTCTCCAACTCATGTCTCCAGACCTCAAGAATCAATAAAAAAACATGATGGATCAATATCTTTCTTTGAAAAACAAAAAAGAAAAGAAAGATGAAACATTGATTATAAATCAACCAAACCCCCTTGGGGGCTTGTTGAAGCTTAAGAAAGAAATTTTATGGAAATATCATGGAATTTAAAGTGTGGCAGAGCCCCCCCCCCCCCCCCCCAGTGAAGGACCAAGAAACCAACCGGTTTAAAAATATGTAATAGTTACAATGGTATTGTTAGCGGAATCGCTTTCCACTTCCCTTTCCTTGTCCCTAGGTTGAAGGGATCCTTCTATCCACCATGCTATAAATAAAATCTAGAAACTTAGTCTCCATATTCAACTTCTTGTCTGCGGAGATTTGGGATTTTTTATACTACACACGCAATAGGTAGAGCTTTTTACAATTCCTAGCTCGTAAGCATAAAACTACAAAGACTAGGTTCGAAGTATTTAAAAAAGTTCTTTCTGGAAGAACAGCCCAAAACTTCTTTTCCTCCATGGGTCACACAGAGAATGTATTCCATAATCCATTGTTGTGGATGCACAAGTTGCGTCTTTGATTTCCGTGCAAGAGCGCTTGTTCTCAAGTTTCCCACTGCCTCCTCACAGCATCCATGATAGTCTTTACAGTATAAGTAGATGGAATGGTATTCTTTGTCGAGGATCTAATATCCGAGATGGAATCTGTGGCCGCATTACTATACATTTTAGGAGGTGCTTCTGGGATTACAACCAATCACCTAGAGAGATCTGGCTACCCCAGTTAATATGGGAGTAGAGGAGGCAGCTCAGATAGAAGAGCACTACAAACGCCCTTATTTAAGATAGTTGCTTGTAAGCATGAATATCAGAGCTGCAGGGTGGACTCGATGAAGGGTAAACATTGGAGCCGAGGGGTGGATTCCAACGCTATCGTTGAGAGGTTGCAGCGTGGCCTCTCGAAGTAAGAACTTTTCAATGATTCTTGTCTTCTGTAAGTCACGTGTTTGGAGTAATAATCAAGGTGAAGAATTCTTGGAAATTGCCATTCATGCCAATATATCCTGTAAAGACTGTATGCATGACCTGATAAAATATATTATGATTCTGCTGATATTTTGAGTGTATGCTCCTAATAATTCGTTATTTTTACATTTAGATATTAAAGAATTGCAGACCCAAACAATCCCCCATTTCTACAATATTCAAAAAGATCTCTCCAGTTTCTGATTCTACCATGTTTTCATTTGTCATTACATTATATACAGTGAGAATGGACCTCTATAATTGGCTACATCAACGTTTAGATGAGAACTTTATTGCTGAGTTTTTTTAAGGAAAAAGAGGGTTTGTCGATATTGTCGAGGAGATGCCCAGCCGTAATCTTCTATGCATTCACACTATTCAAAAAAATTACAAAGATCAAAAAGGTCCTTAAGCTTTTTGTATATGTACATTCTTTCTCCCCAGAATATAGACACATTCCGCACAAGCCACATAGACCATAAAACAGCTGTCACCCAAACCTTAGTGGGGCTGCTCACATATCCCATTTCATCCAGAGATACCCAAAACCAAATCAATCAGAGGTTGACACCAACTCAACAAGTGAAACTGTTCACATCTCCCTTGCAATAGAGAAACCAAAGAAGAGATGCTCATCAACATCCTCTTCTATTATTAACCAACGCTAACATGTTCCGTCAGTCCTAGGAAAGAACCTAGATCTTTATTCACCGGTCATCAAACGATCCCTTCTCAGAAATCAAATGAAAAACCGAACCCGCGTGGGACCTTCCACCTCTATATGTCCCTGAGGTGCTCACTGGATCAAATACTGTCACCAAGTAGAAGGTCTCATATGTCTTCCGCGTTGTGAAGCATTCATCAGCCCAAGACAAGTGATCTACGATATCAGAAAGTCCCTCGCAAACCATCGGTACATACAAAAGAAGCATAAACTCCAAAAAACATTGATCTGATAAATCAGTAACAAAAAGTGAAAGCCAACCGCTACCCTCCCAATAGTCCCTCACATAACATGTGTCATCTGCCGAGGCAAAAAAACAAAGAAAATGAACCCAAAACATCCCCAACACATTCGAATCATCAGTACAAAAATGGAACCCATAGCCATCATTTAAACAGACCTTGTGAGGGAGCATCTACCAAATCCCCTCCCGAAGGTTGGAAGGCACAGACATAGCAACAATCTGTGCGAAAGGATTCAAAGAAACACCATAAATCCATAAATCAAGTGTAATGTCCTGCATAACAAATCAAAGCCTCCATCCCAGATGCGTGTGATCACTCACTTTGTCAATAAAACATCATCCATTACCTCCAAACTCCGTATCCCCAGCACAACATCCTCCTCCTCAAGCATCAGGGTCTTCCATCCAACCAAAGGTATCCCCTTGTGACTCAACCAAAAGAGGTCCAGCAGAAGTCTCTCATAAGCGCCTCTGTGACGCCCCGCCCCGCAGGGAGAGCGTCAGACCTAACTTCCTAGGATCTAGATACTCAGCAATAGCCACATTCATACATTGTGATTAACATTCGGATTGTAAAGCAGGAAAAGTACATAATACAATGCTCAAATGACATTTATATATTCATGGTTCCCAAAATATCACAAATTTGCAATAGAGTCCATAATATTTTATTACATGATTCTGCATGAATCAATTACACTCGTAAGTCTCTAGATATCTAAGTCTTCATATAATCGGACTCTTATATGGGAACCATTCTGTTGGACTAAACATTATAGTCAGAGGACCCTGATGTATTCCATACATTCTGAATACAGTTAATAATCATAAGTATAAATGTTGGCTAATGGAGTATCCTTACTCTGATACCATCTGTGACGTCCCACCCCGCAGGGAGGACGTCGGACCTATCTCCCTAGGATCTAGATACTCAGCAATAGCCACATTCATACATCATGATTAACATTCGGAATGTAAAGCAGGAAAAATGAAGAATAGAATGTCCCATTAACATTTATCTATTCATGGTTCCCAAAACATTACAAGCTTACAATAGTGTCCACAATATATTTTTACATGGCTAACAACTTAAACAACATAAGCTACAAAAGTATAATAACAACTATTACAACTCTGCAAGTGAAACTGTACCCTGTGTCTTGTACAAAGTGCGGAAGATCAAGTTACTACTGCTGCTCAACAACCTGTAAACCTGGATGGGTTTCCAAAGAAGTACGTATGAGCAAAAATGCTCAGTGCAGCTAAAACAGGCTAACACTACACTAAGCAAAAAATGTAAAAGAGTAAAGAGAGGGATGTTCATGTTCCATTATTATTCTTGTAGTCGTTACTCATTATTCCAAACCACCAATAAGATTATTATTATAAGTTGCATGCAATTTGCTATCCGTACTCTACAAGTGCCATTATTTTTATTCATATCATGAGCTCACTGATTATATACTTATCTACATGCATTGTTTGGGATAATCATATACGTCTATGCACATAAGTATACTATTCAAGAGATCTTGCCATCATTTAGTTATTGAGTTCAAACATTAATAACCAAACTCAACAGTCACATGTGCACTGGAGCAACTAACTCAAGCCAACAAACTCAAGCAACCAACCCCAACTCCAACTTCAACCCATTTCCCCCAGCTTACCCACCACAAGGGGAATACCCGGGAACGAGTACACCGCGGCCAAACGGGACCGCACCGGATACACTCTTGTGATGAAGTACGAGTCTTCGACGAGTGCCGAACTAGGGACGCGGACTCACCGACAGTACCCGTAGCACTACGCTCAACCGACAGAGTCGCGGAACACACCGACAGACCCGCGGAACCAGAACTAGCACTCCATCTAGGACTCACCAGGACCACGAGAGTTGCGCCACACTCTCGGGTATACTAACTCCTCTAGATACGATAAATGAAATAAACATTAACGAAGTCATTTCAACATAAATCTCAATTATTATTATTATTATAATAATCATTCGAGCATACTATCACACTAATCTTAGGATTCTTTTTTTTTGTGGTTTAGAGTTATTATGATTTTAATTTCTAATATTAATATTCAATCTTGGACCAATTCTCACAACAAGAAATACACCGATCATGCACCCCACCTACTCCATGGAACAACTCCAAATACAACTAGGTTGTTGGGTGCAATGCGTCAGCCAACTCATCCATTATGGTTGTGGACTTTAAGGTATCTACCAGCCACCCAAGGGTACATACACAATTCTCTACGGTGCCTAAATTCATTTTCCTGATCATAATGAAATCGCAGATATGAGAGATATGAAAGTCAATACTAGCGTCCATTTGAATGCAAACTTTTTATTAATTATAATTCTTAAGTCCAAGACATACTTCATGTATTTTGTAACATTAGTTTTGTTGGGTATTATCTTTTATTCGAGTCTCAACTATATCATAAGTAAGGAATACACATATTTAATTATTTCATTAGAAAGGATCTAAAATCGAGAGGAAAAAGAGAACCTCCGCAATGAATTAGTATATCGTATTCAAATGAAAACTGCCAATGTTTTTCTTATACTCGGTTCAACTTTTCTAACCGCTTCCCAAAAATAGAAAGAATTGGCATGCTTCATTGATGGGAACAATTCCTCGTGTATGCAAATATTTTGTGATGATATTACTTATATGAACAAAGAGATATCCTTATGGAATGGAAACGATGATTATGAGTAAGTGGAGTATTATTCTGACTAAAAAAACATGAATAAATCATTTCGATAAACACTAATACACTCACACATAAATGCAACTTATTCCTAGCATGCATAGATATTAACACGACTAAACCATTATACACATCATAATGCCATGATTCAATTAAACTCTTTTGGTTCTTTTTATACCATAACGTACAATCTGTCTCTTGGGTTACTTATAACGACCACTATCATTTTGATAATATGTACATGATGCACTAGATACATAACCATCTCAATTCTATAACGAGATAATCATAATTATGATGTTGCCTTATTATTGTGCACATCATGCGTGGTTTTTTTTGTCTGTTACAATAATATCGTTATAAATCTAATGGAATCTAATTTAACCAAATCATTGGTTTACTGCTACTCTTAAACAGAGCACAACCCATTCACATAAAAACACTTATCTTTTGTGTAGTTATTTAAATGGTTGCCTGCCAAACAAAATATGTATACTGCAATTCAAACGGCACTTGACACATGTTTTGCAAAATGAATGGACGAGTAATGAGTCATTATATCTTAATGTCTTAAAGGATGAGTACATAAATATTTCTTAGAAAGTAACGGCATTAATAGTAATAAAAGTTAAATTTCCATATCATCCTAAAATGGATTGGTGACTTTAATCAAATAAAAAAAGTAGATTTTGCACTTTAGTGTATAACAATGATGCACGATGTTGTTTTATTTGTTGCTCCTGTCAATTAATAGTGTGTATAAGTATATCACATAAAGTCTACAAAATCCAAATCGAAAATACCTATAGTCAGGCGGTTATCATGATTCAAGGGTGTCCATAATTAAATTTTTGTATTTAACCTCATGTCCATCATAATAAATATGAATCAATGTTACACTTATGCACAATTTAACTCTATAAGTATAAGTAGTATTCAATATAGCTTTTGCATAATTGTTCATTATTAGAAACATCATGTCTGTTCGTATGCCATCCTTGTGGTTGCTCTCTTTTTAAAAAAAAGAAGAAAGACAAGGTAAACATCTTATTAGACATAACGTCGTTAGTTAATTAACTAATAGATATACTTATGAAAATAATCGTGCACAGGGAAACAAAGATGTCAAGAATTCCCTACCATGTTAATGACGCATCCTCTCTTTTTCATTTGCATATGTAGTACTTAGCAAGCAACACACTTAATCTATTATGAACCACTCAAATACTAATCAATATGTGATTCGTATTTGAATTGTTGGTGAAAAAAGGAACCTAAAAGAGGACATACATATACCACGTAGATCCAAGATAATAGTTGATATGCTTTTAATATATGTTAATGACGTAATACCCCAAAAGAAAATGTCATTTTTTTACGACCATATCACGAATATAATCAATGGATATTTACACAATGCATCCATTCCACCTTTCACTTAGTTAATTTAACTCAATATGCCAATTTATCTATCGAACTTCTTTAAATTTTCTTATATATCTTTAGGAACATGAACAACCATCAATCTCCAAACAAGGGGAAATCCAATCCAGCAAGAGGGACACGAAGGTCCATGGGACATAAGTACAACAAGGCAATCACAAAAAGAAGGGAAGGGGACCGTACCTATAAGAGTGATCTCGCATGTAATACTATGTCTTC
Organism: Ottelia alismoides; assembly: GCA_037367405.1. Lineage (NCBI taxonomy): Eukaryota > Viridiplantae > Streptophyta > Magnoliopsida > Alismatales > Hydrocharitaceae > Ottelia > Ottelia alismoides. The sequence continues at coordinate 1,140,341 of JAZKJV010001110.1, forward strand.
GCTCTAAGCCATCTCCCACGTATTATCCGAATCACGGAAACCTCTAAATCACAAGCACATTTTCTTAGATCTATCCATAAACAAAATCACCAAATAGAGGGAGGTGGAGAGATGATCTTACCTTTCTAATGTGAGATTTGCGTAGAGGATGTCGAGGGAAAACTTCTCCACAAAAATAGTGGAGGACAGCCAGCTCCGCCAACGCTCCGTCGGAGCTCCAACGATCTTGAGAGGTGGGAGATGGTGAGTTGTGGCTAGGGTTTGCAAGTGAGAGGAGAGAGCAGCCCATGAGGTCTTTTATATCTCAAAAATCATAGTTGGGCGGATCTCTTAGATGGATCTTACTCAATCCCGTATAACCACTTAAGAGTTGACCCCTCTTCACTAAAATGATCATATCTCAACCATCCGATATCCGATTTACAAAATTTCAGATGCGTTGGATTCCTAACGACGATACGATCTTCAAAAAAACCATAATAACTCCAAATTTAGGTAGAAATTGAGGATAGTACATTAGTACCTCATTCATGCACATGATTTGTAACTTCTCGTCCTTGACGAGCTTCTCCACCACAATCTGTACGGCTAATAGAAGGTCACCATTTGTACCAAGTCCATTCTTGTAGTGGTACTTAGGATAGAAGTAATAAGCTGCACAGAAAGTAATAAGCTCATTTATGATGTCCAACAACCAACTATAGAAATTTAATAATTGAAAAAAACTATTTTTACATAATACATACCGGCCTTGTGAAGAGGATGTGAGAGCATCTTGGACCATCGCTCGTCTATGATGTCCAACCATGCTTTCGATCCCTTCCCAACCGCTTCTCTGACCTTCTCTCTCATGCAGCGCATTACCTCGTAGATGACTCCCATGGTGGGCTTCTTGCCGCCATCCACGATCCGCAATGCAGATACAACTGGATCCATGATCCTCATGACCCGAGTCACGTCATCCCAAAAGGAGATATCATTGATCAATATCTCCACCTTTCGTCCTCCTTCAGTCCGAGCTTCAGGTATCTCGAACCACTCACCCTGGCAACACATGGTTTTCAAACCCGTCTTATGTTTCTTGAGGCTTTGAACGCTATAAAATTGGTTGCAAGAGCTTTCAAAAAAAAAAAATTTGTAGCAAAGCGTGTGATGCCAGGCCTCACCAACTCCCCATTGCACATCCGCCTCATTAGTGCCAACACTTTGCTGTGGTTGTAGATGAATGTGGTGATCATTCGTGCTTTCTCCACCACCCTTGAGACGAGCTTCCTCTTGCTGAAATCCTTGAGGATCAAGTCAATGCAATGCGCAGTACACGGTGTCCAGAAATTTCCGTAGCTGCTGGACTTCATAATTGTTTCACCAGCCTTCTTGAAGTTGCTGCCGTTATCTGTCACAATTTGCACAATGTGCTCTTTCCCAACCTCCTTTATAACGTCCTTCATCAACTTCAGAAGGTACCTGTGGTCCTTCACATGCTCAGATGCATCAACAGATTTCAAGAAAATTGTCTTCCCATCGCAGTAAACAAGGAAGTTGATGATCTGCTTCCTTGTGTAGCTCGTCCACCCATCGCACATCAATGTCACCCCATACTCTGGCCATCTCCTCCTCAACTCGGCGATGTACTCATTCATCTCCTCTTTCTCCATCCCCAGATATTTGTTCATGATCTCGTAGGATGTAGGAGCCTTCACTCCCGTTCCTGCTGCAGCGATCTCATCAATGGCATGCTGCAAGAATGGCCCGCCTGCAATGTTGGCAGGAATGCTCTCCCCAAAGAAGAGCTTGCCGATGGCTTTTCCCACCCTTTCTCGTGCATTGGTGAACATTCCCTTCACTGTTTTCTGCCTCGGATCCTTGCTTGCCTTGTATTGCATGGATCCGCTCCTCGTCAAGAAGGGTTCAATTCCCTTCCCCTTGTGTTTCTTGGTGGGTGGTGGTACTGGTGCGCCTCCAAAACCACTCACACTCCCACCTGCACCAGAGAAGTCGTCCCGTGCACCACCGAGTTCTCTCCTCTCGAACTCGCTCTTCAATGATTCTTGTGTAGCCCTTCTGTATGCCCTCCTCTCTGATGCAGTCTGAATGTCGGCAGGGTACACAAAATCATCGTCGTCTGAATCAGAAATGACGTTGAATTCTTTCTCGAACATGAACTCCTTCATTTGTTCTTCCCTTCTTACTCTCTCTGTCTCCTTTTCCTTCTTTCTGTCCAAGCTCGCCTTGACCTTGTCCCTCACATCTTTGGGACAACACGTGCACTTGGCAACATTCTTGTTGTTGCCAACAAGATGTTGCTTCATCCTTGTGATCCCGCCTCCTCCCAACTTCTTCCCACAGAAATGGCATTGCGGCTTCGCCTTATTTCCATCAGGAGCGGACGCATACCTCCAGCCAATGTCCCCACTAAATTCTTCCATCTGATCATCAGAACTGTCAGATCCAGAATCGGAAGCAGAATGTGCCATGGTGAATATGCAAATTAAGAACCGGAACCGAAACCAGAATGTGGCAGAATGTGCCACGGTGAATATGAACGTCGAAATCTGCGAGGAAAATCAAGAACAAACATTAAGTTCGCATACAATGCAATTGCTTATGAATATGCAAATTATTTTATTTTTTAAATTTCGGAATTATTATATATTTAATTTTTCTAACACCTACTTTTCCAATGTACAAAAAAAGGACCTTGGATCTATACATTAGGATCTTAGATCTACAAATTAGGGGACCATTTTCAAGAAAGACTACATAATTGACACAAAATATGAACAAAAACGTAAATATTTAACAAATGATTTTCGGATTTTCTATATTTTTAAATTTTATTAATCCAAAAATATTTCCTGACTATGATTTCTACTTCCAAAACTCAAGATCCGAATTTATAATACCACAACTCAGTATCGTTCCACATTAAACCTCAAAAGCCTCAATTTCCTCTAACATAGATCCAAGAAAATGTTCTCCAACAATGTTTTACTTCATGTTAACTTCAGATCTGCGATACAATCATCATAGCTAGCACTATTGTGCAAAAAAAACACAAAAGCCCCAATTTTCTTCTCCAAATTTATACCTAATTTTGGGGAAATCTCTCAAATTAAACACCATGACAAGCTATATCAACATCCTAACAGTAAAATCCCTAAAAAAAATTAATGAATTTGAAGAAGATTTATCATAATTTCGCTTACCTCAAAGGGAGAAGGTCGTGGAAGATGAAGGAGCAGCCTCTGCACGAAGTCGGGCGAAATGGAGATGTTTCGGTCGATATTTTGGTATATTTCGACCTTTCCCTGAATTTTATATTCAAAGATTCCACATGTCGGCCGAGATATCGAGACGAGTCGAGATATCGGCGATATCTCGCGATATATCGACCGAAACCCTGGAAATCGATATACAGTGTAGTTTCGAGACCTGATACCCATCGAAACCGAAATTTCGTCGAAATTTCGGCGAAATTTCGCGAAATTTCAGTCCATGGACATATATGATTATTCCAAACAATGCATGTAGATAAGTATATAATCAGTGAGCTCATTATATGAATAAAAATAATAGCACTTGTAGAGTACGGATAGCAAATTGCATGCAACTTATAATAATAATCTTATTGGTGGTTTGGAATAATGAGTAACGACTACAAGAATAATAATGGAACATGAACATCCCTCTCTTTACTCTTTTACACTTTCTGCTGAGTGTAGTGTTAGCCTGTTTTAGCTGTACTGAACATTTTTGCTCATACGTACTTCTTTGGAAACCCATCCAGGTTTACAGGTTGTTGAGCAGCAGTAGTAACTTGATCTTCCGCACTTTGTACAAGACACAGGGTACAGTTTCACTTACAAAGTTATAATAGTTGTTATTATACTTTTGTAGCTTATGTTGTTTAAGTTGTTAGCCATGTAAAAATTATATTGGAGACACTATTGTAAGCTTGTAATGTTTTGGGAACCATGAATAGATAAATGTTAATGGAACATTCTATTCTTCATTGTTCCTGCTTTACATTCCGAATGTTGATCATGATGTATGAATGTGGCTATTGCTGAGTATCTGGATCCTAGGGAGATATGTCCGACGTCCTCCCTGCGAGGTGGGGCGTTACAGCCTCCAACTTGCCCTTCACACCCACAGGAAATAGGCATGTACACTATTGTAAAAGTCCCCTGACTATCCTGACTAGTTGGTCTGACTAGTCTAGTCGGTGGGGTGGCCGACCGAGTATTGACTAATTCTAACTATACCGACTAGTCGATCGAATTTTACTTAGAGATACCATATTCTTTTACATTTTAAAGCAAACTTATTCTAATATGCTCAATGTTGTATTTAAATTCAATTACTTCTTTTCTTTCATTATGATAATATAAAAATATAAAAAAATTGTATATATAAGAATATATGTATAAAAGTGATTTATATATTTAAAATAAAAATTCAAAACTGATTAAAGACTGACTAAATCCGATTAGTCGTCCGACTGTCGATTAATCCTTAGTCAGTGAACCAGCCGGCCGAGTATCGACTACCGATTTTAGCAACCTTGGGTGTGTAGACATGAAGAATATCAGGATAGCCAAGAGACCAGCCTACATCATCACGACCACCTCTCGAAAGACAGGGTGTGAGCCATCTCGCTAACTTCCTCTCCATCCTCTCAATAACATGTAAATAGTCAAACTGTCACCCCCAAACTAAAGACAGACCAAGGTAAAGGATCAGGAGGGGACCCTGCTGTGTTTGCAAGGCAACCTCGCAAACCTTCATACCATCCTCAGCCATCCCAAAAATGATAAAAGCAAACTTAGCATGATTAATCTTCAAGCCAAAGGTCAACCAAAACAGCTCAAGAACAATGGTAATAGCTTCCACAGAAGCAGACTCTCCCTTCAGAAATAAGATTGTATCATCAGTGTACTGGAGAATGTTAAAATTCTCTCCCGTGTGGAAACCTACCAAAAATTCTACCTACCTTTGCCATCATCACCATTCTAGCCAGAGCATCCGCAACCACAATAAAGAGCAATGATGACATGGGGGCAACACTGCCTAACCCCATGCTCGGTTGAAAGAAACCGCCCTCATACCTACCAATCACCAAACCACGTACGAATATGCCACCACGCATCTGACATCTCCTCGTCCAATCTATCCACTCACTTGTGAAGCATCTATGGTGTAAGAATGCCTAAACAAATCTCTAGTCAACCCAGTCATAGGCCTTCTAAAAATCAACCTTCCACAAGAATTCGTTCGTCCTCTTTCTTTGCCACTATGCAACTATCTTAGATGCCAAAACAACTCCATCATCATGTGACGGTATGAGATAAAAGTTGTCTAGGTCCGATCAATAATACAACCAAGCACCTCTCGCAACCTGTTAACCAGCACCATTGCCATAATAAGTTAATAACATTAGATGATGCAATAGGGCACAAGCCCTTCGCACATCGCACCACATCTTTCATTGCACCACATCCTTCTTAGGTAGAAGGAACAAAATGGAACGGTTCAGTTGCTTGAATCCACCGTTCATCTAGCGCAGCTCCTCCACCATATCCAAAGTCTCCTAGTCCACCAGGCCTTAAAACTCCCTAAAAAAATACCGTGAAACCATTTGGGGCTCGGGGAGCCATCCAAATTCAAGTCGAAAGTTGCATGCTTAACTTCCGTAAGCAAGAGGGTCTCACCAATTCCTCAGACTGCAAGTCATTCAAACTTGAGACATCTCCTCCCACCCATCTATGCTAGGCATACGTCTGTTAAGCTCAAGGTAATGACGCCTCACCACGTCACCAATGGTACGATCACACCCACTAAATCCTTCCCATCCACCTCAATCGAGTGAATCAGATTGCACTTTATGCATTCGCTAGCCACTGCATTGAATAACCTTGTGTTCGTTTCTTCCTTTTTCAGCCACTTCTGCCTCGAGCATTGCTTCCATTCGATCACCCTCTTCTTGCTATCATCTAGAAGAATACGATTTTGCTTGCATCTTGTGCCTTTTCTTATATAGAACTCCCTAGAATCATGAAGGTGGTCAAGAAGTACCATTTTCGCTCGCACTAAATCTCTCAGCTTGCCTATGAGCTCAAGGGACTCCCTTCGAAACCAAATAAGCACAATGTGCATGGTTCTAATTTTTTTGTCATTCTCTTTGACGTTGACTCTGCCACCTCTTGCCCCTGTTAAGAGAGCCCACAACGAAAAACCCTCTTCCCGCAACCATGAGCCACAAAAAGAAAAATAGTGCACAAATATCGATGTATGATCCGAGGGTATCCTAGGTCAGGCTATCACAGAGCCCAAATGGAAACTCTCCAGAAGTCCCATCAAACCAAGAAAGTAGTCAAGACATGGCCCATATGAGATGTTCCTCCGGGTTTGAGAAAGATCTAAGCTAGGTTATCGTCTTATCGAGTTTGAGTAGAGGCTGACTTGACTCATTCAACTCGATATACACTCGTATCCCTCAGGGTCCTTAGGCCTCGTTTTCCTTTATATAAGGCTATACCTTATCTCCTCGCATGTGAGAAAGAACATGCCAACTCATGTCTTCTATGAAGGTAGACTAAGGAGAAAAAAATTAAAGAACTCATGATTGAGAGGGTCTCATTTTACCATTACTCTTCATCGTCAACAATACCAAAAATTAGGTGTGCCCCATGATTACCGCTATTAGAAAAGATTGCTAGGAAATCTCATCTTAGAAATTGGGTTTTTAGAGGATCCTATAAATTGGGTTTTGATGCAAAAGGAAAATCGAGGTGATGGGAGATGAGAAAAATAAAGGCAACAATCTTTACATGTCAAGAGAAGAATGTGATAGAGAGGTAAGATCACACATAAAAAATGATAGAAAAATAATGGCAGGACCAAGAGGAGTTGAAGAACAAGTTGAGGGTTGATAATTTTCTTCATTGTTGTCCTCATTTTTGCAAATTGTATAGGAGTTGTGATGGTTAGACTTTCCTCGGGGATGCATATATGTTTCTCGATCAATGAATCTAGCCAATGGTGTACCTTCAATCTTGACTAGAGATGTTTATTTAACATCCCTTGGTGTAAAAATGAATTATTATCTAAAGGGTGGGAGACGACCATGATGGGGAAGGCAGGGCAATAGGATGCTATATGGCCCTTGGCCTTGCAATTTAAGTAAATCATGGCAGAGTTACATCATCACTCCACATGCCCATTACTCATATGATTGAAATAAGGAGATAAAAGCATGCACAAGATGCTTGGGTTCCTATGTTCATTCGATAGAAATTATGACGCTTGAGGGGACTTGTAATGTGTTTTGAGGCCTAGCTGGGCAGGACCAAGAAGGTGTGCATGTTTCAGCTGGGATTAGAAAATTGTATTCCACCATTCCTTTTCCAAATAGAGATTCTAATCTTTACATTTTCTGATTTTGGAGGTCTCGATTTTATATTGATCGTCCTTGGGGTGCTTGGCTCCTAAGTCATTACATATTTGCGGAGAAAAGCGACAACAACCGAATATTTTGTTTCATGTAAGAGATAGGAGTCAAGCTTCATTCGTCAAAATATGATAGGATCGTTCAATCATGGACACTCCCCGCTTCGAAATCACTTGAGGCAAAAGATAAAGACAGATTTAAAAAATAAATGCCACTCGCATGTCAAGATAGGAACATGGTCATAAGGTAGAACCTTATAGAAAATAGGAGAGCAACAAAACGGTGGAGGAAAACTCCAAAACTCTCAATAACTCACGATTGTTTCCTAAATAATACCTCGATAGCCCCTGTATAGAGAGAGGAGTGGGATTATGAAATAATAATATCCCATAAAAGTCTAATTGACTCCTAAAATCATTCTAACTTAACTGGCCAAATAAGAAATCCCAAAATATTAAGATCTTAATTGATCTCAATTTATTTACTAAAAATCAATGATCCACTCAACCCATCTGAAAACTCTAATTTATTCAAAATTATTTATTGTTGGGAAAAATGAAAGAGATGTTTATTCCATGAGTCCTAGGCTCTCTTATATAGGAGAGTAGCATATGGGTAAATTACACTAGGCGTACAGCTGAAAATAAAAATAACAGAGAGACACACAGAATACCAATATATACATTAACACTCCCCCTCAAGATGGAGCATAGATATCAATCATGCTCAGCTTGGACGCACACTTCTGGAATGGGCCTCGTAATAATGCCTTGGTGAATATATCAGCAGTTTGATTTCCTGAGGTGACATGAGATGTAGCAATGAACCCCTTCTGAATCATGTCACGTATGAAGTGACAGTCAACCTCAATATGCTTGGTCCGCTCATGGAATGCTGGATTGTTTGCAATGAACAAGGCTGCCTGATTATCACATTCTAAGTCCATAGGAAGTGGTACATCTAGGCATAGATCTGTAAGTACAGCCTTTACCCACATCATTTCTGTGCTAGCCTGGGCCATAGCCCTATATTCGGATTCAGCACTAGATCTGGCTACCACCGTCTGTTTCTTGCTCCTCCATGAGATTAGAGAATCTCCAACGTAGACTGCAAACCCCGAAGTGGACTTCCTGTCCTTGGGACAATCTGCATAGTCTGCATCCGGCGTCCGCACATGCTGAGATAGAGATCTCCTTTCCCTTCTTGAATAGCAAACCTGCACCTGGAGAAGATTTGAGGTATCTAAGTATCATATGTATGGCATCCATATGAACCTGACGTGGTTGCTCCATGAACTGGCTCATACGATTCACTGCAAAGGATATATCGGGCCTAGTGATCATGACATACAACAGTTTGCCTACCAGTTCTCTGTATCTTCTCCTGTCCACCTCCTCTATGTCATCATCATATAGCTTCATGCTGGGGTCCATTGGTGTCGTAGCAGGCCGACACCCAAGCATACTTGTTTCACTCAACATGTCCGTAACATATTTCCTCTGCAGCATAACTAATCCATACGGATTTCTAGCGAATTCCAGCCCCAGGAAATATCTAAGGACTCCAAGATCCTTAGTGACAAATTCGCTCCCCAGCTTCTTTTTCGCCTGCTTTATGCCTTGCTCATCATCTCCTGTTAAACAAGATATCATCTACGTAAACCATAATTGTAATAATACCTCTTGAAATCTTCTGTACAAACAATGAATGATCAGCATTGGAGCGTTTGTATCCCTGTTTTTCAAAGAGGTCTGAGAGCTTCTGAAACCATGCTCTGGGGCTCTGTTTAAGGCCATAGATAGCCTTATGAAGTCTGCACACCTTAGAACACTCCCCCTCAACAGCAAAATCGGGTGGTTGTTGCATATAGACTTCCTCCTGTAGGTCTCCATATAAGAACGCGTTCTTCACATCCAACTGATATAGCGGCCACTCTTTATTGACTGCGATTGACAACAAGATCCGTAGAGAAGAATGACAAGCTACTAGCGAGAATGTATCAAGGTAATCCACCCCGTATGTCTATGTAAAGCCACGAGCAACAAGGTGGGCCTTGTATCTGTCAATACTACCATCTGCATTTTGCTTTACCGTAAATACCCACTTGCAGCTCACCGGGGTCACATCTGAAGGTATAGGAACTAGACTCCAAGTTCCCCTTGATTGAAGTGCTGCCATTTCCTCCTCCATTGCTAGACGCCATCTACTATCCTGCATAGCATCTTGATAATTCCGCGGAATATCTACAGCTGACAAGGCCACCACAAAGTTCCTGAAATCCCCAGATAGTCGCTCAAATGACACAGAGGCTGCCAATGGATATGTAACACAACTCCTCTTCGATTTTCGTATAGCAATAGGAACATCTAAATCCGATGTGTCCTCATCTGGCCCCTGCAACATATCCTGCTCAGAAATATCATTAGATCCATCAAGAGAAGTATCTTCAGTACATACCATAGGCGAGCTAGGAGATGAGTCATGACCATGAGCTGGAGGAGGCCTGCGGGTATAATGGAATGGTAGTGGTGAAACGGGGATCTGTGGTGGTGGTGGTGGTGGTGGTGACAGTGTTGGAGGTGGTGGTGTCATATATATGGCGTCGGTAGTTAGTGGAGGTAGTTGCTGATCAACTGAGGATGAAAAATACATTACGGATTCAAAAAATGTAACATCTGCACTGACCATATACCGCCTACGCAAAGGATCAAAACACTTGTACCCCTTTTGTGTTCTGGAGTACCCAACAAACACACACTTGACAGCCCTAGGAGAGAGCTTGTCAGTACCAGGAGACAACTGGTGGACAAAGGCAACTGAACCAAACACACGGGGAGTAAGTGAAAACAGATTCTTCTCATGATATATAATGGAAAAAGGAATATGTTCATCCAAGACAGAGGACGGCATCCGGTTAATTAGGTAACATGCTGTGAGAACCGTGTCACCCCAGTAAGAATAAGGAACATGACTCTGTATAAGAAGTGATCTTGTGACATCAAGTAGGTGGCGATGTTTCCTTTCAGCGATTCCATTTTGTTGAGAGGTATAAGCACAGGATGTTTGATGGATAATCCCTTTTGATGAGTAGTAGGTGGCTAGGGCATGAGTGCACAGTTCTAGGGCATTATCACTTCTCACAAATTTCACAGATGTGGAAAAAATATTTTGAATTTCATTCAGAAACTGGATAATAATATTGCCTGCTTCAGATTTATTTCTCATCAAAAATACCCATGACACACGAGAGAAGTCATCCACAATAACTATATAGAATTTGTGTCCCTGATGATCAAGTACACGACTCGGACCCCAGATATCAATATGAAGTAACTCGAACTTGGAGGTACTACTCCGACCTGGACGACTGGGAAAGGTAGACCGGTGATGCTTACCCAACTGACAAGCCTCACATTGGATAGATGTGTGAGGAAGACCCTGGGGTAACACACAACGCAACTTCTGAAGAGGTAGATGCCCAAAGCGCAGATGCCATAGCAAAGGAGATACTGGTCCGGTGGGAAGGGATGAGGTTCCAGCGAATGGAGTCTGATTTAGGCGATAGAGGCCTCCTTGCTCATAGCCACGACCAATCGTGTTGCCCGTACAGATGTCCTGAAAAATAAGAGAAGATGGATCAAAAATTGCCCGACATTGTAAATCCTTCGTAATCTGACTGATTGACAACAAATTCATTGAAAAATCGCATGTAGCACATTCGTGAGCTGCATAGAAGATGTCAGTCTAATCTCCCCTGACCAGTTATGGGAGAATGTGTACCATTGGCGATGACTACTGTTCGGCCTGGAGGAATCTGAGAATATCCTGTAAGTAAACTCTGATCGCCACATAGATGATGTGTAGCGTCCGAGTCCATAATCCAAGGTAATGTATCTGACCTACTACTGGTAAATGCAAGTATGCTACCTGAAGCACTGGTAGACGCAGAGGCAGAAGCAGCGGCATCAGGTTGGCTCTCAGTACTAGGTGTTGGGCAAGATGGGGGAATAATGCCCCTTAGACGGGCAACTAGATCATCGAACCGCTGATCCAAAGTAGCGGCAGATGGAGGCTCTATCTGCTCAGCAACTCGTGCAGATGCAGGAAATCCATGCTTCGAGTAGCACGTGTCTTCATTGTGTCCAACACGATGACAGTAGGTACATGTTGGCCGAGTGCGGCCTCCTCTGCCCCGAGGTCCACGTCCACGGGTCTGATGATGAAATCCGCGACCCCTGTTGGCGGCCATGGCTAAAGCATTCTGATTCGTGGCCGTGGAAGGAATGGTGATGCGGCTCAGTCTATGGAAGGCTTCCTCTATGGGAGGAATAGTAGAATCAGCCAAGATCTGGGATCGTGCCGCCTCATACTCTGGATCAAGTGCAGCAAGGAACACGCCCATCATAGTCACATTCCGATATGTCTTCTGTTGTTCTGGCGTGGCTGTCAGAGGCATGAAGCTGTAGAGCTTCTCGAACATCCCTCTCAGGGATATGTAGAGTGAATGTAGAGGGCGACCATTCTGCTTTATAGTGAATATATCATGCTGAAGTCGCAGAATCTTTGTCTCGTTCTTCGCCTGAGAATATGTGGCCGCCAGAATATCCCACATGTCTTTGGCCGTGGGCTGATGTAGAATGTCATTGGCAATCTCGATCGCCAACGTGCCAGATAGCCAAACTTTGGTGTATGCGTCATCGGCCTCCCACGAGGCATTGGCTCCAGTCTTCTCAGCAGGCTCTGGTTCGGTAAGAATATGCTTCTTACCTGTTGACTTCATCATGCTCATGAACTGCATCGCCCACAGTTCATAGTTTGTACCGTCCATTTTGACGATAGGCGTCGGACCACGAAAGGCGCCAATGGATGGGATATCCGCCTAGCTTTCTGGCATACTGGAAACAGAAGACTGGAGCGATTGACTGAAGATAAGATTTTGTCTGCAATGACATAGACGGGTTCAGTTGCTTGTGTAGACCTCAAACAGCTAAACCCATATAGGTGACGGTGTGCTCTTTAGGGCTTCGCGCACGCTTAGGGCTCCTTGGTGCCCTCTGACCTCGCAGAAACGCAAGGTCAGCCGATTAGTCGTGCACCGTGAAGTTGCGCACAGACGCAGGCGAGATCAGGTGCACAGGTGCACAGTCGAGATCAGGCGCACATGCGAGATCAGGCGCACAGGCGCAGACGAGCGCGCACCCGTGCATGAAGTTACGCGCACAGGCGCGTGAAGGCGCGCACAGGCGCGCAGGCGCGTGAAGGCGCGCGCGCAGAGGCGCACAGGAAGGCGCGCAGGGGCGTTAGCAGGTGCGCGGTGGTGGCGCACAGGCGCGTAGGTACCGGCGGAGGCGCAGCGACGGAGCAGAAGCATTGGCGGCGCCGGCGATGAGAGAGGGGGGGCTCGCTGGTGGTGTGGGGTAGGGTTAGGGTTTCGAGAACTTCGGTCTAGGACCGTCGCTCTGATACCATGTTGGGAAAAATGAAAGAGATGTTTATTCCATGAGCCCTAGGCTCTCTTATATAGGAGAGTAGCCTATGGGTAAATTACATAAGGCGTACAGCTGAAAATAAAAATAACAGAGAGACACACAGAATACCAATATATACGTTAATATTTATCTATTGCATCAGGTTTGGATGCCATGTAAACAAAGAGCTATGGCATTCTACAGAGTGATTGCAAACATAAGTAGCTAGTATGCTTGTTAGTTGCGGGAATATCCTACAATTTCAGACACTCCTCATCGTATGCTTTGCAAACATATTCCTACTCAACCGTACAAGCACCTCACAACTTATCTCAACAACAAAAATAAGAATCACAATCAATAACCTATATTACTTAAACAATCAATGGCCTAACAAGCGCTCCTTCAAAGAAATATCTTGATAGAATAACCTGCCTCTCCGTTTTGATTATAATCCAAACAAATGTATGTAAAACACCAAGAACTCAAACAAAATGCACTTTGAGAAGAAGCCATTCACCTTGGATAGACACTTGGACATACACTGGCAGCCTCCTTCCATATCCAACAATGATCACCAATTTACAACTCTGTCAAAAAATCTGACAATACAAGGCTCAAGAAATTCAATAGATAGCACTATTGTCCGTTCCTTAGGCACTACTTAAAGTTGAGACTTCTGATTATGCCATCACATAATTTTTTATGGTTATGGCTGTTGATAACTAATTTCAGTTAGCAAGTATTACCTAAACCCTAAGCACCAATCACTCCAGGGTGTCGCTTTTAGGACTAAACTAAACAAAATAAGAATTTTAATCCCTCATCAAATATCTATAAGATATTAGAACGTTCTTAAGGAAGTTGATAGCCTCTAATTGGAAGATATGTTAAATGACAGAAGACCAATCCAATTTAGTGACAGGAGAAGCTAGGAGCAAAAAATAAAAAGTGCCTATTCCTTAGATTTTTTTTGATGGGAAAGAGGGAGATCCCCCTGAAATGGGAGTCACCACAATTTAATAAAGACAAAGAAATTAAAAATACAAAGATGCCTATTCCTTAGAATTTGCATACAAATACAAAGAATCGGTGCAAAGAATATTCTAAAAAAACTGTATTTTGTGGCAAATGTGAAATGGAACGAAACAAGAAGAAAAGTATGACAATTATATCGAACATGCAATGTTCTCAGAAAACAAAATTCCATTACCTTCACATTCAAAGGCATGCCGTGAAATTGCCCTGCACCTTCAGGTGGTGTCCAGTTATAAATTAAACAAGGTAGGAAAAGCACAGTTGCACCACTGATTTCTCCAGAGAATACAATTGGTTTTGCAAATTTTCTTGGATCAAATTGCCTATGTGATTTTACAATCCATGTGAGAGACAACTGATCTCCCAACATACGTGAAGCTTTCATATATCTCGAAACATACACGTCTAGCACACCCTGTAAAAATATTATAGCCCTGCCTCAAAAGTTAATTTAGAACCAGATTCAGGAACAGGGACTTCAAAGCAAACGATAGTGGCAGATTACTTGTTAATGCTTTCAGTGCCACCCCTCACAGCAATGAATCCAGAATTCAAAGGCTGATCCTTGTTGTTCCGGAAAGTGAGAGCCAGATGGAACTTTGGATATTCCTGAAATATATCTCCAAGATCATCAACCACCGCTATATCAGAATCAGTGAAGATGTAGTGATTCAAATTCTCTGGGTGCTGCAGATGCTCCTCCAGCTTAAGTTCCAAAAATCTCTGCATCAAACAGCAGTCACATCGTCATGCCAGTGTCTGAGTTGATAAAAGCCTCCATTTTAAATCTAGAAGATATACAATCAAATACACTCCAGTAACTGGCGTTTAATTGGACACTTTCTATGATGTTATAAAACCTGCAATTTAATTTCTAGAACCCAAAATGATATTTTAGAGTGTACATAGCTCAAAGTAGATTAAAAAGCCTCAGAACTTTGATTATTCCATAATAATCCAGGTAACAAGGTATTATCGCAGATGATGATTACAAACAGGTGAGGATGATTCCCATATTAGCTTAAGACCTATCATTTTATGTGTATTCAGAAGTCAGGAGGCTATTTCGTTAAAGCTACGTACCGGTTTTACTGCCATGTGCTTTTATCTTAAACTGCCAAATACTAAAAATCATGTTAAAATGTGTGTGCCAGTAAATGGTGGAAATGACTAAAACAAATCAAATTCTGATGACAGCATGACAACATACAAAATGGTGACAATATGCAGAGCTACTCAGTGTTGCTCTTACAATGTAAGATTTGATTCTTTGAATCATCAACTTCTCTCGGGAATAGTCTCCTTGAATCGGCACCACATCTACATTATTTCTCCTTATTGAGAACATCGATGCAGGGTCAGTTAAAACAATGACATTGCTACTTGGCATTGAAACCTGCAAATTTCTACAAGTAAGAAACACATGTCAAATAACAATGAATACAGTGACAGGTGGGATTACACTTAGGATCCTTCTTACATGTATGAAACCAAAAAAAGCATCAAGAATGGCCATAGCCCTCATTGTTTTGTCATATGAAACATTTCCAATGGTCACCCTGTCTGTCGTAACAGCACCCGCTGCAGGTGAGTTGTTGTAAATTGTAAATACTGTCACAAATGATACTCGATCTCTGTTTTTAGACACCTGAGTCGGTCCGGACAGATGAGTCCTATTAAGCGCCTTAAGTCCTGCAGCAACCAAACCACTGTTCAATTTCAGTGGGATGCAGGAAATGCAAAAACATAGCATAAATATGGAAGTCATGGACACCTGAAGGTATGTGGCAATCAGGCAGCATTTTCCTAATGTTGCAAAAGTCAATAATTGGTATTCACTTCAAAAAGGTCATTGAACAAAGAACAATATTCGAGTGACTAATCAGAAAATCTCAATTAGGTATTTTTAAAATTGTTTCAAATTTAAGCATGTGTTTAATAAATATACTCATATGTGCACATATTGTTGAGAGAACTAGGAATTAGGGCTAATATATGTTTGGGTGTTTTCTTAGTCACACATTATTGAGTGGTGGGACTTGATTGTGTCGGTGAGTCTATATGTAGAGGCCTGCATGCACGAGTCCTGCCACTCAACAATGTGGAACTTAAAAGTTCTCAAATATATAGCATAATTCTCTAGTTCCCTCAACACTTGTCCTTCAGCTGGAACATGAAATACTCAACTTAGACAATCAAAACTCAAAGCACGAGCAAGTACAATCTCTCAAGCACGATTCTCAAACATGTGACCCTAATTCCACCATTCTTTCAACAACCAAACAACTCCCAAACTTTTAGTGGTAACTATAAAATTTTTCCCAGCATGCACATAAATGGTCATTAAATAACAAGATAAATGTATCTGACGAATTTCAATCAAACCATACACCTCTTACTTTTTTATTTTACATTGAAGAAAATATGAAAATTTTAAAAAAAGATTCAACATTATTATATTTCATTAGTCAACTCAATCGACTAATCGGAACAACTATTCGATCGAAGACCGAACAGTGTGACCGAATAGAGTCAATCCTATTGGGACTCGCGCCACTAAATAGCACAGTCCGAACTGGCTAACAGTCCGAGAACTAAAACACTGATTGTATGGATTTGTAACACAGAAGAGCGAGTGCCGAAACCTCGGGGGGGGAGGGGGAGCACCAAAGTCTGATTTAACAGGCGCATCAAGCACTGTCTGGGTTACAGCAATGTAAAGCGATTTCCATGGAATTATCACATTCCGATGTTTGATATTAAACACGATCTATCACTCACATTACAATGCAATTCAACATTAGTTATGGATCATAGCATATAGACGCCAGCTTCGGATTTTCGTTTCGCTGCGATTAGATAACATGTTTACGATTATAATCGGAATGATAAACCACTCAAAGACAACAATTCTTACGGATTGTGATTACATCTACTATATTAATTTGTAAACTTTAAAGAAAAAAGGGCCAAACCATGACACTGGATGCGATCGGGTAGGCCCTGGCCAGCCGCCGGTCCGACAACGAGGCGGTCCGGTTTATCACTCCTCTTCGGAGCTGAGACTCTGGTTCCTCGTTCCAAACTGATGCTCCGGTGGAGATCCGAGACTGCAGCGGGCGGAAAACCGGGAGGGTTTAAGCAAAAAAACGAGAGATGACGGAAGCAGATCTGGATAAGGTGCGAAGTGGAGCGACAAGTGAGATGCTGACCGGAGAGGAGGAGAGGAAGAAGGAGGAGGAGAGGAGGGAGGAGGAGGAGCCCGCGCTTCCACCCTTGGGAGGTCGACGGCGACGCCATGGATGGCACCACTCCCCTGCTCGCTTCCCTCGAGTTACTACTACTGGGAGAAATTCGCATCATTTCATCCTTTACCCTGATCTATTATATATATAATACATTTTTAAGTGTAATCAAATGTTGCAAATGCACATAATTTAAATGGAAAATTATTGGTAAAATCAAAAATAAATGGTTAATAAATTAAATAATTTTAGGGTATGAAATAAACAGTTGTTTGTTATTTTATGTGGTATTTAACTAATATATTTATTTATTTTTATGGAGTTATTTATTGTGAGTTAATTACATGTAATCATTGTTATATTTAATCAAATATTACGTGTGTTTTTAATTTTATTCTGTATTTTAATTTTTGTTATTTTATGCACATAATTTATGTATTTATATATTATGTTGGTTGTCGGGTTAGTCCGAGTTAAACTATGCGAGGGTAAATCGTTTTTTGTTTTTTGGTGTTTGGATAGAGGGTTATGGGTTGAATGGGTTTGTTATTTATGTGTTTGTGTTGAAGTTTGGAAAAGTGAGTAGTTATTTGTGATGTGATTGTATTGAAGTTTGAAAATGTGAGTGGAAGTTGGGTAGTTCATAATTTTTTTATGCAACAAATGAAAGGAAAATAATTTATTTAATGTTTACATAAAAAAGGGAGAGTGTGCCCCGCAAATTAGAGAAAAGGGGGGGGGGGTTTGGGTTTGGGCAGTAAATCCCTCAAAGGGGGTAGAGAAAAGGATGTGTTTGGTGCGCGGACTAGGGTGGGTTAAACTAAGGGAGGGATAAATCATTTTTGTGTTAAGGTGTTTAGATAGATGGTAGACTGGAGATGGTTTTGTTGTGATGTGGTTGTATTGAAATTTAGAAAAGTGGCTAGTTATCATGATGTGATTGTATTAAAATTTGGAAAAGTGAGTATAAGTTGAGTATTTTATAATTTTTATACAATATGATTTGTATATTATATTATTTTTTATGAAAGAGAATTGATTTATTTAATGTATTTGAAAAGAGAAATAGTGGGGTCCACGTGGGAGAGAGAAAGAATGGACTGAGGAGGGTAAACCCTACAAAGGGGGGTTTAACCCCTTAGCCGAACGACCTCTAAGGGTCGGTCGATATAAGAATAAGGGAAAGAGATATGAAGGATAAGTGTTCGTTAGGAGGGAGAGGATAAAGAAGGATGTGGGGTATGTTAAATAAGTGGTATTTATTTGTATTTTTTTATGGGAAAGGCATATGATGGTTGAATAAGAAACTTTATTCCTCATCTTGACTTCATAACAAAAACTTATGTCCATGTATAGAACTAAGAAGAGGCAAACGAGCCCAATGTTGTGGGTATATCCCTGTAGAAGCATGTTGGATAGATGCCTCTCCTCCTTGAAACATCCATGCCATGTTAGACCACAAAGTGTAGGTAAAATAAAGGAAGGTTGACCTGACCTCCCAAGCCCCAACCACTACTCCCCTCATTGCGTGTAAGGAAGATAAGGCGCGGTGATGATAGCAAGCTTCCGACCATAGTATAGGGGGAGGTGCTAGCTATATGGGGCGTTTGGTTGGCGGGTTAAGGCGGGTTAAACTGATAGAGGGTAACTCGTTTTTGGATTTTGGTGTTTGGATAAAGGGTTAAATCGGGGGGGTGGGTTAGAAGTGGATTTGGGGTGATATGATTGTATTGAAGTTTGAAAAAGTGAGTAGTTATTGTGATGTGATTGTATTTAAGTTTGGAAAAGTGAGTAGAAATGGAGTAGTTTTAATTTTTATATGATATGATGTTATAATATATTATTTTTTGATAGGATTGATGATGTAAAATTGATTTATTTAATTTTTTTAAAAGGATCAAAGTGGGGCCCACGGGGAGACGAGCAAGGGAGTATTATATGTAAATTTATTACTCTTCAAGGGATCGTTTGATAGGGGAATCATGAACAAGGGGTAATGAGGAAAAAGGGACATTTATCCCTCATTTATGTTCAATTAGAGGTAGCGGATAAGGAAGGATAGAGAGGATAAGAGGTAGAAGAAGGATAAGTAGGGATAATTTATTTACATTAGATAAAACTGTTAGGCTAGTAGTAGTTATTTGTATTTTTGTCAGATAAACCAATAATGAAGGGGTAGGGAGCTAAATTGCATACCTCATGTTGACTCAATGACTAAAATGTTGACCATCTATGGATGGATAGGAAATTCGAGGGATTTATTCTACAAACTAATGCCTCCTAAAGGACACTCATCGTGCTTTTCGATGATTCATTCCGAACTTAATTATGACTCAAATGTATGTCAACCTATGGAAGTCAAGATAATTACGTAGGAGATACAAGAGCTAAAGCGTGATTAACGTTCATTTAATGGACCACACATGCAAAATTCAAATTTAAAACAACACGCCCAACTGCACATAGCGTTGGCTATTGGGCCCAACGAGCTAAGCCATGCATGAGCTCGGGCTCGGACTCGATAAGTTCAGTGGAGCTCGAGCTCGAGCTCAGGCTCGGGCTCGGAGAGCGCAAGCCTCTTATCGAGCCAGCTCAGGCTCAGTAAAGGCTCGAGTCGAGTTAAGACAAGTATGCATATAGAGTAGACACTCCTTCGGCTTATATAGACTCTCCATTCCCTCAGAGTTCAGCTTCACCCGATGTGGGGCTAAAGTAAAGCCCCTTATCGAGCCCAAGTTCCTTATCGAGTTGTTGAGCCAAGCCCTTATCAAGTCTCTTATCGAGTTATCAAGATGAGTCGGACTCGACTCGAGGATGACTCGTTAAGTTATCAAGTCCGAAAATCTGGTTTTAACTTGATTAAGAGGTCGTTCGGGTAGTGGGGTAAACTTACCAAATCCCCCTTAACCCATCCCTTCTCTCTCTTATGTGGGTCTTACTTTTTCTCTTTTTAAATACATTAAATAAATTAATTCTCTTTTATCAATTCCATCAAAAAATAATATATCATACCATCATATCATATAAAAATATAAACTACTCACTTCTAATCACTTTTCCAAATTTTAATAAATCACATCATAATAACTACTTACTTTTCCAAACTTCATTACAATCATATTACAACAAACCCATCCCTGATTTAACTTCCTATCAAAACACTCAAATACAAAAATGAATTACCCCTCTATCAGTTTAACCCATCCCAACCCGTATACAAATATATCTCAATATCTTAATTGGCCAAGCTCACGAGCCCTTATCGAGTTGAACAGTCATGGAAGGTCGTATTGATATCGATATCGTATCGATACGATATTTCGACGATATATCGCCGAAATATCGCTAATATCGACGAGCTTTTGTGAAAAAAAAATGACTGGAAATCGATATATATCATCATTTCAATGTCTATATCGATCTCATATCCATATCGATATATCTGCGATATTTCCTTCCATGGCTGAACTCAAGCTTGGCTTATTAAACCGTGAGGCGTCACTCAATAAGCCAGCCCCGAGCCAATGCATCGAATCCAACGGTTGACACCAATTCCATCCCGGATCCTCTTAAATACCCCTCGCAAAAATAGGGCGCCGCGTATCGAGAAAGGCAGAGAGAGAGAACGACAGCCCGCGACTCTTCTCCTGTGAGGTCATTCCCGCCGCCGCCCTCGCAACTCGACGCCGGAGGAGATAGGAGGCGGTCGCCGGCGATGGGGTCGTCGCCGCAGTCACTGGAGCTGCTTCTGCTGCAGTTCCTGATGCCCGACAACGAGGCGCGGCGGCAGGCGGAGGAGCAGATCAAGCGCCTCTCCAAGGACCCCCAGGTCATACCCGCTCTCGTCCACCACATGCGGACCGCCAAGACCCCCAATGTCCGCCAGCTCGCCGCCGTCCTCCTCCGCAAGAAGATCACTGGGCACTGGGCCAAGCTCGCGCCGCAGCTCAAGGACTCCATCAAGTCCGCCCTCATCGAAAGCATCACCATGGAGCACAGGTAATGGAATCTGGAACGTTGGTAAATTTCACGGTGTAAAATTCGGTCTCGGGCGTTCGTCTGATGGGTTTCGGGGGGGGGGGGGGTGTTAGGGTTTAGGAGTTTGTGGTCAATGCTTTCGTAAAAAAGCTAATCTTAGGCGATTTTCTGGTAGATTCCTGGGTCAGTGTTCTTGGAGCTGTGATCTGCGTTCTAACATTTGAAACTCAGAGTCAGGGGGACTTTCTGGTAGAATCCATGGTTTAGGATTTAGGGTCTGGTGATAGTGCAATGCTTCAGTGGCAGATGATGGTGAACAGTGGAAGCCATTCACGTGCCATAAGACGAAAGTCTCTGAGGCAGTTGAGACGATGAATATAGAACAAAGGAAGATAATGGTCTCCCAAAAATGCTAGATCTTTTCCAAAAGATGAAATGGATTTCATGATCAGATTGGAGCAATGAGACTTTACAAATTGGTTATGGGTTTCGAATCATGTTGAAATGAAAAAAGAAATCTTGGAGGAATCCTGAGTCTAGGCAATGCAGAGATGCAGATACACAATCCAATCTCGAATTTTGCAATTGACTTCTCAGGGTTCTTGTGATTGGTGCATTCAGTGTTCACGAAAGCGGTCTGTGCGGCCGCATATGCGGCCACATATGCGTATGCGGTGCCCTCAGCGCACCGCTTTCCTGAAGCCCCGCGTTATGCGCCCCGTGCGCTTATGCGGGCCGCATATGCGGGCTGTGCGGCCGCTTATGCGGTCTGTGCGGCCGCATATATATATTTTTTATTTTTTTTGTTTTTTAAATTTGTGCCACATTTTTATTGTGTTATTTATGCAATGTTTTTTCTTGCTTTAGCATGTATGCCAACCAAGCATTCCATGACCATTTAAATCCATCATCAAAGTAGTTGTACTGCGAGATTGGAGTAAACACATAAGGAAGAAAAAGAATAATATACTAATAATTTAGCAAACTAATTTAGTCAACTAATAGCTATTATGAATGCAATATATTATATGTAAAGTTTGGTACTTTTAATGGAGGATCAGTTATAAATATAATGACAGAAATAAACGACATTATATTCAACAATAGAGGCATTTTGTGCGCTAACTTTTTATTTTGTTGATTGTTGTCAATTATTCTGTGTGTTAATCGTTCTATTGATGTATTGATATTTGATTGATAGAGATTGTTTTGAACTATATATGAAAGTTATTTTTCTAAGATCTTCTATTGGACCATAATTATACGTAAATTTAGTTATGTTGTAGTTACTTTTGTATATATTTATTTATTTATAAATAAAAAATTAGGAAACCGCTTAGAACCGCATATACCCCGCATATGCCCCCGCATACCGCTTAAGCGCTATTCAGTGACCTGTCCGAACGCATACGCATACCGCTTTCCTGAACCTTGGGCGCATTTGTGAAAAACTGTTATTGGGGAATGTTGAGGTGGATTTCACAGTTCTAGGGGTTGATGCATATGTGAAAATCCAATATCGGAGAATATTGGTTTATCACTTGCGGGATCGTGCTTCCATTTGTGAAAAGACCAATTTCGGGGAATATTGTGGGTTTATATCTTGCTGGTTTGTGCTTTTGCAAAAATCTAATATGGTGGATTCCAGGTCTAGTACTTGTTAAGGGAACATACTTGGATGCATTATGAGAGGCCCAAGGGTTCCCTTTGCATTTAAACATATAAAAAATATAAAATCACTTCGAAAAATTCCAAAAATTATTGACAAAAGAGGTGACCGCGTTCGGTTCTGCGAGCAGAGCTCGGTCAGAGGTGATGGAACATGCAACCCATGGAGATTCTGAGGTCGAACCGGCGGTAGCGGGTGTAGCCGGTCTTGTCAATGATGTCAGTCCGAGCTCTGAGGCGGTTTCTTATGGGCCTCACCAACAGGAGGTGGCGGGAGACCGAGGTCACTCGAAGGGAGATGCTAACCCATTTGAGGCGCTGAGCTCGATGTCTCCGGAGGTAGGAAGGGGAACTACGAAATGGTACAGGTGGAGACAACAAACAAAGATGACGATAGACGTGCCGCTTGCAATCTTAGAACGCATGCTCAAGTGCCAGTCATGTCCGGGGCCGTGAGCATGATGGGATCTCACTCTGTTTCTAAATCAAGGTTTTATCGTGGAACGTTAGGGGTCTGGGTGACCCGGAAGAAAGAAGGGTGTTGGGATCGAGACTTTCAGAATGGGGTTGTGACATGGTTCTCATTCAGGAAATGAAACTTGACTCTTGCTCTCCTGCTCTATGGAGCTCGTTTGGTCCAGGAGTGCTCTTAGACTTTTGGACAATTGACGCATCGGGGAGTTTCGGAGGCATGCTTCTGGCGTGGAGGGAGTCGAGGGACTCCGCCGTCTTGTTTCGGGCGGAGTTGAAAGGCACGCATGTCTTAACGACGCTTTTAGAGTGCACCGTTTCTAGCGCTTTATTCGCCTTCTCGTGTGTCTACATGCCTTGTCAGCATGCCCTTAGGCATGAGATGTGGGCTGACCTCAGGGCGACGAGAGCCGCATTTCCGGAGTGCGCATGGCTTGTGGGGGGAGATTTCATTGTCTCCCTCCTATCTTCTGATAGGCTTAGGCTGTGTGGGGGTCAGGATCCCGGTTCGACGGATTTTGCTGAGGTCATTGACGGTCTGGAACCGGTGATGTTGGGCGCTACTGTCACGAAGTTCACTTGGAGGAGCTCTTGCTCCTGCTCTCGCATCGATGGCTTCCTTGCTTTATTCAAAACCGATGGAGGCATATCCCCCTTTCTTTTCGTCATGTAGAGCTTAGACTAGATCGGATCATACGCCTCTTGTTTGGGATTCTGGTGATCCCTCCCTGACTAGAGGGTTTTTCAGATTTGAGCGCGCATTGCTTCTGGAAGACTTGTTCATGGACATTGTTTCTTCCCACTGGATGTCTACGGTGGTGTCAGGCTTTGCGGTGTCTTGTTTTTTCCGAGAAGTTGGCATCCTTGTGCAGAAGGCTTTGTGCTTTTAAGGAGACTAGAGCGGTTCGGAAGGCGTAGAAGATTGCGTTCTAAGCGGAGGTTGTGAGGCTCGATAAGCTGGAGGATGAAAGACCATTGGAAGATGAGGAGCTTGATCAGAGGGCATCGGTTCACAGAGTGATTGTGGACGAGGATACGAAGTAACTAACAGGGTGGAGGCAGAGATCTAAGCATACCTGGCCCAAGGATGGCGATGCGAATACGACCTTCCGCAGGGTGGCTAGTGGCAGAAGACGTGCTAACTGTATCCGCTCCGTGGTAGTTAATGGGACTAGGGTGGAGGGAAATAGAGAGTTGGGATGTGCAGTTGCAAAATGCTTTCATGAGTTCTCGAGGAGGGCAACCGTCGAACCTTGAAGATGGAGTGGTCTTGAGGCTTCTCGTAAGAACATGCAAACATCCTTGTACAACGTGTGACCATGGAGGAGGTCAAGTCGGTAGTTTGGAACCTGGATGCAGAGGGGACACCGTGCCCAGGCGGCTTCCATGTCTTGTTTTATAGGGAATTTTGGGATCTTCTGGGTAAGGAGATATGAGAGGTGGTGGATGAGTGTTGTCAGTGCAACACTGGCTTTGAGAAGTTTAACAAGGCTCTGATATTTCTCCTCCCCAAGCAGGAAACGGTGGAGAGAATCGAAGAGTACGTGTCGATTGCCCTTCCGAATGCCATTTACCTGATTGTGGCGAAGGTTTTTGCGGTTAGACTTAACATGGTTTTTGAGTATATTATTTCTCCGTTACAGTCAGCCTTTGTTCATGGGAGATAGATTGCAGATAATTTGGTTATGGCTTTTGAAATTATTTCCAGTTGAAGGAGAAATGATAAGAAGGCTCTGCTTTTGGAGATTGACTTTGCCAAGGCCTACGACACGGAGGATTGACGCTTTCTATTGGCAACTCTTTATAAGAGTGGATTTCCAGATGTTTGGGTCTCATGGATGAAGCGTTGTGTTACTACGACTTCTTTTTCAGTGCTTGTTAACTGCCGTCCGGAGGAAAGTTTCCTTCATCTACAGAGAGGAGTTAGGCAGGGGTGTCCCCTCGCACTTATATTGTCTGTCATTGCTTTTTGTGTTCTTGCTTGCATGGTGGACCGAGTTCAGAGCAGTTGGATCACAATGGGTTACCGTTCTGGGGATTTACATATCCCTCTGCTCCAATACACAGACGACACGATCCTCTTCATTCATGGAGGGAAGGAGGCAGTGGGAGGTATCGCTATCACGCTAGAAATCTCCGGGGAGATGTTTCAGCTTATTCTGAACCTTGGAAAGTCTATGGTTATTCCTTTTAGTTATTCGGATGAGGAATCTCGATTGTGCAACATCGAGCTGGGTATGGAAATTGGCTCTTTCCCTATTCGCTATCTTGGGTTGCCTCTGTCCCGGAAGAGTAACGATGACTGAATGGCTACCAGTGGTGAAGTTGGAAAGAAAGCTATCTGGATGGAAGGCTTCCATCCTTTCTAGGGGTGGTCATCTTGTGCTGGTGAAGGCGGTGCTCTCTACTATTCTTGTTTTGTTCTTTTCTTCTCGCATGTTACCCATGGGTATTAAAGAAGCACCTGTAAAGGTTGATGCGGAGGTTGCTGTGGAGCAAATCTGGCCAGGAGGGTCGCGTACCCACCTGGTGGATTGGGATACGATTACGTTACCTAAGGGGACTAGTGGACTTGGGATCAAGCATCTGGAGGTCTTGAACGAGGCTTTGTTACTAAAGTGCCTTGACTGCTGACTCCGAAGCACGCGTTGTGGAATGCTGAGTTAGCAGGAGTTGGATGCCTACTTTCCGGACTAACTTTTCTGACCATCACTTGGAGGACCTTCCTTCTTCTCCTGGACTCTCTTAGCCAACAGAGTAGGCCCTCTGATGGCCGTGACCACTGGGTGTGGAAGGACACCCTCTTCTCTGTTAGGAAGGCGTATGACACCATTTGTAGGTCACCCCCAACTCTTACGAACGATTTGATTCGAGATTGCAACCTAATCTGCGAGCTTGGGCTCCCAGAGAGGGTTGTTTTTTTCTTTGGCTCCTCAAAAGAAAATGTGTGATGACCAGAGACTGCTACGCCAGACTATTTGTTGTGATGTCTGACAGATGCCTCCTTTGCGAGAATGCCATCGAGACTCTGGAACACCTTTTCTTCCGTTGCCCAGTCTCTTCGTCAATCTATGGCGAGGTTGGCCCTTTTTGGGTCAACACCCATGACATAGATGTGTTCTGGTCTTCTTTGTTTAATGCAAGACGGCGACAAGGGGAGGATCTGCTTAGACCTGTGGCTATCTTATGGGCTATTTGGCTTGCTAGAAGTAAAGTCATTTTTTCCTCTCAACGGTTTTATCGTGAGAATGCTTGTATACATTCTTTTTTTTTGAAACCAAAAGTTCGGGGGAGGCACGGCTTGGTGCTCGCCCCAAATTTTTTATTAATCAAGCGATGTTGCACAAGCGAGAGAGATAAAGATTAAGAGGATCGAGTAGATCCCTCCGGAGACCCAATACAAGACACACTACAGTAGGGACCAATCACTAGACAGCAAGGCCGAATGCGCCACAATGTTCTCCTTGTAGAACCTTTGCCCCTTGAAAATCTTCGAGTTACGCCCTAACCATATCGCCCAAATGTACGCGAACGGTCGAAGGAGCTCCCCCCGCGCCCTATCTTTATTTGATCGCATCGAGACCCAAAACGCCGCAGCCGAGGATGTGTCGATCCACGGAATTCGAGCCTCCGCCTAAATGATAGCAGTGTCTCGGCAAAGAAAGAATAGGTGCTCCGCAGTCTCCACCCCCCCACCACACAACACACAATCTGTAGAACCGAACCCCGCGAAAATCTTTGCGCACATGTCGCGAGTCAAAATCCTCTCACGCCTGAGCAGCCACATAAAGAACACGACCCTCTCCGGGAGCCTGATACTCCAGAGAAATTTAATATCCATGCGCCTGAGGTCCTGATGCGGATTCTCCTACTGCAAGATCGCCCTGAACGCCCGCCTCGAAGAGAAGACTCCGTCGCGCCAAACTCGGTGATCCCGACCACCCGCGGGCCTGGACGCACCCTGAAGCACCTGGAGGAGAGCCAACAGGTCATCGAATTGCTGATCGGAGAGGTTACTGGCAAATGAAGGGAACCACTCAGTCCCACGCCAAGATGAAGCCACCGTCCCTCGAGGATCCCTCGCCAAAGCACATAAGCGCGGAAAGGTATCTCCGAGGCATGGAAGGACATATCGATATCGGCAATATATCGATACAATGTCGATACAGATATATCGCCGATATATCAGCGATATATCGACGCATATCGCCGAAACCCGGTATCCATTAGGCATATTTCTCCTGTCGATACCCGATATATCCATATCGACGATATATCGGTGACTTGTCGATACCTATATATCGTCGATATATCGACGATATATCGCGATATGGCGATCCATGCTCCGAGGGGTGCCATGCCAGCCCACATATCGCGCGAAAACAGGAAGGAGTTGCCATCCCCAAGCACAGGAACAAAGAGATGAGAGTAGCGCCGAGCAACAGAAACAACCCCCGCCAAAAGGGGGTTCCAGATCGACGACTGTCCAGATCGCGCCTCAACTCCGCCCCAATATCTAAAAGATCCCGCAGAATGGACGGGAAGAAGCCATTGGCATTTCCCTAAAGCCGGTTGACCCACTTGAGAAGCAACACGTCATTCACGTGATCAAGCCGCCGTATGCCAAGCCCGCCATCGCACTTCCTCTTAGCCACCTCCGCCCAGGCCGCCAGGTGTGGACCACGCGAAGAAGGCCCCCTTCTCCCCCAAAGAAAGCTTCGCATCAAACCCTCGAAGTGCTTCCTAATCCCCACCGGAATAATCCAATTCGAGAGGTAATATATAGGGATAGAAGCAAGAACCGACCTAATAAGAACGAGCCGACCTCCCCGCGAGAGCATGGCTGCGCTCTACCCGGTGAGACTCCTCTCCGCTTTGTCCACAACCTTGCGCCAATCGCGAAGCCTAGACCTCCTCGCCCCCAGCAGCATACCCAAATAGTCGATTAGGAGCGAGGATGGAGGGGTTCCCAGGATCATCCCTCACGCATCCGCCGAGCTCGCATCCCAAGCGAAGGGAATCACCTTGGACTTGGATTGATTGATGAGTAGCCCCGAGAGCTCGCTAAAGAGTTTCAATGTGACCGCCATCCCTCTGACCTCTTCAAACCCACCCTCGATAAAAACAATAGTGTCATCCGCGTACTGTAGAGTTGGGACGCTCCGATCACCACAAGAGAATCCCACGGAAAGGCTACGATCTACCACTCGAGCCACCATCCATGGCAATACGTCCACCGCAATGACAAATAGCAAGGGCGCCAAGGGGCATCCCTGCCGTACCCCCCTTCTTGGTTTCAATCGCTCGCCAAAGACGCAACCGTTCATCATAATGGAGAAAGAGGTAGTAGTAATGCATCTGCGCATCCACGATATCCACGTCTTTGGAAACCCACGAGCCCGCAGCACCATCTACAGGAATCTCCAATCCAGCGAGTCATACGCCTTAGCAAAGTCCACCTTCCACAGGACCTCGGGTTTCTCCCGCGTCACCCAACTCTCCACCATCTCAGAAGCCAGAGCCGTAACATCAGAGATTTGTCGACCACGGATGAAGGCAGCCTGCGAAGGTTCAATCAAGTCGTCAAGCAGCGGCGCAAGCCTCCGCGCAAAAACCTTGGCCACGATCAAGTATATTGCATTGGAAATGGCAATCGGCCGAAACTCTTCAATAGCACGAGGAGAGGATGTCATAGGCAACAAGACAATGAGAGCCCTATTGACACGGTCGAAGCCCGCGTTTCCTTTGCAAAACTCCAAGATCACCTCCCACACCTCGTTCCCAACCACCTCCCAGAAGTCTTTGTAGAACGCAATGGGGAAACCGTCCGGCCCAGTCGAGGCGTCACCGTTGAGATCCCAAATCGTATCCTTGACCTCCTCACGGGATACCTCCTTAATCAACTCCGCACAAAGCAGGGGCGATAATTGCGGGGTGCCCTCCCCCGACCAGAACCAGCGATTAGGCGCACGAGAAGATGAGAAATCCCTGAAATACGTGGCCACTTCTTCCCCCAAAGCCCCATCACCCGCGACCTCCCTGCCACCGAAGGAGATGGAATGGATATAGTTGGAATGCCTCCTGCAAGAGGCCACCCTATGAAAAAAGGAGGAATTAACATCTCCCTCCCTAATCCATTTAATCTTAGCCCTCTGGCGCCATTCCGCCACCCTCTTCCTTTCCTCCCTTTCCATCGTAGCCAACGCCGCCCTCCTGGATACAACCTCCTCGGGGCAGAGGTCCCTCTCCCCCTCCAAGTCATCCAAAGCCGAGACGATCACCTCCGCATCCTTCCTGGCAGACGTCCTTGCCTCCCGCGACCTCTTTTTGAACGAAGCCAAAGCGCTCCGCAAGCGCACTAACTTCTTTGCAAATCTGATCACCATCGATCGGCCCCCGCACTCCTTATTCCTATTGTCAACCACGATATCGTGGAAATTATCCTCAAGCAATCAACATCTCTCGTATCTAAAGAAGCCCGCCGCTGAGGACAAAAAATCGGAGACCCACACGATGGGCGTATGGTCCGAGAAAGAGCGCGCCCGAGAGATAACGTTTGTCAAGGGAAACAATGACATAAAAGCCTGTGAAGCGAAGAACCTGTCGATGCACGATTTTGACGAAGAACTCCTCCAAGTGAACGAAGCGTCCGTAGCACGCAAATCCTCCAAAGCCAAGGAGTTAACGGAGTCGGCAAAGTCAGCAGAGCCCGGGTCCGTACCCCCCTGGAGCGCGGTCTGTCGGAAGCACGCAAAGTAACATTGAAGTCTCCTCCTATCAGCCAAGGTGCATCCGGAGAATCCTGCCTTACCCGCCGAAGCTCGTCCCAAAGTTCTCTTCTCTTGACATTACAACATGGCCTGTATGCACAGGAAAAAAGGATAGTTTCAGAGTTCGTCTTCTTAGACAAAAGGACAAAAATAGAGTGACAGCCCTTGACGGCCGAGATTAGTGAGAACGCCGAGGACTTCCACGCAACCAGTAATCCCCCTGCATGGCCGATTGCAGGCAAAGCGGTGAACTCGTCCAGATCCCCCGCGACAAAAGAGCGCCAAACATCCTCGTCGAAGAGAGCCAGCTTGGTCTCCTGCAAAAGAATCACGTCGCACCCCCACTCTTTGAATCTGTTACCTAACACCCTCCTCTTATCCGCATCTCCCACGCCCCTCACATTCCAAGTTAAAATCTTCATTTGGAAACACCTTTGAAGCCCCACGAGGGTACCACACCAGCCGCCTCTGCCACCGCCTCTTCGAAGGTGAGGTAGGTCTGATGTTCCCTGGACGTTGAACGCGACGTTCGTCTTCTTCTGTAACGCTTGGAAGACCTCCTCGTTGATTCTCCTTCAGATCCAGCAGCAGTGAGAGTCCCCGTAGCACCATCGGAAGGATCTCCCTGTGACAATGCTCTCTCGTGAGGAGATGAAGGTTCCACCCGCGCAGCCATTGAAAGGAACCCCGAATCAAGTGAGCAGTCGGACTCCCGAGCCGAACCCTGATCCGATGCACGTGCTTGTATACATTCTAGAACCCTTCTTGAGTCCTTGCTTTTGTAACGTCTTGTGACCATAATTTTAGAATTTAATTTATTGGGGTGGGCACCATAGCATGTTACCCTCTCTTTTGCCGCAAAAAGCATTCAGATCCATAGAACATATCAGATCTCACAGCTGCTTTGTAGAACTTTTCTTTGATTTTTAAAGGAATTTGTTTATCACAGAGAACAATAGAGGCTCCATTTTAGCCAATCTGCATTTATTCTATTTGTAACATCTCTATCAATTTCCCTATCATGTTGCAAAATAGATTCCAAGAATCTAAAAGAATGTCTCTTCTTAATGTTATCATCACCAATCTTAACCTCGATTCCTTCACCATTACTTCCATCAAAAGTGCACTCCATATACTTAGTCTTAGCCCTACTTATACGAAATCCTTTAGTTTCCAATGGATGTCTCTAGACCTCAACCTTCTCATTTATTCCATCTATAGTCTCAGTAATCAACACATTACTTCTAAAAAAATCAGCACAATATCATTAGCGAAGAACATACACTAAGGTATCTCATCATGAATGTGGCTTGTCAACTCGTCCATAATCAAAGTAAAAAGGAATGGATTGAGCCTTGATGCAGACCAATGTTGATGTCAAAATAGTCCGTTTTTCCAGACTGTATCCTTACACAAGATGAAGCCTATCATACACATCTTTTGTTTAAATAAAACAAAGTTATAATATACTCAATTGAAAAGAAGTAAAAGATGACAAGACCTAATGAAACCTTAAAGAACCTTAAATTCCATGCAGGGACCTTTCGAACTTTAAGTACGAGGATAGGTGGACATCGTAACATGATCCCCACGGTAGAGGTGCATGATCCAGCCTACTAATGGGCATATCCTTCACAGTGGAAGCTGGACTGATTGCATCAACTTTGGCGACATCAGAAATATGTCAAGCCTATAATGCATGAAGAGTTCCTCCAAGTGAACCTCCTATTCTAGCATCGAAAATCTCCAGCTGCATCTCATCAAACAGATTCCAAAACTGAATCGATGTTGACCATCTGTCCGCTGCAAACTGACTAAAGTTAAAATTATCACCCACCAACCAAGATCAATTAAGAAACCAAAGCTTCGCTGCTCTCAACTCCAACCACAATGAATACTGCTCCGAAGCCACTGTAGGCCCACCCATAAATCGACGTCACTGCCACTCGGAAGTCATCTGAGATAATCTCAATTACAATGGTCAACATCCCAGAACCCTGCATATACTCTTCCTTTAATAAATTTGTCAACAATTCAGCCAACTAGCATGTCCATGCCCTCCCCACGACATTGATTCAATGAAAGTGGCAAGTCATATGGATTTTTTGCCTCTCTGGCATCCCTAGTCATGCATGGACTGAATTTAAGAAAATTGTCATCTTCAAATTAGGTTCGTTTTCGCTGCCGTGCTTGTGAGATCTTATTGAGTTAGCAAATAGATTTATCCTGTTCTAGTGTCAACATTATAGTTTTACATCATTATCTATTGTTGTACTTTATCAGTTTGCCACTGCATTTATTAGATACAACCTGGTAGTCTATAAGCAAAATTTTTCCCATCTTACTATGTAACTTCATTGTTTGTTTCTCATGTGTAGCTTGGTTTTGCAGTTCTCCCGTTAGACGTGCCTGTGCAAATGTTGTCAGTATTATTGCAAAATATGCTGTACCTGCTGGCGAGTGGCCCGAGTTACTGCCTTTTCTATTTCAATGTAGTCAAAGTTCTCAAGAAGAACATAGGGAAGTAAGTTAAGAGTGCTGATCTTTTTTGCAATATTGGGATTTACTTATTGTATATTACTGAAGCTATTTGCAAGTTGCATCGCCTACACTTCATCTATTAGCTGTTTCTGTCTACGTGGAGATTTGTTGTCTTCCCACCTTCACTCAATCGGCAGTCTATGATCCTTAGACTGTGAAGCCTGCCATTATTATTATATATTCCACATGAAAAAAGATGGAACAATCTGCAGGTAGTATCAGCAAAAACATTGATGGTTTCATCGTGAGAAGCTTCATGTGCTGCGATTCTTTTATCCAAAGCAGTTTTATCCGTTGGTTCTAGTTGATGGCTCAAATTATTGTTGAATTGAGCAGAAAATCACTTCTTTTTTTGGTCTTTGAAGAAGATTGCTCAATTTGGGAGCATTCGAATACCATTCATTTGCTCAAATTGTGAGCCTGTTTACTGGCCGAGGATCCTATAAGTTGTGTTCGTTAATCTAATAGAAATGAATGATATACATGAGGCAATATGTTGATATGCATTTTTGCGACTGGTTGACAACATCATCTTAGATACACTGGTTTTGTTTATTCTCTCCTGTTAGGAACATCATTTCATGGTTGAATTGTCTTGGTTTTTTTATCAGATATTGGCATCATTTTCTAGTTTTATAACAGTTAATTGGCAACAGTGAATTTTCCTCTTAAAAATAGCAACAGTGAGTTCCACATGTTTAGCTTTCATGTCTTTATAGTTCCGAACTTCCTATACAATGCTTGGCAACTTCATGTTCAATGTAGGAAAGCTTATTAAATTTACACGTCTTTGTCTTGATCCGTGTCAGGTTGCATTGATCCTTTTCAGTTCATTAACTGAAACTATCGGCCCAACATTCGAATCCCATTTACCAGATCTAAAACCCATCTTATTGAAAAGCTTGCAAGATGAATCTAGCAGCCGTGTTAGAATTGCTGCTTTGAAGTGAGTCAATCTTTTTAGATTCTCCTTTTT
This sequence comes from Ottelia alismoides, assembly GCA_037367405.1. Classification (NCBI taxonomy): domain Eukaryota; kingdom Viridiplantae; phylum Streptophyta; class Magnoliopsida; order Alismatales; family Hydrocharitaceae; genus Ottelia; species Ottelia alismoides. The sequence goes on from JAZKJV010001110.1 coordinate 1,173,946, forward strand.
AAGTCAAATATTATCATTTAATTGAATCTCTCTCTTTTTCTTGTAAGTGGTTAAAATGGCTAATTTGATCGATTTCATGTGGCAGGGCGGTTGGTTCACTTATTGAATTCATCAATGAAGGCTCTGATATGGTACGTTAGATTTGATGGCTTATGTTTCTAAAAAGAAGATTTGATGGCTTATATGAATGATCAAATCTAATTTCCCTATGATGCAACCCAAGGCTGTTATCACAATAATACATAGTTGGGATGTAGAGCCGTGATTTTTTTGAGGAAATTACGTCAATAAAAACATCTTCATTTGCATTTACAGTCTGCTTATTTGTTGAGCACTGGTTCAAACATCTGACATTTTTAGCTGTATCATTTATATATATCATGCATCTTGTGCAGATTACTTGCATTTTTTTGCCCTATTATGTAATTTAATGGGTTGTGGATATGTTGTTACCTGTACTGTGATTTTTTTGTGCTTTTTTAAAGAAAAGAAGGGTGTCTACTCAGGTGTTCAGCCAGAATATTATCAAGTAATACATTATATTTACTTTAGTGAAGACCCAAAAGGAAAATAACCATGCCCATAAATATTCTCAGTATAGTGTTTCTCATCTTGAAAGCTCAAACGATTCCTAGCTAAGTACATCACAAACAAACATGTAGAGGGTCTAGTGTTCTTTGCCCTCGACTGGTAAGTTAAAGGACCTAAAGTTCTTCCAGAACTGGTTCGATCCAGAAGCATCAAACCTATCCACCTTCATCCTCTTCCAAAGACCTTCACATTGACAGTTGGGAAACACAGTCGATCAATGTCCCTCTTGCTGATAGGATAGAATCTCATAGTGTTCCGTTAAACCATGCCTTGGAAATTTTCGCCTTTCTCATGTTCCCCATGAAAAGCCATCCATATAAAGATCTTAATCTTTAGCAGTTCCCACACCTTCCATATCTGCACACCATCTTTCATCATTATGAGTTGTCAATTCCTTTTATGCTTTTTTGTCTGTAAACTCCTCATACTAGGCACAACTGTCGACAAACTCAAGGGGCCATCTACAGTCTCCAGGTTTGTCAACAACAGGCTAACATCAAACAAATGATGGTTCGAGAGACTTGATAAGAAAACAAATACCCATGCTCCATCTCAAGCACTCAAGATGACCTATTTTTGCCACCAAGCTCTCTTTGTTCACAACCAAAGGAAAAAGTATGGGAACCTTGTCACGAGATTTCCAAAATCGGAAAGACTCCGCCAACCCCACCATTGGAGGAATAAAAATAACCATCTTCATAGTCGGCACGAAATACCTTTATAGGAATGGGAAGGCGACCTTACCTTTATATTACTAACATTAAGATACATATAAAACATAATAATACTAGAACAGTTGGTAGAGCACATCCTCATTCTTGCTCTAGATCCTCATCACTCATCCTTTTGATGGAGGACCCCCAAACCACCCCCTCTTTTTGGGTTCAAGATACCACATCCTAGGAAATTAACCCTGCTCTCTTGCCCAAAAATAGTGCAAAAATATTTTCAGGCCATGCTCTCTAGGCACAACTAAATTATAGTCGGCAACTTATACATTGGCATGTAAAATATTAAAATCATCGATAAATTGACTTGAGCAAGACCAACCACCCACCCTTCGATGATCTAGCTTTCCAGTGAGTTAGCTTATATTCCTTCTTCGATGATCTCGCTTCTCGTCTCAACCCAAGTTCCTGTCTCTGTCTGCATTAGCCTACATCTCGAGACGTTAGATCAAAAGTTTGCGTACAATAAATTCTGTAGAGATGATGTTGATGTTCAAGTAGATAAAATATCTACATATTGAGCATTCATGTTAATCTGCAACCAAACAACAATCACCCTCATTGTCCTATCTATTCTAAGTAGATGGAGGGAATATTGACTATTCTATAAGGAACCAGATCTAGAAGGTCGACTCTTTCTTAAAGCTGGATTTAAACTAGAAGCAGACCATATTTAAGCAATCGATGATGCCATCCGTGGAAATAACCTGTGAAGGTGGGAGCAAAATGAGGAGCCATTCTTTTAGTTGAGGTGTGGTTGATCTGAGGACCCTTTCTAGGAACGGAGCAAGAGTCTACGGAGATAGAATAATTCTTGAAAGAATTTGACTCTATGTCGCCATGTGATATCACACAGGAGTCATGGATAGATCTAATGCTCCTGGTACAATATACTACCTTATCTTAAGCATCAAATGAGATAAACATCACAGGGAAATTCCACATCTTTTCATTTATATAAGTTTTCCTTGAAAGGAGATTGGTCCATTAAGTAGATAATCATTGGTCCTAGCACTAACATTTTGTCCCTTCCGTCAACATCGATATTCTGTCTTGGGATGGGGAGCATTGAAGGTCGCATATTGTCACGACTTTGTCACTTATCAGTTCCCGCTTTAGATAGAATCGATCCCATGAATTGATCTAAAGGAATTTCCTTCCGTGATGTTGGTTGTCATGTCATTTCTTTTGTAGCGATTGTAATAAGGAATGTAGACAAGCTTAGGTAAAAGAACGCCCTTGTGAAGATTTCTCCATCTGATCCTTCTTTGAGGAGTTTTTACTGAATCTACTCTTGGGGATTGAGGATGCTTCTTACATAATTACATTTCTTCTTTTAATTCTTTGTCTTTGCTTAACAGCTCTTGCAGATATACTTCCTTTTCTGGACTTCCTCCTACTGTCATTTTGTTTTCTAAAACAATCAACCACATTTGCAGGCGTTGAAGAGAAATAAGTTAAAAAAGATAATAAGTTGGAAGGAAAGCGCTATAGTTTCTTCTTTTTTGAGAGATTGATGATTCTACTCTGTTTTTAATATTTGACTATTAAATATAGCTTGAGAACTCAACTAGTAACCATTACAGGTAAAGTTATTCAGAGATTTTGTGCCAAGCATATTGAATATATCACGACAATGCCTAGCTAACGGTGAGGAAGATGTTGCTGTCATCGCATTTGAAATATTTGATGAACTCATTGAATCGCCTGCACCTCTTCTCGGGGATTCTGTAAGATCAATTGTGCAGTTTTCTCTTGAGGTATGCGCAAGTCAGAGTTTGGAATTAAATGTGCGGCACCAGGTCAGTGATGCATGCCTTCTTCTTTTCTTATTTACCCAACATAAATTGAAACATGCATAATCGTTCTGACTATCTTATTCAACATTTGTTTGCTGCAGGCCATTCAGATTATATCGTGGCTGGCCAAGTTCAAAGCTAAATTTCTTAAAAAATACAAAATGGTAGTACCCATCTTACAGGTCATGTGCCCTTTGCTAACTGAAACTGCTCCTGGAGACGAAGATGATGACCTTGCAGCTGACAGGGCCGCCGCCGAAGTAATTGACACAATGGCCATTAACTTACCAAATCTTGTCTTTCCCCCAGTGTTTGAGTTTGCATCATTGAATATACGCCATACAAACACCAAATACAGGGAAGCTTCTGTAACATCTTTAGGTGTTATATCGGAAGGTTGTCATGAATCACTTAAAGACAAGCTAGAACTTGTTTTGCACATTGTTTTAGAAGCCCTAAAAGATCAGGAGCAAATGGTAAGGGGAGCAGCATCATTTGCATTGGGCCAATTTGCTGAACACTTGCAACCTGAGATTTTATCCCATTATGCAAATGTCCTGCCCTGCATCTTGAATGCTCTGGATGATACATCCGATGAAGTAAAGGTGTGAGGATCAGTCTGGAATCACACGCACTGAAACACATTTTCCCCAAACTTACATGTTATTTATCTATTTTAGGAGAAGTCTTATTATGCACTAGCGGCTTTTTGTGAGGATATGGGCGAAGAAATACTTCCTTACATGGATCCCCTGATGACAAGATTGCTGACAGCTCTTCAACATAGTTCCCGTAATCTTCAAGAAACTTGCATGGTTATACTAATCTTCATCTTTTTAGAATATACATTCTTGTCTTCTTATAACTTCATCCCTCCGTTGCTTAAGCCTTTCATGCATCTCTTGTTGCAGTCTGCAATTGGTTCAATTGCATCCGCTGCAGAGCAGTCTTTTATACCTTATGCAGAACGAGTTCTAGTTTTGATGAAAGACTTCATGGTTCTGACAAATGATGAGGATCTGCGATCAAGAGCGAGGGCGACTGAGTTAGTGGGAATAATTGCTATGGCTGTTGGAAGGACAAAAATGGAACCAATTTTGCCACCTTTTATTGAAGCTGCCATTTCTGTAGGTTCCTCTGCAGCTGTTTACTCTGCATATGTCGGCAACTATTCCTTCATTACTCCTCGTTAATTTCAGGGATTTGCACTGGAGTTTAGCGAGCTTAGAGAGTACACTAATGGGTTCTTTAGCAATATTGCTGAAGTGTTGGGTGAAGGTTTTATTCAGGTATGCTTATAATTGTTGATTTTATTTATGCTTTGCAATATTTACATTTATCTTTGGGATTACTAGTGTTACCATACCTTGCCACAGTATCTTCCACATGTTGTTCCGTTGGTGTTCTCCTCGTGCAATCTTGATGATGGATCTGCAGTGGATATTGATGATTCTGACCAGGATGATGGCATTGATGGTTTTGGTGGGGTATCTTCTGATGAGGAGGCTGCAGAACCTAGAGTTCGCAATATTAGCATTAGAACTGGGGTTATGGATGAAAAGGCTGCAGCAACGCAAGCTATTGGCTTATTTGCTCTTCATACAAAGAGTTATTTTGCACCGTATCCTTCTGCTCATTAGTTTTTTGTCGAAGGATACTAGACATCCAGGGGGAGTTTTAGTTTTGTTAACATTTTTCTTGACAATTAAAAAGCTATTTGGAGGAGTCTCTAAAGATTTTGGTGAAACATGCCGAATACTTCCATGAGGATGTTAGGCTACAAGCCATTATTTCTTTGGAGCGTAAGTCGTACAATTTTTTGAAGTTCTTGACAAGTAAAATTATCTTACTCTATTGCAGATTCAGAATTTCTCTATTTTATATCTGAGGTGTTTTTAAATTATGCATTAACAAATCACTGATTACAAGCCATTGACGTTTGCCCTGGTGAAGAAGAAATTTCCTTGTGTTCTGGGAAGCAAGTTTGGAACTAGTAGCTTAATTGAAAGCACATTGTCAGAAGTTTGATTTTAGTTTATATTTAGCGTGTTCTCCCCTCGAGATGTTCGACTAACCATTTTTCAACACCAACCTTTTCGGTTGATTGATTATTAATTTATGACTGCCCCCTCTGGAGATTCTATTGGGTTATATATAGCGGTTTTAACTTCTATATCCTAGAAATGGGGAACCGGTTATTTGGGTTTGCTATTTCATATACGAAGTAGATGCTTGATTGATGGAATTCCAGATTGCTTTATAAGCTGGAGTTGGATTGTATGTATTTTATCGTTAGCTTTTTCCTTTATATGGTGTCACAAGTAAAATTCTTGAAGTTTTTTCTGTAACCTTCATTGACCTCTTGTTCATTGTTTTCTTTTCCGCGATCTAGAATGGCTGTATACACTGATTCTCCAATATTGATGCTGTAGTGTTCATATTCTTTTTACTCCCTGCAGATATTCTTACAATGGTTAAAGCACTCCCCTCTGAACTCAGTGTGAGTAATTTCCGTATATTGACAATATGGATCTTGCTTTCTATTATAACATGATGACATTTAAAATCGATGTTGCGGCAACCTGTTACATCTTATTCCTGTTCTTATGTTGTGTGCTCAATTCATATTTCTGTAGAAAATGGTAGCAACTACTTTCCTATGATTAATGTTGGAACTTATTATTGTTGCAATCCCTCATTCCTTTGACTTGCACTGAGACCTGCTTTTGTGGTAGTATGTTTAGAACTTGTTATTACGTAGTTTTAATTGTAGTTGTATGTTTATGTGATATAAGAATGATGTCTGATTTTTTTCGCATTTTTTCTGCAGGAAGTGCTTTCAAAACAAAAGGAAGTTCTGGGTAATCATTTAGTAGACATCGTGTCCTTTAAAACTTTTCCTTGTGAAAAGAGCAGTTCAATCAGCTATTTGTATTTTGCAGATAAAGTCATGAACACATGCATCTCGATCATGACGGATGATTCTGACAAAGAAGTGGTTGCTCAGGCATGTGCAAGTGCTGTGAATATCATTAAGGAATGTGGTTATGCTGCTCTTGAACCTTGTAAGCATATGGCCGAATCGTTCCAGGTTGACTTCTTCACAGTTTTCTTGTGTTGCATTGCTTATAGTGTAATTTTTACCAGATATGCCCAGGCTTTTTGAAGCAACTTTACTGTTGCTGAGAGAAGAATCAGGTTGTCAAACAGTGGATGATGAAGATGATGAGGATGAAGGAGATATCAATCATGATGAAGTCCTGATGGATGCAGTATCTGATCTTCTCCCAGCCTTTGCGAAGTCTATGGGTTCTAACTTTGAGCCTGTGTTTGCAAGATTTTTTGAGCCGCTGATGAAATTTTCTGTACGTTTTACTACATAATGGTCTTGATTATTATGAAAATCACATATGCATGCATAGTTTTGTCTGAATGTGACTTGTGATTATAGAAAGCAGTGCGGCCCCCACAAGATCGAACCATGGTTGTTGCTTGCCTTGCTGAAGTTGCTCAAGAAATGGGTAGTCCTATTGCGGGCTACATTGATGTATGAAATAATGTTTTCTTCTTCTAAACATTTTAAACTCAATTTTCATTAATTTTCAAATAAATGTTCTGCAGAGGGTAATGCCTTTGGTTCTGAAGGAACTAGCATCTTCAGATGCTACCAACCGGCGGAATGCTGCCTTTTGTGTTGGCGAGTTGTGTAAGAATGGGGGGATTGGAACTATAAGGTATCCTTTGTTAAGCATTTGTAGTTGAAAGAAATCGTGGTTCTGGTTGCCTTTTGTGGTGGTGATTTTTTTCTTTATTCTGAGTTGCTATCACCTTGTTCCAGATACTATGGCGATGTATTACGTGGCCTTTATCCGCTGTTTGGGGATTCTGAACCTGACAATGCTGTAAGAGACAATGCTGCTGGTGCTGTGGCAAGGATGATAATGGTGCAGCCTGATTCTATTCCACTCAATCAGGTCAAATAACAGTACCAATCTTTTGTTGATTCTATACAATTTCTTACTTGGAGTGAATCAAGTCAAATAAGAGTATCAATCTTGTCTATTCTGTATAATTTCTTTCTTTGAATGTGAGAGTTCATACGTTCTTATTCCCAGGTGTTGCCTATTTTCCTGAAAGTCTTGCCATTAAAGGAAGATTTTGAAGAATCCACGACCGTTTACAGTTGTGTTTGCAATTTAGTACTTTCATCCAATCCACAGGTACAATGATATGTATTCTGCATGTTTTGACCATTGGAGCGTAGCTTTTGCAGATTATCCGATTGTTTGAATGGTGCAGATACTTCCTCTAGTCCCAGAGGTGATCCGTGTATTTGCACAGATTGCTGCCTCGCCTGCTGAGAGTTCGGAAGTTAAATCTCGAATAGGAATGACGTTCACACAATTGCTTACTCAGTATGGGAATCAATTGCAGCCTGTCCTTAGCAGTCTTCCTCCAGCAGATGCAAATGCATTGGCATCATTCATACATAAAGTATGACAAGCGACGACTTCTGATGTACAATTTTGTGATTTTCCAAAGGTAAGGATATTCGTCACATCACTTGTCAAATCCAGTAATCAATAATATCACATTAATGGAAGGTGATGAGCCCCCAATTGGAGAAGAATCTGGATTCCACATTCCCAGTCATTATAATACGCATGCTTGCTTGCAGAGATGATTTTTTTGCATAGTTTTTTTACGAGGAAGCATTTTGGGCTCTATAATATGATGAATTATATTCTGATGCCAAAATGAAAGAATAAAATTGCAATGTGTCACTCAGAGGAACTGGCAAAGGGTTTCAGTTCATGATTATCTTCCATAGATGCTTAAATGCAACATCAACATTTTATACCATGTGGTGTACGAGTTATGGAAGTGTCGCCATGATCATTCTAAAAGCGTTCCAATTAATTGCTCATCTTTCCATACTCGCGCACACACATATAAGCAACACAAATTGAGGAAACTTTTTTTGACCATATCAATTGCTTAGCCAGGCAACTTGGATATTTCCGCAGACTGGATTTACTAACATGATGCGTCTTCCCTCATCATTTGACGTCTGTAATATTGATATTTTTTGTTACAGTTCTGTTAACATGGTGTTCCTTTCTTTCGCAGGTTTTGTCGATCATGTTCCACGGCTCCCGATTTTTCTGTTTTGGAGCCTGTACCCTGGCAGTCTATTGTGGTATTTGGTGATTACATTTATAATTATTCTTTATTGAATTGTCATTTCCCTGATAAGTCACTGGCTCCATTTGTCAGCTTGGTTGAAGACTTGAAGTGGCTGTATTTATTCCGCTTGCGTTGTTCTTTCCCCTTCTCATTCTTGTATTAGTTTCGCCTTTTGCTAATTCTTCGATACGCCATAAGAAAATAGAGTTGAAGGCAGTTTTGTGAGGGCTGTGTATCTGCGAGTTTTGTTTACAGATAGATGTATACAAACTATTAAGTTTTTTCAGAAGGAAATATCTTTTTTTGGAGTGAATACACTTGTTCTGATTGGAGCGACGGGTGTTCATTTGCCTGCCCTATTTGCAGGCCTGCCCTATTTGCAGTAAGGTAAAGCTTCGCAGGTGAGGATGATGAATCTGTGTTTTGAACTTCAGACTGTTGAGATTTGTTGGTAAATTCTTGCGCAATATACTGATGGTTTGGCCATCGTTGTGATTTACTTGAAAGCACATATGCCCGTTTTTACGTGCAAAGATAATCGTGTTATTGAGCATTCCTGGAACCTTTAGCCATTTCATCCTGAACTTGGTGCAACCCATGTTGATAATGTGGACACAGATAAGAAAGTAATCTGAAAAGAGAAATGATGTGTCGATTTCATCAATCATGTGTTGATAGGCATGTAAATATCTGGACTGTTCTCTGTAGATATAGGTATTGATAATGTTGAAAATTGTGCAGGTTCCATTGAGAATGCTTGTGTGATGATTGTTTTTTCCGTTGGTGCACAATTAAGTAGAAATATGATAATTTCGTCAATTACATGTAAATTAGGATTCAGTGTGAAGGTATGAGTAATAATGTCTTGGTGATGATGATCCTTTCTTTAGTGTGGTTCAGTTCTATGTACTACTTTGTTTTTCGTGTGTGTGTGTGTATGAAACCATGAATGCATGCGTCGGTGTGTTTACGTGAATTGGCCTATTAATTGCAGAAAAAAATAGATGACGCTCATTTCGTTCTGATTTTATAATGTTCGTTAATTCAAAGGTGATTAAAAGGGAAAGGGTATTTTACATGAATGCAGATGGATAAGGATTTATCCGTATCCAATGCGCAACCATATTTGTTTGACATCCATATCTGTATCTTTATATATGTTTCATATATAAAATATAAAATTTATTTTTAACTATATACAGTATGTTTTTATATCTTCTTTCACTATATTATAATACACACCTACACCTGAGGAGAATCACTTCTCTCATGCTCTCATAACTTTTTGCTTTCACATGATCACTCATATACGCCTTTCTTATATGTATATTATGTGTATTCCATCTAATGCATGCATGATTAATCTAATCTATATAGTTTTCCTTATATTACTCGTACAAGCTTGGTATTTGTGTTACATCCGAGTCTGATTTTTTAGTATATGGTAATATTTTTATTTCCGTCAATATCCGTATCCACATCAGTTTTTGGATTTAAACATAGATAAGGCTATGGTAACCCGTATCCGTATCTGGATCAGTTCATTTACATCTTAGTATTTTAGCTCCCAGTCGCTAATATATGCAATGATGCCTATAGTTCAAGGATATGGAATCCCTTTTCCCGACCAATAGTTCAGGCGAAACTCTTAGGGTGCGTTTGGTTCATGGGTTATCTAGGGGTGGATAACCCGGTTTTGTGTTTGTGTGTTTGGTTGGTGGGTTAAGTGTTGGGAGGGTTTGTGTGATGTGATTGTATTGGAATTTGAAAAAGTTGGTAATTATTATGGTATGATTGTATTGAAATTTGAAAAAGTGGGTGGTTGTTGTGATGTGATTGTATTAAAGTTTGGAATAGTGAGTAGAGGTTGAGTATTTTATGATTTTTAGATGATATGATGGTATAATATATATCTTTTTGGTTGGAAAGAGAGTGGACCCCACTAGTGGGTTGGGAATATGGGTTTTGGGGGGTAACCCACCCAAAGTAGGGGCTAACCCCCCAACCAAACGCACCCTTATGTTTTGTTGATTTTGAAATCTGTTTTCCCTTTTCGGCTTGATGTACATGTTACTGATCCAAGCGCGTGCATGTATTTAACCGTCAATTGCCAAGTTAATCTTTGTTTTCTGCGCAATGTTATGGTAAATATTATACCGGTTAAGAATCGTGCAATGCCGTGCGTCCATTTACTTAGAACATCGCAGCGATTGTCCATGAGAGAACTTGAAGGAAGACTTCCAAGCGTTTCGACACAAATCATGATTCAGTTCTTTGCTGTTTCCAGAAGTTCCAGTCAGGAGAGAACACAAAGGAAGAAGAAAAATGCGAATCACGACAGAAAAGAACGTGAAAAATCGAGCAACAACGACGAGAGAAAGTAGAACTCCAATTATCTCCAATTGGATTGCTGCAGAAAAAAATTTACGTGTACCAAAATTGTACGAAGGTAACGCAATCAGTTTTTTTACAAGATAGGCAAAAACAACTGATGAAGTTCTTCAGAACATTGTTTCGAGTCCCCTGAACTTTAATTTGATCTGGATCTTGGCCATTCTTCATACTGCAACTAATTTAACTGTCACTTTCTATTAATTTCAGACTTTTCGGAACCTTGAATTCGGACAATTCAAGATGATCTTAAAAGCAAATGCTCGTTACTGGATCTCGCTCAAATCAGCTTCTTCTTCTGAAAGTAACCCTTGAGATGCCATACTTGCACAGCCGAAGACGAGATGCAAACACCAAGGGACATGATACTGAACCACGCGACCCTGCTGTTCGTCGTCTCGCTCACCGTTCTCATCTCCGCCTCCCTGTTATCGTCCGCGACTGTAGATCAGCATTCAATGTCTTCAAAGAAGTTGGTATTTCGGGATAATTCCCAGTACAAATCGGTCCAGATACATGTTAAATTACCGAGGAAAATCCCACGTAACAAACGACATATTACTCTTATATTATCGGTACTCGTCTAATTTTCAATAACATAGGCAATTGATAATCGTTGGTACGTGAAGTTATGAACCGTCTTTAGCAATTTGGTAACGAATATGTTGTTTTTTTGAGTTAATTTTTTTTCACCATCTAAGAAATTACTTCGATAATTACATCGAAATAGGAGACATGCAGGCAACAAGCGGACAATAAGTTGTGCCGCTTCGTGAATTTCAAGTCCAGATGTGATTTCACAACATACCATTTCATTGTTTTATATTTAGTAACCGATAATATAATGATAGATTCCAAAATACATATCTCTATAGATCTTAAATACTGAAGCGAAAGATTACCACAGACCTGTCCTTAAGGTACAGAAGATTGTCATGGATTGCCTCCACTGCACCTTCAAGCTTCCTCAATTCCAGTTCAATCCCCTGTATTTGATCACAATCACAAAGAAGAAAATCCTTTTTAGTGTGAAGAGATTTCCCAATTTGATCCGAGAAAAATGTGCTTACTTCTATCTTCTCCTTTCGTGCGACGGAATCCCAGTCTTTCGCCGCTCTCCCGATCCTCCAGTCGAGGTTTACGTTAGCACCGGGGCCACGGTAGTGACCGTCCAGCCAGAAGCACGCCAGGTAGTTCCCCGGCTCGGTCGTCGTAAACGCGAACTGCCCCTTGGTCACGTTCTTCTGTCGATGAAGGCTGTTCCCATATGGAGACGTAACCTGAAGATCAGTGATACTTGCAGGATTATGATCATGAAATAGATGTAACATAGGTATGTTCAAATGAGTAAATCCAGTGATGTTCAATCATTCTTCGGGCGAAAAAGCACCTTACCCAATTCGATCAGACATCTGTTCTTTCTGGTAGAATTTGTTGAGAAAATCGTCAACATATATACAAATCCGATTATCAACAGGTTTCCAGAACAGATTTATTTATGTATGCATCCATATTAACATTGATAAGAAAAATATTCGTTTTAACCACATATGCATATTAGAGCAAGGAAAAAATCTGGAAACAAACATCACGACAAACAATGTGACAAAGAAAAATAGAGAGAGTTAGAATTCACAACCGAAGTGTCATGTCGTAGGACTCCTCTTAGAGAGACAGCGTCCCCCACTTTACCAACATACATGGCCTTGACGTGCCGCTCCCAGGATCCGACGGTCCACGCTCGTCAACGGTGCGCACCGTGCTCGAGCGTCCTCGAAAGTCACCTCCGTAGACGAAGCCCGAGATCGAGAGAGGAGAGGAGAGGAGCGTCCTCGAGAGAGAGGAGGCGTTGAGAATGAGGACGGGATATGTTCGTAACATACGCCCACGACTTTAAGAGATACTTAAAGACGTCCAGGCGGTTACGCTTCGTGAGGGGATAATGAGACATATCCATTGGAATTCAAACGCGCAGTTACAAAACTAACCCGGTCTTCGCCGCGCCGCGACCACGGCACGCCCGCGCCCGATCCGGTCCAGCGCGGCGCGTGCGCGCGCGTGCGTTGTGGTCTAAAGTCCTCTATAGTATGTTTCCAGACTAGTCTCAGGACTTCCCATATAAAAACCAAGTGTCAGTTTTAACTCTCCACGATGTGAGACTAAACAGCATCCCACATGGTTGAAATATTGAATTTCAGGAATTAAGATACATTAATACAACTTGATATTGACCATCAAATTGCATCAAACTATCCCAATAAAATTAATTTCAACAGAATTAATCGAGATGATCAGTTTGTATATTTGAAATCATACTTAATTAAAAGGAGCATTTATTAGAATTAGAACAACTGGTTTGCTAAAGTCCGTAAATCTATGAACAGATAGAATTATTAATCTTGCAGTTTATGTTTACTAAACAAATCTATGATTATACAATTTAAACATGTATAGATCTGAGGTGAAATTATCGGAAATTACATGGTAATTAAAAGAAGATTTTGCCGTGGCTTGACGTTTAAGCTACAGACGCAGGAGCGGACGTCGACGATCACCTTTGCGGCGATGGTGGGGAGATCGTGGGGGCGGTCCTCGGAGACGAGGGAGTAATCGGCAAGGACGACGGTGTTGGTTTGGATCTCCTCGGAGACGCACTTGATCCCGGACTCCGGCAGGCTGAACCACACGCCTGCGGCCGTCCCCGCCGACAACAACCATGCCAACGGGAAGATCCGCCACGTCATCCCCGCCATTGCTGGAGAGCTCCAAGCTTCCCTCGTTGTGTGCATGAGCATGTACGTGTGTGGTGTGTGAGTGCAAAAAGTTCGACCCTTCTTTTTGTTTGGCCCCTTTAAAATTTCTGACCATTTCCTTATCGGAAGAGGATCCTCTGCTGTAGAGGGTTGCAGCAGAGGTGCTGTAAATCTGAATAAATTTTTTTGTGATTTAGATTCTAAAATCCAACCTTATACCTTATAGATTGAATCTTAGATTAATGTTCTATGCATCCTCCAAATTTTGATTAAATCCGACATTATTTGCTATTTTATCTTAATGGTCAAACAATCCATCAAGATCTAAGCAACTTGAACTCCATTTAAAAAAGATCTGAATCTTGAAGTATTAAGATAAAGTAGCAAATAATGTCGGATTTAAGCGAAATTTGGAGGATACATAGAGCATTAACCTAAGATTCAATCTATAAAGTTGGATTTTAGAATCTAAATAACAAAAAAAATTATTTAGGTTTACAGCACCTCCGTTGCAATACCCTCTACAGCAGAGGATCCTCTTCCTTCCTTATCTCCAACGTCGCTCTAATCATATTACCCTGAATTAAATGCTAATTCCAGATTTGGTTGGTTATTTACACTCGGATCGCGTCACGTGAGCCGGGTTTAAAAAAATCGGGGTGGACCGGTGGTCAGATCGGGAATCGATCCCAATTCGATCGGTTCTGCTGATTTTGTATAAATAATTTCAAAAAAAAAAGAAAATAAAAAATCGTATCGGATCGATAGTCGGATCGGGTTAACCCGCATTGATCCAGTTTTGATGGTTTGATAAATTTTCTAAAAATAAAAGTTTAAATAGTGAAATAATATGGTTTTATCACTTGTGTCCTTCTGAACTTATATGATATAAGTTATGGCCATCTCTTTTCTGGAATATACGTTGTGTCAATACTTTCGTAGAGTAATTTTCTAAAAGCAACTATAATTAAATGATTACAATATTATATCCATATATAATTCTAGAAAATGTGACTAACTTTTGTAGAGTTTTACTCTAAATAAACAATCATGTTATTCTATAGAAAGATTTGATATTTTAAACGACTATTTCATTGATATATAATAAATACTTACATATATGTATCCGGTTTTATCACTTCAAAAATCAGTTCGACCGATCAGACCAGTAAATTAAGTCCAGTCCGATTTTTTTTGATTCGATAGGAAAATGACGTCATGTTGATATCATCACCGGTCCGATCAATTTGAACTAACGATCCGATTCAATTGGAACAAACCGAAAACTGACCGGTTTAACGTCCGGTCTGGTTTTTAAAATATGGATTCGTTTGGCCATATAGCACATGTCCAGTTGGAATCTGTCGACGAGAATTCGGGAAGGTTGTTGGAGTAACAAACAGCGTCCCTGAGATCATCAGATCGCGATTTCAAACAGCTTCCATTAAATTCGACCTCGAATATATTTCCAATTTTAGAGAGAGAGAGAGACGGGGGAGAGACGGTTGCGTGGAATAGGCCATGACCCTCCCGGATCGCTGACCATCTCCCATTTGACCGGTGCCAACCACCGCCGCTACGAGCGACCTCGCTTTCCCTCCACTCCCACTCCTCCCACTACTCCCTCACCCGCCGTCCACCGTATTATATACGTACCCGCTACTTCCACCATTCTACCTGCACGCCTCTCTTCTCTACTTGTTCTACTCCTCCTCCTCCTTCTTCTACTTGTTGTGCATTAGGATTTGGAGTAACCCAAAGGGAACCCATGGCTTCCCTCCGCACGACGTCTCTCGTCATGCTCTTCCTCCTCTTCTCCACCGCCGCCGTCGCCCTCGAGTTCGACGTGGGAGACGAGGAAGGGTGGGTGGTGCCCAAGTCCAAGGACGAGTCCATCTACAATCACTGGGCTTCCAAGAACCGCTTCAGGGTCGGCGACACCGTCCGTAAGTTCTACTACCTTTTCCAGGATCAAAGTAAGAAGCATGAAAGTTTACTTATGATTCCGCTGACCTAATGTATAACGTTGAACATGTATACCATATTTGTTCTAATCAAAACAGAAGAAAAACAAAGGATTTAATAACTTGACGTGGTAAAATGCATGCGAAATTGGACGCAGGCTTCAAGTACAAGAAGGACTCGGTGATGGTGGTGACGGAGGAGGAGTACAAAGAGTGTAAGTCGCTACACCCGGCCTTCTTCTCCAACACCGGTGACTCGGTCTACAAGCTCGACCACTCCGGGACCTTCTACTTCATCAGCGGTGTCGCCGGCCACTGCGAGAGGGGGCAGAAGATGATCGTGAAGGTGCTTGCACATTCCGATGCGCCTGGCGGTTCACCGGCAGGGAACCACACGAGCCCTCCTTCACCTAAGCCCAGCGGTGCGGAAGCTATGGCGATATTCTCCGGCTTTGGGTTGACGGCGCTGTTGATGGGGACTCTCTTCATGTTCTAAGTTTGGATCCGTGAAATGGCATTCATGTATGTGGTTAAGTCTCTTTGTTTTGATGTTGTTGATGGTATCAGATTTCTGTTTAGGAAGATAGGATCTTAATTTAGTTTTTACAGTGGCCAGTTATTATTTATTTTGATTTGTTCAGATATGGAAGTATTGTCTTTGAGTTAAATGAAAAGTTGTGTATTTTCCCAACTTTTTTCGACTATATCCAGGGTTTAAAAAATCGGACCGGACCGGTCGGTCGGATCGGTTGGACCGGGAACTGGCTCCGGTCAGGTCGGGTCGGCCGGCTCTGTGTAATTAATTCCAAAAAAATAAAAAAAAATAAAAAACCGGGTCCGACCGGTGGTCGGATCGGGTGGAACCGATGGTCGGACCGGGTTGAACCGATGGTCGGACCGGGTTGAACCGAATTGACCCAGTTTTGATGATTTGGTATATTTTCAAAAAATAAAGGTTAAATAATGAAATAGTGGGATTTTTATCACTTATGCCCTTCTTAACTTCTGTGATATAGGTTATGTCCCTCTCTTTTTTGTAATATACATTGTACCAATACTTTGTTAGAGTAATTTTCTAGAAGCAACTATAAATAAAATGATTACAATATTATATTCATATATAATTCTAGAAACTATGACTAATTTTTGTAGAGTTTTACTCGAAATAGGCAATCATGTTATTCTACTGAAAGTTTGGACATTTCAAACAAATTATTTCATATATATAAATACATACTTACATATATGTATCTGATTTTATCGGTTCAAAAAATTGGTTCGATCGGTCTGACCAGTAAATTAAGCCCGATCCGATTTTTTCTGAGTCGATAGGAATGCATCACCGATCCGACCGATTTAGACCGACGATCCGACACGATTGGACCAAACCGAAGACTGGTTGGTTTAATGTCCGGTCCGGTTTTTAAAATCTTGACTACAACAGTTCCATATTGCATCTCATTTTATTGTATTTTTGGAGAAAAATATATGGGAAAAAAGTTAATTATTTATGTGTATTTTTATACAAAAATTGAAAAAAAAACCCTTTCACCTGAAATATATGCTTAAATAAACATGCTGTGAAGCACACGATATACTGAAAAAAGATCTCTGACGATTGGGAGTTAAGGTTTTTGTTTGCATGTAATGTCGCCATACATAATCTGCTGCTTGATTGCATCAAGTTTTGTGTTCTACCTGCATCTGCATGCTCACGCGTCTCTGATCAGAAGCAAAGGATGCAACTAGATGCAAGAACAATATTCTTGGGGCTTCGTGATACGATGGTGGCTTGTTTAATCGTGCAGGGAAGATTTCTTTAAAATAATTATTAAAATATTTACATTTAATTAAATAGGAATCATGTTTGGAAAATTAACTACTCTTTCTCCTTATTTCTTCTTCTGAATCCCTTGATCATTTCTTCTCAATCTTTCTCGGATCGCTCTTCTCTCATCTATCTTACACCGTTCTTATTCAAGTAACATCGAATCGGGAACTTTCTTTTTTTTTTCTCGTGATCATTTTTTGCATATTTTTTAATAAGTAGAAGAAATATTTTTTTGCGGATATTTAGTTATATTTCATTATCTATTCAGATATATTTGCTTGTTTCGAAGGCCATCGTCATTCAAGGTAACTTTAAATTTATACATAAAGGCTTTCAATTCTAATTATTACAGAGATGTGCAAATTTAGTTAAATAATTTTCGTTACCATTTGAATATGAATTAAATTTTGTGCCTTTAAACATTCTAATGTTAAAATAAATTACCCTTTTATAAATAAATTTTCTTAATTAGTTAAAAATTTAGATTAGATCATATATTAATATTTAATTACTTGATATTAAAGATTAATTTCATAGAGAAAATTATATATTAGGTTAAATACTCATCTTTGTGGAATTTAAATACTCATATGAATGTAAGTGTTATATTAAAGAAAAATGCACAAAGATTAAAAATATTTACGCAATTTTGAAAATAAAGATTAATGTCATAGAGTAAAATATGTGTTAGATTAAATATTCATCTTTGTGGGATTTAAATATTTGCATAAATGTAAGTATCATGTTTAAGCAAAATATATAAAAATTAAAATAGTTATGTATGTTTAAAAATAAATATTAATTTAATAAATTATATAACATTAAATATTTATCTTTGTGGGATTCAAATATTCACATGAATGCAAGTATCGTGTTTAAACAAAATAAACAAAACTAAAAATTATTTACGTACTCACATGTGTCAAAATGTATCGATCATTGTTCTTTTACTTTTAAACTAGATCTAATCGATCCATGTGATTTATCCTTAGATATTACATCCAGCAATGTTCTCGTTTATTATATTGGGATGGATTAGTAAGCGTGTCAAATGAACACGTAAACTATATTGTTGGACAAAAGTATATGGTTATATTCACACGTTAGATAACGTATTTTGATCTATTGGATAGAGTTTCCAAAAATATTAGTATTCCACTTGATCGATACATCCTTACATTAACATATAAGCGGTTGTACGAAAGATCCACATTCTATCCAATACCAATTAATGATGACGAATCCACTTTGACGATGATGGATTCAATCGACAAAGTAAGGTTCAATCATCTTTCATAGAAGCTGCCCTTCTTGTTCAGGGAAAAATGCCTTCATCATTGAGGTAATATAATAAAATTTAAATTAAGTAATAATCAAATTTTTTCCAACTCTAATATGATAAATATATGAATTAATCATGTCAACACATGTTTCAATAGTTGAGGATATTGATGGACCATCACAATTAAATGAAGATATCTATTTGTCGACATAAATATCTGGAGAAGATATTGATGAAATTGAATCTGATTCATTTGATGAGGAAAACATCAATACTTACACATGTCATGATTTCGGATATCGTTCATTAGCATTGATCTTAGAAAATGAAGATACGGTCACTCTTACTATGCTTATAATAAGGATGATGCTGAAGTATCAATGGAGAAGTTACCTCGTGTATTTGACCATGAAATTGTAGATGCAGAAGATGTTGCCTTTGAAGAAAGATAAGGTTCTCCTACCGATGGTTATGAGCTAGATTATTGGTTTAGTAGGAGCTACAAGTCAAAGAAGGATTTGCAATATGACCTTCAAAAACAGAGTATTGAAAATCATGTCCACTATAAATCCAAAGCCTCAAACAAGCAAATATTAATTGTTGTTTGTATTTATAAAGACTGTGAATGACGTTTGCATACATCTAAGAGGAAATCTCGTGAGGAATGATATGTTTCTAGTTATAGAGGAAAGCACACATGTAGAAATCATGTGATCTTACTCAAACGCCGCCAATATACATCGATATCTGTAGAACAATACATATTATCCTCATTTTGAGTACAAGTTAATATGACCACGGGTGTAATTATGTATAAAATAAAAGAAGAGTTGCAGACGGAGATTAATTACGTGATAGCTTGGAATGCATGGAGACATGTAATGGATATTATTTATGAGAATGTGGATGTATCTTATCGTAATATTCGACGATTCATTCGTGCTTTAGAATGACACAATCCCGGAACTTCTACATCAAACAGAATAAGTGAAATTACAATGAAGGTACATTTTAAGAGATTATTTCATTTAGTCCACGTCGCAAAGCATTTAGATTTTATCGGTCCATTTTAGGTATTGATGGAATACATTTGTATGGATGATATGCTAGCCATATGTATGTGACCACAACCATCGATGCAAATAATGATTTAATTTCGCTCGCATTTGCCGTTGCTGAGAAGAATTAGAATACTTCTGCATAGAGATGGTTTCTGAATTTAGTATCGCAAATCATCTAGATGAGGGATATCTGCTTTATTAGTGATCGGTTTCCTAATTTGAAGGATGTTGTCAGTGGTTTATTTCTACCTGAAGAGGGATTCAATCATCATTGCTATTGTCACATACGTGCAAATATGAATAGGGCTGAACACAAGACTAGCTCCATTCAAAATCAATTTTATTTTGCTAAGGAAGAGCCATGCAAAAATAAGTTCAATAACATGATGTGAGATATTAAAATTCTTGATAAAGACGCTTTCGAGTGGATCGTATCGCAAGATAATTGTGATCAGAGTTATCAGGCGTTAAGTCAAGATATCAGACATCGATGTAGACACATGACCACAAATTTGTCTGAAAGTTTCAAAGGAGTAATGAGAGGAGCCCTTGATTTGTATTATATCAATGTTTTTAATAGTTTTCAGACTCAATGATTATTTCAATGACCGACGCGATGAATTATAGGGACTAACAACACATTTAACCTAGAAAATTGAAGATTCACTTGAGACAAATACCAGAGAAGCTAAATCATGTCACATCCGAAGATCTACACTAATGCAATTTCGAGTGTTAGATCAAGATGATTATGCCTTATGTGGGATATGGGTTGCCACAAGAGCAGCCACATTTTGGGACTTTTGGTTGTAATAATTTATATATATACCTTTTTAAATATATAATTAATATAGCGTAATTATTTCATGATTATAGGATATGTCAAACTTGCAAAAGTCGGCTGATAAGTCGACTCAGGGGGAGGGGGTAGCCGACTTGACTAGGCCTAGTCGGCCATTAGTCGGTCAGCCCGACTAGTTGGGCTGAGTAGTAGGCCTAGTCGGTTGACTAATCGACCATTTTTTACATCAAGGTTTTATTTTTTATTTTTTATTTCTTTAAAATAAAACTTATTCTAATATGCTTCATGTTATATTTAAAGTCAATTATTTCTTTTGTTTCATTATGAATGTATAGAAAATGTATAAATATATGTTAATATATAAGCAAACATATTCTAATATGCAATAATGTTATATTTAAAGTCAATTCTTTTGTTCATTATGAAATTATAGAAAATATAGAAATCTATGTACAAAAATGATTTATATATCTAAAATAATTAAAAACTTCAAAACCGACTAATGATCGACTAAATCAGATTAATCGTCTAACTGCTGATTAATCCTTAGTCAGAGACCCCGCCGATCGAGTACCGACTACCGCTTTCTGCAACCTTGGGATATATTTAAGCTTTGAGTCATTCACACTACGCAGGAACATTATATGCTGGTCCTTCAAGTCAATTTGACTCTAGACCCTCTCAGCTCACACTACCAACTCAATACAATTCACAACGTCTTCAAGTTGAGATATTTGCCATGGTTCACCAAACTGAGACAACCGGGTTCGAGAGATAATTCTTTGATATTCCCATGATTATATCGCAATAGCCTCTAGAGTCGCCTCGCAGACCATCGATAGGAGTAAGGACCAATGAGCCTACACAATCAAATCCACCATGACAGTCAACAAGTGCAAGAAGTGCAAGAGATCAAGTTACTCAAACAAATGAACCTCCAAGGAAGTCCTCATATAAGTCACATCCATCTACGCATATACTAACGCATTTGAAACGAAATATCAAGAAAAAGGCAAAAAGAACAAAATGTAAAGATAGTCATAAGATGATGAGACAATAGTAAAGGAAACAACATAGGGGGTGAAGGAGGAGGTTGAATTTTCAAGAAATAGATACCATAGAATATTGGAAACTATTTAATAATAATTCTTGAAAAAATGTATTATTTCTATGAATTTAATAGATATCCTCTTTTTTAAAAATGGCTATACGTTATAATGTGGAATGTTGAGCTTATGAATATGATATGATCAATGTCTTGATATTTATTTTTTGTTGACTATTTATATTATAAATTGCAGAGATCTTTATGAAATGTCGTAGGAAATATTAGTACTATTTTTTTAAAAAATACACTTATATCCACCAAAATCGTATAATAGTATTATGAAGAAGTTGGAAAACCTCGGACACTAGTCTAGTCATGAAGTGGGACGGGAATGGATCAGGAAAATGCCAACCCTCACCAATTATGATGCTCTTTTAGGTTAAACAAAAAGATCCTTCCCCGGAGAATAGGTAGTAGGGATGCAAACAGATACAGATATATCCGTATTCAATCCGTCACTGTATCTGTTTTATACAGATTGACATCCGTATCCATATCCATTTTAAAATGGATACGGATATGGATACCATTTTGATATCCGCAAACATCCGTATCCGTATATCCGTTTTTATATATAAATATAGTCATAAATTTATTTTTAACCCTATATAACATAATTTTCTACCTCATGTTACCATATTTATATAATTTTTATGATACAAACACATTTAGTAAATTAATATGATGTATTTTTTTATCAAATTCTTATATATTTTAATCAATTTCGTAGAGTATTTCTAACATTACTCGTGTGTGATCAGTATCTGTTTTACATCCGTATCCGATTTTTAAGGATATGGTAAGATAATTTTAATATCCATAAATATCCGTATCTGCATCTATATTCGTATTAAAAAACAGATAAAGATACAGTAATACCTATATCCGTATCCGTATCCAACTGTTTGCATCCCTAATAGGTAGCATTGGCCCATAGAGACAAAGTGCAAGAGGCTTCACTACCATATGTTCTGCAGAAAGAGATAAAGTATAGGCTGAGAACTGATAAAAAATCTTCAAATGTAGAAAGAACTTGGCCTTCTTTATAATAATAAAAAATACAAGACATATACCACAACTTCCAACATGGAGCATGTTTAGTTGTTGACTTGGATTGGGTTAGGTTGTATTACCCCTGTGAATAATAAACTGTGAGGAGAGTTGAGAGGGTTGGAAGGAGGGGTACATCAGTGGACCCCAACCCAACCCACCAACCAAACAAACCCATACAAATGCAAGGGTAGAGCTTGAGATAACGTTGGCTTTACTGGGTAATATAACAACCAAACAAGGGAAATACTTGTTTTTTGCAGTTGTGCTGTTATTTTTTTTTTTGCAATTACCATTATGCCTCATTTTTTTTACCATCGTGTTACAAGAGAGATCTATACATTTTTTTGGATTACATAGATATTAATTTTGGTGCAACTTTTGTTGCCTTTCTTGTGTGGTCAAATAACGACTTTGGTGTTGATAAAACGAGCATTTTAATAATAAGAAAATAAATTCGGCAGCAATTGCTTGAAAAAAAACCACGTTTGTGATCAACTAAATCTACATGGTGATCCTGGTTTTTGTTTGCACAGGTCAATCCCACTCAATCATCCCAACCCTTCACGAGCAGACATCACATCGTGCAATGTCTCCAAGAAGGCAGGTAAAGCCGACGCAAGCATGAAATGGGAGTGCAGATTCAGGTCATTTCGACATCGTAGTCATAGCTGAAAATACCATGGGTTGGAAGCCGACCTTGATCAGCTGGCACAGCAGACTTATCTACTACCATTTCAATAACTTTTGACAGGTAACACCTTCCAATATAATACAAAAAGAAAAGAGAAAATATGGAATGAAAGATGAGGGAGGAATTTGTGCATCTGGACTGCAAAAAGAAGGTTCAATTTAGTTTCACTGAATCACAGACAAGGCAGGAGGAAGCCTTACAATCTGCAGGATGCAAGAATTGCTTTCAACTAAAATAATATACATCAAACCGACCTGTTTTCCATGAGCTGACATTCACAGCAGCCAAGGGAGCCGCGACTGAGTTAAACAGATACACCTGCTGCTCGATGCAGAAGAGAACGCCTGCCTTGGAAAGCATTTTCTCTGCGTCCTCTGTTCGACTGCATGTTCTTTCTTTTTACCTGTCCCAAATCAACGTTGGGCATGTGCAAAGAATGGACGATTCAGACCGAGAACATTGTAAAATGAGAGAAGACGATTGATATAGATATCTCCTATCCAAACCCCACACTTCCAAAGCAACATTGTTGAGACAACAGTGTCACATCTGCGGGTGATAGTGATAGTGGGAAAGACTGCAAATAGTGTTGCGAAGCGCGAACTCTGAAATACAGTTGCAATAATGTAACAAGTTAGGATTAAATAAACTGCTCAAAACACAGAACAAGAGAAACATCACATCCTGCAAATATAAAAGCAGGAGCTTTGATTTAAGAATTCATATACCTCCGTTGCCGCCTCTCGCCGTCAATTCTTTGCGAAAGACGAGAATTTTCTAATTTTGAAATGTGGCTCAAGGATGACAGGTATTCATGAAATGCATGTCCTTTTAGGCACATGCATGCTCGCAATGGAACCATGGGAAGAATGGTATTGCGCAGCTTCATTTGCTCTTCTCTAGAAAGAAATCAAACAATTGAACAAGCTTGAGTTAATAATTACAAACATTGTCCAAATGTGACCAGGCAACCATCCTGACAGAAATTTTTGTTTCATCCAACTTCAAGGATTCATTACTAAAAAGAAAAGGATAAGGTAATATACTGGGGTGATCCGTATCCCATCTAAAATAAGGTGGCAGAAACATTTTTTTGACAGTTTAGACACTCCAAAAAAATATTCTAAAGAATTCTATCAAAAAAATAAACAAACGCAACTAAGAATTAAGTGCCGAAGATATCACAATGTCACTTACATATGTATACAGAATGTCTCATTTCAATATAAACCATAAGCTCCTCAGAATCACTAAACAGAACCCCACTGCATTCCCTTGGGTCCAAAGAACTCAAACAATTACCAGGTGCAAGGTTGCAAAAGTTGATAGCCTCAGGTGCACCAGTTAGAAAAAAAAGCTTAAGGTGGTTCGATCATTTGCAAAGGAGGTCGGTTAATGCACCAGTTAGGAGATGCGAGTTTTAAGATGTTGAGCCGACTAAACAGAGGGTGAGGAAGGCTCAAATGTTGGAATGAAACTATACGAAGGGACCTTAGTTTTTTGGATCTAAGCCCGATATTGACCCAAGATAGATCTGAATTGAGGCAAAGAATCCGTGTAGCTGACCCTAATTAATGTGGGAAAAGGCTTGTTATTGTTATTTTTGGTGGTGGTGGTGTATGTTCCTTTTATTGAAATCACATCCATAAGTCAAAGTAAGAATCCAAAGCTCAATCAGACCTAACAATAGATGAACTTATCTTTAAATATTGTATGGATTCAAATTCCAGATCCCTTAAAAAATCCACTCATGAATGAATTCAGGAAATCATTCCGAAATACACCTATAGAAAATTACTTTAGGTATTTCCCCATCATTTGGTGATATAGCAATAAAACGAACTTCATAGACAAGAAAAGACGTGGTCTGCATTCATTGCAAGTGTTCCTAGAAAGTCTAGACTCGGTGTGAATTACGTGAATTGGTTATAACAAATACAAAAACTACAAAATAAGATTCCATACCTGTCTGTGCAACTGTCCCCTGTTGATTCTGGCATGGACATAGACAGATTCGTACGAATGCCACTACAAGCACTTTCTTGACAGAGAAGTTTTCCCAGGGCCATTAAGTTGGAGCTACAACCTAATATCTCCTCAGACAAATTAAATGTCCTTTTATGAGGCACTTCTAAGTCCAAGGAGGCAAAAGTCTTTGCATAATGACAAAAACCATGCTGCCCAAAAATGGATGCCATCTCCAATTGTTGTTCATACCAGCATATAGAATGTGGTTCATTACATGGCATCATACTCGGTTGTAGGAAGTCCTGCAGAAACAGCTTATCATCAGGTGAAACTCATTGTAGCATTAGAAATATAATCACCATATGCAAATTAAACAGGTATAAACAACATACATTTGTTAGAGAGATGCAATCACTAAGCATAATATCCGCATCAGAAATTAAATTAGTCATCCCAGCTACAAGCTTTAACGTCTGGCATGCAGCCTTTTGGTCACTAGTCAAGTATGACTTCAGATCTTCACGAGAATTGCGAAGTCTCGTCCATGTATCTTGCATACTTTCAACTGTCTTAGAGAAGCTTTCTTTTACATCAGGTACACATCCACTATTGAAATCAGCTCGACTGCACTCATCCACAAATTGACCTCCTATATTGGCATAATTAGAAATTCCACCTTCAAGGTCATGTAAATCTTCTGTCCCATGAACTGATTCCGTATAAAGACATGCATTTTCATCTTTTCTTGGTGAATGAATATGAGATTTTGATGCATCATTATCATAGCATGTTTCCTGTGAAGTATGCATCAAATTCAACGGACAAACATATGCCTCATTGAAGGTAAATGAGACATGGTCAATCATACAGTCACCCTCAGTATCAAAAACAAATTCTGATTCAGGAATACATGAAGCATTTGCTGAAACATTGTCAGCCGAAACGTTAGAAACGTTTCCTATTCCATCATGCCATAATGGACAATCCAATAACTCTTTCCTTTCAGAAAAATTTCCTGGATCATTAACCTGATTTGAATTGTCATGGGGACTTGCTAAATAAGAGAGGGGAACTAATGAAACATCTGGAGAAAGATTGTCAGCGAATAATTGAGATCCATTACCAACTGTTACAAAGTCTTTTGAATGTTCTTCCCCAGACTCCGAGGAAAACACACTATTGGAATTCAATTTCCGGCTTCTGCGAGAAAATTTCACAGGTGAGCATGAGATATCCGAAGTGTCATCATCATTTAAAGGGGACAAAGTCCCTTTGGAATTAACAATACAGTGGCTTCTGATGCCAGCATCACTAGCATTGACATCCATTTCAGTGCTAACAAAAGTAAAACGCCGGAGATATTTCGAGGAGCTGCAATTCTTTCTGGTTACAGCATACATGGTAGAGGGGTTTTCTTCTACCGCCAAATATGTCTTGGTAATCTCTTCCTCAACCAGATGAGCTAGCTTGCAAGGATAATGCATTGGAAATATTTGTGGTGCAACTAAATGAGCTGCACGTAAATCAAACTGCAACAGACTGGTTGCAGTGTGTTTGCACTGACCTGTGAAAAAGAGACGAATGGTTTTTTATCCCCAAAAAAATCAAGAGATACTTCTTTAAGATAAAATGACAGTGAAGGAACAGAATTTTGGTAAAAAAATTTCAGCCACCATAGTAACTGTCACAAGATAATGTCACAATGTATCCATTGCTAGAAAGATTGAACTTGTGTAGCATTTGATATATATAGGGGTCATGCTGCAACAATAAGAAAGAATATACAGTGAATTGAAAATTAATAAAATGCATCAACTTAGCACTATTTACCCTGACACCAGAACTGAAGATGCAAAATAGTCTTCCTTATATCATCTTGGCATGACCTTATCAGACGTCCAAGTAATAGAGGAGAAATTTGGACCTCCTCTGCAGCACAGATCTGCAGAGTCCCAGTAAGAACAAAAAGTGAGCACAAGTGCAATATAAAATATTACAAAAGTAAATGTTGCCTACCAGGGACATGAGAGAAAGAAGTTCCTCGTGTGATGGAAACGTAAAATCCACAAGGTGCCTAACCAGTAGTCGTGGTAACCCAGGTTCCTTACCTGATCCCAAAAAAGAAAAAGAATCAGATCATGACACAGAAGTAGCCCCAACGAAAATAGCTGTCCACTTAAAGAAAAACATTTACTATTTGTCGTAAGTACTATTGGTCGTTTAGAAGTTTGTGCCAACTGCACTATCGTTCCAAGAAATCCACGGTCTTCATCAAAAACAGTGTCAACATCCTCAAAGAGAAGAAGACATCTGCTCGTTACTTGGCAAATGGTGGCCTTAGTTTCCGCAGTATTTCCATGGAAATCATGGACCTTAAAGTCTTTCTCGCACGTCCATGAAGTTACTTCTGGATCATTGGAAGTGGTTTCTATGTTTTCTTCGTGTGACAAGTTGAAGTTCAAACTAGCACTTCTTTCCTGGCCAGTGAGATCTATGACAGAACTGTAAAATGGACTGTATCAGAGCGGATATATTTCTTCTAACAAATCTGAACTAGATGCAATAAGATTTAAACTAAAAAACGATAATGGAAATACATGTTTGTCAACCCCAGATGGATGTAAAAGTTGTTTCCTTGCATTGTTGAAGATAAAAAACAAGTCTTCTGGAAAAAAATGGAAACGGAGAAGGAAGAAGAGGAAGAATGAGATCAACCAGAGTTGGAAAGGTTCGACCACCAGAAAACAAGTAGAGTGAAAGCATGAAAAACTTGATTGCTCTCAGCCAGCTTGGACATTTTCTTTGCTGGAATTACGAGGGAGGCGATATACATCAATAACTAGCGAGCCCTGAAGTTGCTCGTCTGATGGGTCATACACATTTTGCCAAACTGCAAAATCATTTTTTTATATCTTTAACCGCAAACATTTTATTGTGCACTTAGGTTAAGGTCTCTCAGAGAAGCAAACATGATCCAATGGAAGCCGCAACAAATTTATATGAATAATGGATATAACAGAACTCCGGACATATATTTTTGATGCTTTTTGCACATTTTTATCTTTGGGTTGAAGCTGTGAAACCAGCATCGTGGCCCAAATACAGCCTCATTTGCATATTCACCATGCCGTGGCTGCGCATAAGGGCGATTTTTTCAAAAACAAGGACAGATTATTTTGACAAACTAATGCTGGGTTGGTTGAAATGTCCATGAGATGGTTAACTGAATAATATTAGTCTTAATTTCATCTTAAAACAATCACATCCGTTGATATCCCACTTTTGGAATTAATTGATCAAGCACGGTGACCAATCCCATCCTGTCTTTCATGCCTTCACTTCTCCCTCTTATTATAAATAACCTCTATCTACATCTCTCCCGGTTCCACGCAATCTCCGGCTGGCTCATAGGGAGTTGACAGTTTACGATCTTTCTATGCTTTTTATATAGTTGGGAATGAAACTTTAATCTCGCTTCAACTCTTGTACAAGCTTCGTAGTCAGCGACAATCTGGAAATTCTCCTTTCCTGCATTCTTGCCCATCCGTCAGATTAGCTCGATAGCCAACCTCCTGCTCAACTGCTTAACTCACTATCCAATCGCCACATAGACACAATACAATTTTTCATTTTCTTTGGCCTTTGCATTCAGTTCTTTTTGGTTTAATATGGTATCCACTGCTATAGCGGTTTTTCATGTATGCTTGTCTCTTGCATCCAGGTAGTTTGGTAAAAGGCAAAGGACTTCGGCAATCACATGTTGAATTGTTCGACGAAGCAAAAGGTCAAACTGTTGATGAATCCTTTGATGTTTAGACACTATATATACCAATGCCACAACAAAAATGAAACCAACCATAAATGTCTATAAAAGTGCATCAAAAAAGGTGCAGGTCAAAGTTGAGACGAAAAAAACACCAGCCTAAAGGAGTCCATCTGGAATTGCACTGACACAATAAAAGGTGGAAACATTAAGACAACGAACCATATATCTAATCCATGTGACTCTGTTGCTTCTCCAAATTTCTGCTTTATAAGTGTACCATTTCTCTGATCAGATGCGTTCACCTGCATGACAATTTAAACTATCAAGCTAAATTTCTTGACCGAAGGTGCAGAGGAACTATTTAACCAAACTTCGATTACTGGTTAGGACAGCATAGAATCAAAAACTTGAAGAATATAGGAATTTTTACACCACGATTCTGGTAATCTTTTGAAATTCTACCATAGCCGGGGGAATCTTCATATTTAACCATGACCCATGTAATCTTACTCTATATAAATGCATCAAAAAAATCTTACTCCATATAAAATATATGCCCATATCATCAACCAACTCCATCAACCCGACTATCTTGAGTTGTTCTAACCAATCCTACTTTTTTAAAACAATCCAATATTTCATATAAAAATTCGATTTTTTTTAATTCTTCCTTCTCACCCTCACTCCAACATACTTCACGAGTTCGCAGCCGAGGTACTGGTGGATGCATAGCCAATGGAAGAACGGAGGAGGCAACAAGCTCAGTGAGGAGGGAGGACTGGGAATAGGGGAATTCTTTGAGCCTCCGAGGAGAAGATGGGGCAGCGGCGTATGTGTCATGAAGGTCGGCCTCGACTAGAGCAAAGCTTGAGAATCGTGAGGACGCCGAAGTTGGGAGCATCGGGAAATCAGAGTGGTACACCCCCATTCCCACCATGGTGAAGTTGAGCAGCAGCACAAACAGCCTCTCCTCCGTCATTGCCTGCTCTAGCTCATCCCTCCCTTCCGGGTCCTCTCCACCATGAGCCTCACTGTGAAGTGGTGATTTCCAGTCAAAACCCGAGCTTCATGGCGTGAACAGAAAACTTGAAAATCGTGAGGAAGCCGAAATTGGGAGCATCGGGAGATCAGAGTGGTACACCCCCATGTCCACCATGGCAAAGTTGAGCAGCGGCACAAACAGCCCCTCCTCCGCCATTGCCTCCTCTAGCTCGTCACTCCCTTCCGAGTCCTCCCCACCATGAGCCTCACCGTGAGGTGGTGATTTCCACACTCAAAACCCAAGCTTCACGGCGAGAGCACAGCCTCGAGCATCCAAAGGCGACACCTTTCTCGAAGATCCCTGCTTGAATCTGACGGCATACCTAACCCCAATCTAAATTCTGAGCACAGCACCTCTCAAATTTGAGTTCTAATGTCCAAGCCCCTGAAAACAGCATCTTTCCCGGAACAAAGTTTCAAGCACGACCCACTATGTAATGGGAACTACAAGTGAAATCTGCAGGAATTTAAGCGGTGCAAGGAGGAATCGGATATCAAAGGGGCCAGTTGGGATTCCTTTGGGGACTATTATGTAAATGCTACCTATTGACTCTTAAGATTTCACACTATATAAGAAAACCTACCTCATGAATAAAATGCATTCCGTATTTTCACTTTTCTCCACATAGTATCAGATTGATGCCACAATCTCGCAGCCTCACCACCACAAACCCCCAACCACACTGCCACTGGCCCCATGCGAGGGCTGCCCTCTCTTCTCCATGCACAACAGCCTCAAGTTGGACACTCCGTTGACAACATCCATGAGTTTGCTTTTTTTTTCCAGATGTAGGTCTCCTCGTGTGCGGCAACCAAGATCGGTGCTTCACCCCTCCGCACGAGCCCTCTCTTCTGTGTGTAGGCCTACTCCTCGCATGCAATACCCAATTATCGATGCTTCACCACTTGCAATCATGCACCCCACAACCCAACACTGTAAGGCCACCACTAGCCCCTCCAGCACCTTGTTGGAGCCCCAGCGGCGCCCACCTGCGCCCCCTAGCACCAACACAAGCCTCCTTCTCCCCACACTACCATCACCTCGGAACCATGGGTGCCTTCCTGTGCGCACTCTTGGCCTTGGATGGGGCCTTTGTTAGTATTACTCCTCATGCATGTCTAGATTGATCCCAGACTTCAATGATTTCTATCCCTGCAACGATGGCCACCTCTCGAATAAATCCATGATATTTACATTTACCACGATAGTTCAGGGAGACTTTTATCAAACTCAAGAGTGCAGACAACTATGTACTCTAGTCTCAAGCCTTCAAGGTGTTACTGTTAATTGGAGGTCAAAGGAATTTATATATTCCTACAAAGGAACCTCTGAAATGACTCCTAACTTGGGGACAACAATCTGCCTTGACATGAACGACCCAGTGTCAAGTTCACCCTACCCAATCTTCTGTATAAGGGAACTGCAAAAGATGTGGGATGAACTAGCATGGACATACTCATCAAGCTACACAGTTGCGACTTGTGGATATCTACATGCAGATTTGATCCACTTCTCAGGGAGAAGCTACTCTTGTGGAATGCTACCGACAACTCGCCAACCTCTATGAGATACTTGTCATACTTCAACCAACTTGTTATACCAAACAAGTGGCAGAGAGATTTGAGTGGCAAGTCTACAAATTTCTTACCAATCTTCATCTTGTTACAGACAGTGAAGAAGCAGTTTCCCGCGTCTAATATCTTTCCCTCTATCAAGGTCATCTTTGGTCGTCTGCAGCAGTTTGAGACCTTGAATGTTCCTACACATCCTCCGCAGACTACGGAGAACTTTGCCTTTCTGATAGAATCTAGACAAGGTAGTCGCTACAGCTCTCGAAGAGGTAAAGGCCATGACTCTAGCCATGATGATGATTGCACTACATGCATTCAGTACCATAGATCCAATCCAAACACTCATCTGAGAGGTGTTGGGAAAGTTTTGCAAACCACTGCATGCCAATTTCGCATCATCATCTAATTATGATGCAACTATGACAAACATGACCCCAAACAAGAGCCCACTGGACAGATGGTCCAACTTTCTGGTACAAACTACTCCAGACAAATGCAGTTGTTCCAGAATTCTTCTACCTGTGAGAATCCTCTTATTGTGAATTTGGCTCCAATCTCATGCATTATAGCCAACTTTGTTTCTGCGTCAGAGCTGCATGGATTATCAACTCCACCTTATGTACTAATTTGACTAGAAAATGTAGTTTGTTGACCTCTTCAAAACCCTCTTCGATGGTGAAGTTCATTCGCTTAGCCAACCATGTTGATTCACTAATTACTTTCATTAGGACTATGGATTTTTTTCCCAAACTCATGCTTTTTGGAGCACTCTGTGCTCCTAACTTTCCTTTGAAAATTGGGATTAATTGGGATTATTGTCTGTTCATAGATTTTGTGGTAAACTGAATTGTAGAATGACTATTGTCGAGTGCTATCATTATTTTCAGGACATCCATAAGCAAGTCTTTGGTGGGATCCATTAGAAGAGTGGTGTGTACTATTTGATATCCAAGTTGACTACATTTTATTGGTGTTGTCCCAAAGCCCTCTTCTAGATGGTTTATGAATCGTATGTTTTGAAGACCGTTGAAGGTGAAGCTTGCCTTGACAAACATTATCAACCATCTTTTTCTCATATGGTGGAGCCTCATCGTTTCTCATCCATTTTTAGTCTATTGTGACCATAGATGTCAAGGCGCACGCCCAGGCCCGCCTAAGCGCCCATGCACCCCAGGTCGTGGGCCTAGAAAAAGTGCCTTGCTTTTATAGAAAATAGCGTACGCCTTGGGTCGTCTCGGCGCCTAGGCGACTATTTTTTTATGCATACTACACATATCGCATTTTCAAAATTCGATATACATAGCGCACTCACAAAATGTGATATACATAATGCATTTTGGCAATGCAATATACATGCTGCATTTTTGAAATGCAATATACATATCTTAATAATCTAACATCCAAACCTAAATTACCCCACTGCATTCGGCTCTCACTCGACCTTGTAGCCCGCGAAACCCCTTGCATCGTCCCTGCAGAGAAAACTCTCCATTGCTACCTCCTCCAGCAGCCTCCCTCTCCTCCAACAATCCCCTTTCTCTGGAGGCCTTCCTCCTCCAGCAACCTCCCTGTGTTCTCTTGCTCTCCCCTTGTAGAATGACTTCAATGGAATCCTTGGATGGGGATATCATTCATAATCCTACTACACCAATCCCATCTATTGTGCAAAGGCCTGGGGAAATTGACCTCCGCTTCACCAAAAAGATGAATGATCCGCGCCTGAAAGCGACGTCGAAGGATCCCGATTGGAAGTACTCTTTTTGGCCAAATACATTAGAAAAGAATAAGGTGCAATGTGCATTGTGCGGCCACATTACTAATGGTGGCATCCAAAGGCAGAAGGAAAACTTGATTGGTGGTTATCAGGATGTAACTATGTGTTCGAAAGCCATTGTGAAAATTAAGAAAGAGATGGCTGACTTCAAAAATCGTAGCAAGAAGAGGAAGGTAGTCGTTGATTACAGATATAGTGGAGTTGATTCAAACATTCCAAATGCACATGATGGTGATCGTGGTGAACATGTAGTCATCTTGGATGACTCACAACCTATGGCTACAACAACTAAAAACATTAATTCTGGTTCTGGTTCATGTTATGCAAATAGACCACCTGTACGGAAGTATCCACATGGCAAGGTACTTATGGACTTGTTTAGTTCTAGTAGCCCATGGGAGGTTGTGGCACACAAGAAGGCAGGAAGGGCTCGTGGTGAAGCACAACAAACTACAATTGAGTTTGCTTTAAAATGATGTTACACATGTGGCATATGATGCCATATCTGAGATATTCTATACAGGTGGCATCCCTTTTAATGTTGCACAACGAGAAGCATTTGAGGTGGCAGTGGAGGCTATTGTCAAGCTGGGAGAAGATTTGTTCCTCCATCTTATCACCAATTGCAAAAGTCCCTACTTGAAAGATTATATGCAAGGACCAAAGATTTGCAAGTGAAGCATGAAAATCATTGGAGGACGTACGGATGCACGATTATGTGGGATGCATGGACTAATAAACGACAACGAAGTCTGATAAACTTCCTTATTAATTCTCCAGAAGGGACATTTTTTATTTATACAAAGAATGCAACATCCAATGTACACAATGGGGAATATGTGTTCAAATTGATAGACGAGGCTATGGAGATGGTGGGTGAGGAGAACGTTGTACAAGTTGTCACGACAATGCAAGCAATTTTGTTTTAGGAAGCTTACTGATGGAGAAGAGGAAAACCCTCTTTTGGACTCCATGTATTGTACACTGCTAGGATTTGATGCTTGAGGATATTTCCAAGTTACAGAAATTTGCAAGAGTTATCAGGAGGGCCAAAAAAGTAACAACATATATTTACCAGCATATTCGGTTGCACGATGCATTTCTACAGTTCAGTGAGGATCACCAAGAGCTATCTAGAAGCGGAGTTACCCCATTTGTTACCAACTACTTGACCATCACTAGTTTGCTAATGCAAAGGAAAGCGTTGGCATCTTAGTTTATTTCCGAGGTGTGGAACACTAGTTTTTGGTCGAAGACACATAATGGGAAATACGTCTATGAAACTGTGATGGCGAATGCTTTTGGGGAAAATTTGAAGATTACCTTAGAGTTGTGCAAGCCATCGTTATTGTGTTGCGTTTAGTGGATGTTGATGAGAAGCCACCCATGGGCTACATTGCTAGAGCATTTGTTATTGCAAAGGATTGAAAACTTTGGCAGGAGGGAAACATATTACATGCCTATTCTACAAATTATTGATTCTCGTTGGGATAATCAGATGGCTCACCCTATATGTGGTGTAGGATGTTTCTTGAATCCTGTATTTTATTATAAAGTGAATGACAACAATGAGGCATTGATGGGAAGGTATGAAGGTGATTTCATATTTTGCCTTGAGAGGATGGTTGATGATCCCGATCAACAAGACGTGATATGTTCTGAAATTGAGGTCTACAAAGGAGCTTGTGCTATGTTTGACAAGATAATCGTTATTAGATAAAGGGGAAAAAACCTCCATGTAAGTTATATTTCATTATTTATATTGAATGGTTTAATGGTAAGATGTATTTACATTATAAACTTATTGTGTAGTGGAATGGTGGGATACTTATGGAGGTCTCACCCTCATTCTGAAGCGGGTGGCAAAGCGTATTTTGGGACTATGCTGCACATCTTCCTCTTGTGAATGCAATTGGAGTGCTTTTGTCTTTTTATGTATCAAAAATTAAAACACTTATAAATTTACAAATATAAATGCCAACTTTATATTTGTAAATTTACGTAATACTTGAATGAATGAATGAATGAATGAATGTACAGATCCACACAAAGAGGAGGAATAAGTTGGAGGAGGAAAAAGTTGGAGGTTGATATACTTTCCAAGGTTGTTTACATCCCCAATACAACAAGTAACTTGAGGAGAGATTCAAAAATAGGAAGCTGGGGAATTCAGCAAAAGATTTTGATCCAATTGCTCTTTCAGAGTTAGATCGGTCGAGTGAATGCATGACAGGTCTTTACGTGGAACAAAGGTTGTACCGGGGCTTACACTGAGGGCCATTGATGAGGCATTATGTGCTTCTCACGCATATGAAGGTTCTCATCCTAGGAGTCAATCACAAGCACAACCAAGCACTTCAGCATGTGGAGGTCTCCGTGGTCGTGGTCGTCGTGGTACTCGTCGTGTATATGAGATTAGGTGGCAATGTGTACCTCCTCATATTCTGGAAGATGAGGAGGAAGAAGACGAGGAAGATGATTGGATGTATCTAAATGATGATGGCCAAGAGCAAAATGAAGGACATGAAGAAGAAACTAACATGTGTGATGATGATGATTGAAGCATTAGATTATTGTCTTTTAGTCTTTGAAATGTTGTGTTATGCCAAACAATTTGTCTCTATTTTTACTACATTTCCCACTTTTTTTGGTAGTAACTGGATATCTTATTTAATTATCTATGTTCTGGTTCCTTTTTGTGTTGCGATTCTTCATTCTTGTGATTAAATTGCTAATGTTTAGCTAAATGGCATTTATTACTCTAACACTGTAGTTACTACGAATTTGAAAATACAAAAGTTCTAAACAAATAAATAAATTCAATACCTACTTAAAAAAATAAAAAACATAATAATTGATGTTTCATCTCCAAAATGCAACATGCGCTTAAAAAATAAAAAAAATGATGTCGCATTTGAGACATGCGACAACCATTTGTGTTAATAACTATGTCATATGTCTCAAATGCGATACGTATGAGACACTTTGGAAAACGCCTAGGCACGCCTAAGCGTACAGGCACCCAGGTTTAACACCTTGTCGCCTTGACGCCTTAATAACAATGATTGTGACATTTGGGACCTTGTCTAGTCTGAACTGCAGGATCATAAGCATTTCGTTATCTTTGTTGATGATTATAGCGAATCCCATCAAGTGTATTTGATAAAGGAACCGTCAAAATAAATAAAATTATCAAGGCCTTTTAGCTTAAGAAAACCTTGTCATCTTCTAGACACTGCCAGAACCCTCCTTACATGAAAGTCTATAAAACCTACTGGGGAGGTAATGGATTAACATATCTTATCAATCAATCACCACCTTCTATTCGCAATGGAATAATTTCACTCTCCCTCATGTACAAAGATAAGGAATCTTTTAGTTTGTTTCTACAAATCTTTGTTTGCACTGCCTTTGTTTATAACTTCCATGCTACAGATAAAGTATCCTCTTATGCTACTAAACGTGTCTTCTTTGGGTATTCTCATCAAGAGAGGCACGTGTATCATGATCTTGTCAGGCATTGTTGAGCCTGGTCCATGCTCAAGCAGACCCACCTCATGATGATTTCTTGAGACTTGCTTTAACTATTTCCCAAAGAAGAAAAACAACTTTCCGCCTCATGACTACCACATTTCAGTTGATGTCACCTTCTTTGAATAGACTAGTTACTTCACTTAGCCTGTCAGTGATATCCCTTGAAGTTTCCCCCTATATTCTCGAAAAGGAAGCACACTATATAGCTTGATTTGGTTCCTTTACATCTTCCTTACTGCATGATGATGCACCTTCTTCAAAAGGGCACATCCCTTTAAATCCAAATGCTCCGTCAGACCTCCCCATTGCACTATGGAAATCCAAAAGATAATATACTCTACACCTCTTGTCACACTTTACATGTTGTTGAGATATTTATATCTCTTTATATGTTATCTTGTAATTTTATATTTCCTTTGGCTATCTATGTAATTTTTCCTAGAGCTTTTCTCCTATATAAGAGAGCTCTAGGGCTACGAGGAATATAACTTTTTCCTTCACATTTTCACATGGTATCAAAGCGACGATCCTAGACCGGAGCATATGCCTTAAATCCTCGTCCCCCACCAAAAACCTCACGCGTCGCCAAGCCGCAGCTGTCGCACGCTCCGCCCCCGCGTGCCTGCGCCACCTCCTGCATGCATGTGCCACCACAGACATGTGCTATTGTGTGCCTACGCACCCCTGCGCGCATGCGCTCTGTACGCTCCAGCACGCACACTTGTGCACCCCCACGCGCCTGTGTGTGATGTGCAACAATGCAACCCCGCACACATACGCTCCAACGCACTCCTGTGTGCATGTGCGCTCCAGCACGCCTGCGCTCCAGCGCTCTCGCACGCCCTTACACATCCTCGCGCGCCTACGCTCCCTTGGAGGGCTCCGTTCTGATCCCCTAGGGTGTGACTTGACTATCTAAAACACCCTAGCCTTCCAAAGGAGTCTTCAAAGAATGGAAGTAGTTGTGGTATGAGTCAACACCCACAACCATCTTCCTATATGTCTGTTTAGACATTCTATGTCCAAGTTTGCAATCCCAGTTTTGAGATATTGTTGTCATCATGTCAGACAACAGAGCAGATAATACATCCATAGGTTCCTTCAAAGGTCCAGCACCCATTGTGAAGCATGGCCTCCAATTTTAGCAATTCGACCATACTTCTGTCGAATAATGATATCCTATCGAAATCAAAATTCGACCGAAATTGCTGAAATGATCGAAATATGGGGGCCCTAGTACAAAAAATGACCGAACTTTCGGTTGAAATTCGACCGAAATTCCGTTTCGGTCAATCATCGAAATGGTGACCGAAACCGACATTTAAGGCCTTGTTGTGAAGATGGATGGAACTAATTATGAACTGTGGGCCATGCAGCTCATGAGTCTATTGCAATGCAATGGCAAAAAGCATATCCTCACGCAGGAGGAGCCTGTTGACAAGACTGGGGTTAATGCCTCATG
Organism: Ottelia alismoides; assembly: GCA_037367405.1. Classification (NCBI taxonomy): domain Eukaryota; kingdom Viridiplantae; phylum Streptophyta; class Magnoliopsida; order Alismatales; family Hydrocharitaceae; genus Ottelia; species Ottelia alismoides. The sequence goes on from JAZKJV010001110.1 coordinate 1,212,304, forward strand.
GGAGACAAACGATGCGTATGCACGAGTATGACAATCTGGAACAGTATCTATGGAGATAGCCAATGACATCTTGAGTCAGTCCACGACAAAGGCTATGTGGGACATTTTTTCCGCTACATATTCTTCGACGAAAAATGGGTCAAAGATTCTGCAACTTCAACATGATATCTTCACTTCGAAGCAGAATGGTCGCCCTCTCCATACCCTTTACACTTCTTCAAGGGGTATGTTTGAAAAAATTACATGGTTACATTCTTTGACTGCTACACCAGAGCAATTCAAGGCATATAGGGATTCCGTGATGACAAGAGTCTTTCTAGCGGCATTGGATCCTGAGTATGATGCAACAAGAGCACAGATTCTTACCAATGCCAATATCCCTCCGATGGAGGAGGCATATCGCCGGCAGAGCAGACTCTCCATATCTTCTAGTAGTTCTTCCATGTCTCAGACTTCTTCAGCCATAGCAGCATCTCGTGGCAGGGAGAGCACTACGCAGTTCCGTGGCCGAGGTGGCCGTGGAAGAGGGGGAGCAGTAGACCCCCCTCGTCAGCCTTACATTTATTGCCATAGGTCAGGTCATTCAAAAGAAACATGCTATTCCAAACATGGTTTTCCTGCTTCAGCACGTGTGGCAGAACAGATCCAACAGGACAACAGTTCATCTGGCATATCTGACCAGAGGTTTGATGAGTTAGTTGCACTGCTCAGGGAGATTATGCTGTCTCCCAGGTCAACTAACTCACAGTCGAGATCCTCGGTGGTAGCAACCTCATCCACTACATCCACATCAAGTACAACATATGCTTTTACTAATTGTTACAAGGAAGACTTGTCAGAGTGGATCATGGATTTAGGAGCATCCCATCATCTCTGTGGTGATAGAGGACGGTTCAATATCTATAGCCCGACTCAGTCAGGCATATCTGTGATAATAGTTGATGGGACACACTCTCTCATTATTGGTCAAGGGGAGGTGCATTTGACCCCTGAAATGCGGCTTTAGAATGTTATTTATGCTCCTGAATTCTCTATGAATTTATTATCTATTAGCCAAATCATCAAGAGTTTGCATTGTCATGCCATATTTGACCCCTCTGCTCTTTTGTTTCAGGACATTCTAACGGGCAGGGTGATTGGTTCTGATTGTGAGTAAGGAGGCCTATACATACTAGTGCAATCTATGTATGTTGTTGTCTCTTCTCTTCGCATTGGATATGTCTCTCCGTATGCATGGCATCTCCATTTTGGTCATCTTCCTCTGCAAAAGTTGCGTCGGGTTCTTTCTCATATCTCTCCTCGCTCTACTTTCCAGTACGAGGCCTGTCAGCTTGGGAAGCATCATAGGTCCACATTCCAGAGCCGTCAGGTTCAAAGTGGTCATGATTTTTTTGAGTTGAGTCATTTGGATATTTGGGGTCCCAATCATGTTCCTGATCTATTGGACATCATTTTTATCTGATTGCAGTTGATGAATTTTCTAGATTGTCATGGGTCTTTCTACTTAAGAACAAGTCTAATGCTAGTCCAATCATTCAATCTTTTATTAATTAAATAAGGGAAGTTTTTTCTACAAATGTCAAGTATATACGTTCTGATAATGCTCTTGAATTCTATAGTACACTTTCTCAATTTCTTAGATCGTATGGTATTGTGCATCAGACATCTTGTGCATATACATCCCAACAAAATGGGGTGGCTGAAAGGAAACATCGTGATCTCTTGGAAGTCACTAGGACTCTTCTGATTCAGAGTTGTGCTCTCTACTCGTACTGGGGGATGTTGTTCTCATTGCGTGTTATTTGGTGAATCGTATGCTTTCATCGATTCTAGGGGAAAAGGTTCCATTCTCGATTGTATTTCTCGAGAAGGATCTTTATTCTCTCACACCTCGTGTTTTTTATTGCTTTGCTTTTGTTCATCAGATGCCTCTAGATCTTGGCTCTCACCTAGAGCAGTCAAGTGTGTGTTTATTGGATATTCCAAGACCCAAAAGGGGCATCGTTGCTTTAACCATGCTCGACGAAGGTACTATGTTAGTGCAAATTTCACCTTCTTTGAATCCATCGTGTATTTCTCTCCTACAGGTGACAAGCTCATCCCTTCAAAGAGTGGAGAAGAGGTTTATGTGCTATCACCTCTTATCTCTCTTACTCCACCGCCGCCGCCACTACCACATCCTCCACAGCCACCACTACCACCTACACCTCCAGCCGCGTCCACTTTCTTTCCTCAGGTTTACCCGCACCGGCCTCGTGCTCATGTGCCTCCACTAACATCCAACACACCTACGATATGTCCTGAATATTTGAGTTCTACCGATGGCACTGGTGATTTAAGCACACCGGATGTTTTAGATGATTCTATTTCTGAGGATACAGTAGACCTGAATGTGCCTATTGCTCTACGATAAAAGCGGCGTGCATGTACAATGCATCATCTTTCCTCTCATGTCAATTTGGCACGGCTATCTGGGGACTTTCAGAGATTTGTTGTTGCCTTATCAGCAGTTCAGATACCAATATCATATCATGAGGCATTACACAGTGGCCCTTGGCGTCCTGCTATGGAAGAGGAAATGATCGCTTTACAATCCAGTGGTACGTGAAGTATCGTCTCCGCTCCTCTAAGTGCTTCTATTGTCGACAGTAAGTGGGTGTTTACTATTAGACACCGTGCAGACGATTCCGTGAACAGATGCAAAGCCCGCTTGGTTGCTCGAGGATTCACCCAAACTTATGGGGTGGACTATCAAAACACATTTTCTCATGTTACGCGTCACTCTACACTACGCATTTTTGTTGTTGTTGTGGTAAAGGACTGTCCCCTTTTCCAATTGGATGTCAAGAATGCTTTCTTATATGGTGATTTGCACGAAGAAGTGTATATGCAGCAGCCACCAAGGTTTATTGTTAATGGGGAGTCTAATATGGTGTGTAAACTTCATAAGGCCATATATGGCCTTAAGCAGATTCCGAGGGCATGGTTTCAGAAGCTCTCAGAGTTGATTGAACTACAGGATTTTGTCAGATCTACTGCGGACCATTCTCTTTTTGTTAAGAGGGCCCAGAAAGGTACTGTTGATATTTTGGTTTATGTAGATGATATTGTTGTCACAGGCAGTGATGACGAAGGAATTCAGGCAGCCAAGGATTTTCTTAGACAACAGTTCGTTACCAAGGATCTTGGTAAGCTGAGGTATTTTCTTGGACTGGAATTTGCAAAAAAACCAGCAGGGAATGGTAATGACGCGAAGGAAATATGGCATTGATTTCTTATCTGAGACGGGTATGACAGGATGTAGACATGCTACTACTCCAATGGATCTCAATGCACGGCTATATGATGATGACTCTGCAGAGGTAGATAAGAGACAGTACGGAGAGATGGTAGGGAAGCTATTGTATGTCACCATTACCAAGCTTGATATATCGTTTGTTGTCAGCAGGGTTAGCCAATTTATGGAGCAACCTAGGCAGTCACGCATGGATGCAATCAACATGATCTTGAGGTATCTCAAATCTTCTCCAGGTGCAGGGCTTCTATTCAGGAGAGACACAACCCTGACAGTGTCAGGATGTACGGATGCAGAGTATGATGGGTGTCCCAGGGACAGGAAGTCAACTTCAAGATTCACTGTGTTTATTGGCGGCTCATTAGTTTCATGGAAGAGCAAGAAACAGATAGTTGTGGCAAGATCTAGCGCAGAATCAGAGTATAGGGCAATGGCCCAAGGGAGCACAGAAATGATGTGGGTCAAGTATGTTCTGAATGACTTAACTATGGAGGTGCCTCTTCCTATGCATTTAAGAAGTGATAATCAAGTTGCACTATTTATAACAAATAATCCGGCTTTCATGAACGGACAAAGCACATTGAGGTTGACTGTCACTATACCCGTGATTTGATTCAGAAAGGTTTTATATTCACTTCTCATGTTGCTTCGGGCGACCAGATTGCTGACATGCCAAAGCACTTGTAAAGGGACCATTCACATTGTTGTTCCAAGCTGAACATGATAGATATTTATGTTCCAGCTTGAGGGGGTGTTGAGATACTTATATCTCTTTGGATGGTATCCTATAATTTTATATTTCCTTTGGTTATCTATGTAATTTTCCCTTGAGCTTTTCTCCTATATAAGAGATTTTTAGGGCTACGATGAATATATCTTTTTCCTTCACATTTCCACACATGTACTAATAGTTTATCCAACAGTTACAAGAATTTTAAAAATGCTCTCATGGTGATCATTGTTCCATGTGATCATTGCAGTAACCTTCGAGACTATGATTGGAAATATGCAATGGATGAAGAGATGGACGTGCTTACTTTCAAGGGCACGTGGGACCTTGTTCCATATTCACCAATCGTGACCCTTTTCGCGTACAGATGGATCTTTACGACCAAGCACTCACCAGATGGCTCCATTAACCGATTGAATCCAAGATTTATTGCGAAAGGGTTCGCTCAGACCTACGATGTTGGCTACTTTGACAGTTTCTCTCATTTGCCAATGATGGGGTCTACTCGCATAATTCTATCAATTGGAATCAATAACAATTGGCCTATTTCTCAAGTAGACATGAAGAATGACCACCTCCATGGTAACCTCTAGGACGAGGTTTACATAACACAACCACCAAGTTTCTCCGGTCAAGGGGTATGTAAGCCAACGATGTAACGCCATCTAGGACCTGAAGCAGAGTCCACAAGTATGGTTCGACATGCTTACTTCTGAGATCAGCTCTCTCGATTTACACAAGATGAAATCTAACTATTATGTGTTCATTAAATAAAGGTCCTCAAGCATCGTGATATTTTTTGTTTATGTTGATAATATGGTTATCATTAGTGATGGCAGCACATCATTCTTGATACTAAGACCAACATCCATAAAGTATTTGTCAACAAGGACCTTGGCCAACTCGAATACTTCCTAGGTATTGAGGCGATACGCACAACAGGACTATACTAGTCACATGGAAAGTACTGTCTGGATATCCTTACGAAGCTGGCTTACTTGGATGCAAACCATCAGTTATCCAAGATGAGCTACAAATTTATATCACTTCAACTGATCCAGTATTTGAAGATACCGCCAAGGGTTTAAATATCGATATCAACATCCATATTAGTCTCATAACGATATGATATTTCGGTAATATATCATCAAAATATCCCCCATATTGACATCCATTTGTGAAAAAAGGATCGAAAAAGGTGTTCATATAGCCATATTTCTATCAATATCAATACTTTGGCAATATAGATATAACAACGATATATCGAAAATATATTGTGATATCTGAAACATTGAATCATACCATACAGTATAGAAGCTTAGTAAGCAAATTGATATATCTCATTATCACTAGGCCAGATATATCATATGTTGTGAGTCGTGCTAACCAACGCATGGAGAAGCCTCACTACAACCATTGATAGGGCGTTCGTTTAATCCTTCAATACATGAAGGACTCTCCAGGAAAAGGCATCTTCTACGGGGCTAATGGCAATACTAATATCTCCTCCCATGCATATATTAATGTGCTAGTTTTCCTGAGGATAGACAATCAACTATTGATTTCATCACGTTTATTGGTGGAAACCTTGTCACATGACAAAAAAAGAAACATACAACAGAGTATAGAGCAATGGCTCAAGCTATATGTGAGACTATTTGGCTTATCTCATTGCTACAGGAATTTGGACTCCCTGCTACAACTCGGGTTCCTCTTTATTGTAACAAGTTTGTAACAATATTACCACTAATCCCGTTTTCCATGAGCAAACCAAGCAAATTAAGACGGAATGTCACAAGTAGATTTATGGGAATAATCATATATGCACACCTTCGAACGTGTCAGTGCATCAACGGACCTTCTTGGCATAGCCCTCGCAACACAGGTTGATCTTGAGAAGGGTGGTTGTGGGTCCATCGATGTCCTCCTTTAGCTTATTGTCCTTCTCCTTGTACAAAAAATGACCAAAATGACCGAAATTTCGATCGAAATTCCATCAAAATTTGGTTTTGGTCAGTACCAAAATGGTGACCGAAACCAACATTTAAGGCCTTGTGACAAAGGGCAAGAGGGTGTGCACGGGGAGGGAAGTGGAGGAGGAGGTCAGGGCGAAGGGTTGGCAGTAGAGGAGGTCGAGGTTGAGGACTAAGTGGAGGAGGTGGAGGGAGGGTGGGCGAGTTCGTTTGGGCAATTCTACCTTAAACGCCCCGCCTCGACGGGAGCGCATCTCAAGATCCTTTATCAATATTACCCAACAACAATCATAAACAACTGTATGGTAGGAGAAATACCATTGTACATTAGACAAGTAGATTTCCGACTACTGTCAAAAAAAATGTATTGATCAAGGTTGACTAGTGACCTCTACTCTAGGATCTGATTGCAATTCCCTTTTATTTCTGCACTTGCAGATCATGCCGCCTCGAAGGGATCAGACTGCGCAGCAGTTGGCTGCGATGATGGCGATGCTGCAGGATGTGCAGCAGAGACAGCTTATGCTCGAGGAGCGATTGTCGAGATCTGCGTCCGAGGACGGGTCTGGAATGGGTGGGGGAGATGGCGATCCACCACCACCTCCTCCTCCTCCGTCGCCGCCACCACCACGACAAGAGGACATATTTTCAAAATATCGCAAGGAGAAAGTTCCAGAGTTTCTGGGCAATACAAGCCCAGATGTGGCAGAGAGATGGCTGAAGCGTGTGGAAAAGGTATTCCGCACCATACATGTACCAGATGAGGAGAAGGTTACCCTTGCCACTTACTCCTTAGCGGGCTATGCTGAGGAATGGTGGAGTTCTATGGAGCCGCAGATTACAACGCCAGTTACTTGGGAGAAATTTACTGAGGCGTTCCGGGAGCATTTCTATCCGGAATACTGGCTGGAGCAGCGTCGCGTGGAGTTCACACTACTCGAGCAAGGGAACAAGACTGTGACTGCTTATCTAAACAGGTTCACGGAGCTGCTGAAGTATGCTGCTAGCACTGTGTCGACTGAGGCGGACAAAGCATTCAAGTTCTTTCGAGACATTCGTAAGGAAATTCGTGAGAGACTAGTACCCATAGTTGTTAAGGCGCACGCCTAGGCGCCCAGGCGCCCCAGCCCGTGCGCCTTGAACATGCGCCTTGCTTTTATCAAAAAAGGCGACGCCTTGGGCCGCCTAGGCGCCTAGGCGGCCGCCTAGGTGCGCCTTGACGCCTAGGCGACTATTTTTCATGCACACTACACAGATATCTCATTTTCAAAATGCGATATACATTGCGCATTTACAAAAAGCGATATACATAGCGCATTTTGAAAATGTGATATACATGTCGTATTTTTGAAATGCGATATAATTTCTTAATAATCTAGCATCCAAAATCAATATTTTTGAAATTTCTTGATGCCACTTTGAAAACGCCTAGGCGCGCCTAAGCGCGCCTAGGCGTCTAGGCGCCCGGGTGTAACGCCTTGTCGCCTTGCCGCCTTAATAACCATGCTAGTACCCCTTAGATTGGTTACTACGAAGGAAGTGGTTGATGCTGCATCACGAGTGGAGCAGGACTTGCGTGAAGGCAGGTCAGTACAAACCAGACAAGGAGGACCGAGCTATTATGGGAGGATTGCTCGTAATGATCGTTCGACAGCACGAAGAGAACAACGTACCCACCCCTACCGGCATGGCATGTCTACCAGGTCCGCACATGGAGGAGCTCCTACTTTGGGGCAAGCACTTTCCGAGCCATCACGACCAGCACATCCAATGGTGAACAGCATAATCGATGCACGTGTTTGCTACCGATGCAACCAAGAGGGGCACATCAGGACCAACTGTCCATTGGGAGCTTCACAGATGCGAGGTATTGTGCGAGGGGGACGTCTGCAGCACCAGGGACGTGGTTCTACCTCTCGTGGTGGCAGGGGACATCCCAACCAGACTCGAAGCACGACAGGTTCCCGTGGGTCACGAAGAGAAGGACAACTCAATGCCATCACCGATGGACAAGCACATGCTTCGGGATCAGTAGTACGAGGTATGATTTCAGTAGGCGACTTTACAGCTCATGCTCTTTTTGACTCGGGTGCATCTTATTCCTTCGTATCATGGAGTTTTGCGGATACCTTAGGCCGAGAGTCTAGCATAGCTTCAAACCCTTATCTTATTAAGGGACCTGGAGGTCAGGTGTTTGTTGTCCATCGGGTATTTCCCGATCGCCCAGTTTATATTGGAGGTTATATGCTGGAGGCGTACTTGCTGCTCATTCAGATGGAGGATTTTGATGTTATTCTCGGGATGGACTGGCTTGAGAATCACCACGCATGTTTAGACTGTTTCCAAAAACAGATTATTTTCAGGATTCCTGAGCTACAAGAATTCATATTTGACAGAAGCATCTCGTCGAGAGGGGTAACCTGCATATCAGCATTGCAAGCTCATCGTCTGTTATCTCAAGGATGCGAAGGATTTATTGCTCACGTCATTGGGAATCAAACTCCCATGGATGGAATAGAGGCGATTGAAATAGTAAAGAACTTTCCGGATGTATTTCCTGCAGACTTGCATGGGATTCCCCCACCTCGTGAGGTGGAGTTTGAGATTTCTATCATTCCAGGAACTCAACCAGTATCCATAACACCATACAGGATGGCACCAGCTGAGCTGAAGGAACTCAAGGTGCAGTTACAAGAACTGCTGGAGAAGGGTTTCATACGCCCTAGTACATCTCCATGGGGAGCGCCTGTCCTTTTTGTTAAGAAGAAGGATGGATCTATGCGTATGTGTATAGATTATCGGCAGTTGAATAAAGTAACAATCAAGAATCGTTACCTTTTGCCGCGCATTGACGATCTCTTTGATCAGCTACAAGGGTCATCCATCTTCTCGAAGATTGATCTACGGTCTGCTTATCACCAGTTACGTATTCGGGATGTGGATATACCTAAGTCTGCATTCAGAACAAGATATGGTCACTATGAGTTCTTGGTGATGCCCTTTGGCTTGACAAATACCCCAGCAGCATTCATGGACATGATGAATCGAGTTTTTCAGCCTTTCCTCGACAGTTTTGTTGTGGTTTTCATTGATGATGTCCTTATCTACTCTCGAGATGAGAAGGAACATCGTACTCGCTTACAGACAGTGCTGGAGACCTTGCGGAGGCACAAGCTATATGCAAAGTTTAGTAAGTGTGAGTTTTGGCTTCAAGAAGTATCATTCTTAGGCCATGTTATCTCAGGTGCAGGAGTGTCTGTGGATCCTGCAAAAATCGAAGCAATCCTTAGTTGCGAACGACCGAAGAACGTGTCTGAGATCCGAAGCTTTCTTGGTTTAGCCGGTTATTACAGACGGTTTGTGAAGGGATTTTCTCAGATTGCCCTTCCCCACACCCAGCTGACCAGGAAGGAGATGCCATATGCTTGGTCAGAAGAATGTAAGAATAGCTTCCAGACAATGAAGGAAAGGCTCACTACAGCTCCCATCTTGACAATTCCATCGGGCCCAGACGGATTCACAGTTTACACTGATGCATCAAAGAAGGGTCTGGGTGCGGTTTTGATGCAACATGATAAGGTTGTTGCATATGGATCTAGACAGTTGAAGCCACATGAGAAGAATTACCCAACTCATGATATGGAACTGGCAGCAGTTGTCTTTGCTCTTAAAATGTGGAGACACTATCTTTATGGTGTTGCTTTTGAAATCTTCACAGATCACAAGAGTCTCAAGCATCTTTTTTGATAAGAAGGAGCTCAATATGAGGCAAAGGAGATGGCTGGAGCTTTTAAAGGATTACGAGTGCACCATCTCTTACCATCCTGGTAAGGCGAATGTGGTTGCTGATGCCCTTAGTCGTAGGCCTCATTCAAGCGAATCTCGTCCTCAGCTTAAAGCATGGGATCTTCTTGCAGCTTTCAGTGATTGGCATCCATTTCAGAGTAGTCGAGAGACTGTCATAGTTCCATCCCCTTCTCGTCCTGAGTTAGTTGAGCGAATCATCCAAGGACAACATGAAGACCTGAGTATGCAGAGACTCAAAGAGAAGGCTATCGCAGGAACCTTAGTTGGCTTTTCTTATCAAGATGGTGTGCTACGAAATGGGAATCGATTGTGTATTCCAGCAGATGTACAATTGAGGGAAGAGATCATGCGTGAGGCACATAGTTCACGTTTGTCGATACATCCTGATGGCACAAAGATGTATAAGGATTTGAAAAAGAATTTTTGGTGGAAGCAAATGAGAAGGGATGTGGCCAAGTTTGTGGCAAAATGCCTAACGTGTCAACAAATTAAGGCTGAGCATAAGAGGCCACCTGGACTTTTGCAATCCCTTCCTATTCCTGAGTGGAAGTGGGAGGGTATATCTATGGATTTTGTGACGGGTCTTCCTAAGACCACTGGCAGTCATGATGCCATCTGGGTCGTGGTGGATAGGCTTACTAAGTCAACACATTTCATACCCGTGAGTATGGCATGCACTCCCTCACAGCTTGCAGTGATCTTTATTAAGGAGATTGTCAGACTTCATGGGTTGCCAAAGCAGATTGTATCCGATCGTGATCCAAGGTTCACCTCTCACTACTGGAGAGAATTCATGAGTTCTTTAGAAGTGCAACTATGCCTCAGTTATGCTTACCATCCACAGACCGACGGACAATCTGAGAGGACGATTCAGATACTGGAGGATCTTCTTCGAGCATGTGTGCTAGAGGGGAGAGGGACGTGGAAGGACCATTTGCCGTTAGCAGAGTTTACATATAATAACAGTTACCATGCCAGCATAGGCATGGCTCCTTTTGAGGCATTGTATGGAAGGCGGTGTTCTACACCTCTAAGTTGGCAGGAGGTGGGACATAACCTTTTACATAAGGTAGAGTACTTGGAGGAGACGGCTAAGGCAATCAAGATAGCTCGGGAGAAATTGCTTACTGCACAGAGTAGGCAAAAGAGCTATAGCGATAGACGACGCACTGATCTTAGTTTTGAGGTTGGAGATTTTGTCTTCTTGAGAGTTTCTCCCATGAAGGGAATTCAGCGGTTTGGAGTGAAGGGAAAATTAGCACCACGATTTGTCGGACCGTTCAAGATTCTCGACAAGATTGGTAAAGTTGCGTATAGGATTGTTCTTCCTCCTCACCTTGCCGGTGTGCATGATGTTTTTCATATCTCCAACTTGAGAAAATATGTGCATGATCCATCGCATGTGATTAGTTACGATGACCTTCATGTGGATACTGACCTGAGTTATCCGGAGGAACCAGTTCGGATCATCGATCGTGCAGTGAAGAAGTTAAGGCATAAGAAGATACCCTTGGTGAAGATCCTTTGGCAACGACACAACTCCGAGGAGGCCACCTAAGAACCTGAGGCGGATATACGACGGGACTACCCATACCTTTTTAAAGGTAATATATAAGCTACTTTCATTCTTTTAAGGTTGTTATCTTTTACTCGATAGGATCCAACCATTTAAGGTTGTTATGATTACACCTTTTGCATCCTAAGTCTCGGGGACGAGACTGTTTTTAAGGTTGTTATGATGTAACACCCCGTAATTTTCGGATTTTTCTGAAATTTTAAAATCTATTCAATATTATACTCAAAAGAAGCGTCTCGTCGCAAGCATTCCAACGAGCCCAAAAACGCGAAATTCCGAGTTCGGATGTGGGAGATATGCCTGTTTTGGTGAAGAGGGGTCATGATTTTTGAGGGGATTAATGGCTACGGGATGAGATAAGTTAAGTAAGAATTTAAGGCTATTTTAGGGTTCTAAAATTTAGATTTTAATTCCCAACTATATAAAGACCCACACCCTTCCTCTCCGCTCATTCCTACTTCTTTCCAAACCCTAATCCATCCCTTCCTTTGGTGCCACCACCATTATCAAAAGCTCTCGAAGCCACGTAACTTCGCGACAAGAAGAAGACGAGGAGGGCCATCACAAGGGAAAGGAAACCCTCTCATCGGGTTCGTGATCGGGCGATCGAGCACGTGGATCAAAGACGTGCACGAGTGTAGGTAACAGATCTTCATCCCTCTTCCCTTGATTTTGGTGATTGTCTTCTAGGATCGGATATTTATTTTCGATCCTAACCCTGGAAACTTCTCTTGCTGTTGGTCCTCCTCGAATCAAGTACTATTCACCGTAGTTGCTTACATCATTAATACACAAATTTTCGGATTGAGGACATGAGCAATATCAAGGAATCGAATCTGTGAAAATTATGGTCAGATATTAAATTAAAAAAAAGATCATTAGGCCTTGGTTTTAAAGTTACTGGATATTAGAATGTTATAGTCTGGCGGTCCTGGTTTGAAATCAACCTAGGATTTTCGTGTAGTGTTGAAACATTGCAATATTTTTTTAGTGGTGTATTTATCCTTCCACGATCCATGATCTACTCAAGCCACTTCAATTTTTTTTTGAATCAAAGGATAACGATGTCCATTCTTATGGGTTAGACGTTGGGATCTCGTGTGTTTGAGAATAAGGCATCTGTATGTATTCTGCATTTCCGATTGGGATCTTAATGGCAATATTATGAGAATGATGTTGATACAATATGTAATATTTGTTTTGATATTGAGGAAATTATAACAGTTACATGGATTTCGAATATAGACCTCATATTATTATTGTAGAACAAACCATTGATGCTGTGAAAACCATGAAGACTGAGTGTTAAAAATATTAGATGTATATGTCATCTTATACCCCACGTCATTTCATGTTCTTCTTGAATTTCCATACCATTTATCTTAATTAGTAAATTTTGTATGCTATTTAAAGGTAAAATCATACTGTTGTCTAATTAATAACATTTACAAATTATATTATATTAGAGTGCTCAATCGTCAAGGTTGGATAAGGTGTAGGTGGCTTGAGCACGATCATAGATGGGGCTCTTTAATTTAGTAGGTATTATTAGCTAAAGTAGGTCAAGTTATACGTGGTTGTAACCGTTCTTAAATTAGTAAATAGTACGTTGGTTGTAGAAGTGGCCAAAAGGTGTGGATTACGATTATTGTGCTTCAATAAGGATGGGTTAGATGAGCTAAATAACTAGCAGTAAATGCTTCTACACTTTTCAAGTATTACGACTGCTCCCTCAAATATGTTATAATTGATAATTGTTTTATGATCAATCGTGTGTTTTTGTTGATATTTGGCGAAAGATAAAAGAGGACATGCACGGATAATTCTAAATGTGGAAAGAGGATATCGGTAATTATAGTCTTATTATTTTTAATTGTTGGGAACTCGGTAACATCTCCATATATCACATGGGTTAGAGGTCGCATGAAAAGTGTATGGTGTTTCGATGTCAGTTGTGAAAGGATAAATGGAGTGCATTACACTACCCCAAGAAAGATTAACTCGGGAGAAAGAAAGGGTAAATACTACAAGGTGGGTGCACACCCTTGTGGTCCGGTTGAGCCGACAGTGAGTCATCCCACTCGAGGGGCATCATAGAGTGGGATGGTGGTAGGTACTCTGGTGGAATTAATGTGGATGCACGCGTGCATTACACCATACGGATCCGTTTTTGTTGCACTTATTTTGGAGCGAGCGAGACTCCTCCGGCAGACTCGGTTGACGAAGTTAAGATTGAGCTATATGCTCCCCGTCACGAGTGTCAGAGTACTACTAGCCAGACTAGCTGAAGGATCGCGCTTGCGCAAAGGTTTTAGTCTGCACTCTGAATGGAGTGTTGCAGACTTCATTCCTAATGCAGATCTTCTCCTTTGACGGGCGAGCCCGGAATAAATAAATGGAAATATGGATTTAGATATGTCAAAGAATAGGATTTGATTGCGTAAATGTTAAGGGCCTAGACTATGTCTTATTGTATATCACTAGATGCTTTTAAATTTTTCTCGTCTAAACAGGTTCAATTACCGCAATTGCATTACCTACCTATAATCTCTTGATTTATAATTTATTTTATCCTTACTGAGTCAGTTGACTCACCAGTTACATTCTTTGGAAATCCAACAGGGAGTGTAGAGCAGGAGACAGAGGCTCACATCTTTGGTGGTGCATCTGCAGGGCGTTGTTAAGGTCGAGGACTAGTTTCTTAAGTAGTTCTGTTATCCTTCCTTTATGAGTACTTATGATGTAATAAAGAGAGACTCTGATGACTTATTGTTATCCGTATGTGGACTTTTGTTATCAGTAGGAACTTGAATTTTTTTTTCCTATTTCCTTATTTTGTATAAATGGTATATCATGCAGGTTGTTTATGATTGTTGTTGGGTAATATTGATAATGGATCTTGAGATGCGCTCCGACTACTGACAAGTAGATTAGACAAGTAGATTTCCGACTACTGTCAAAAAAAATGTATTGATCAAGGTTGACTAGTGACCTCTACTCTAGGATCTGATTGCAATTCCCTTTTATTTCTGCACTTGCAGATCATGCCGCCTCGAAGGGATCAGACTGCGCAGCAGTTGGCTGCGATGATGGCGATGCTGCAGGATGTGCAGCAGAGACAGCTTATGCTCGAGGAGCGATTGTCGAGATCTGCGTCCGAGGGCGGGTCTGGAATGGGTGGGGGAGATGGCGATCCACCACCACCTCCTCCTCCTCCGTCGCCGCCACCACCACGACAAGAGGACATATTTTCAAAATATCGCAAGGAGAAAGTTCCAGAGTTTCTGGGCAATACAAGCCCAGATGTGGCAGAGAGATGGCTGAAGCGTGTGGAAAAGGTATTACGCACCATACATGTACCAGATGAGGAGAAGGTTACCCTTGCCACTTACTCCTTAGCGGGCTATGCTGAGGAATGGTGGAGTTCTATGGAGCCGCAGATTACAACGCCAGTTACTTGGGAGAAATTTACTGAGGCGTTCCGGGAGCATTTCTATCCGGAATACTGGCTAGAGCAGCGCCGCGTGGAGTTCACACTACTCGAGCAAGGGAACAAGACTGTGACTGCTTATCTAAACAGGTTCACGGAGCTGCTGAAGTATGCTGCTAGCACTGTGCCGACTGAGGCGGACAAAGCATTCAAGTTCTTTCGAGGCCTTCGTAAGGAAATTCGTGAGAGACTAGTACCCCTTAGATTGGTTACTATGAAGGAAGTGGTTGATGCTGCATCACGAGTGGAGGAGGACTTGCGTGAAGGCAGGTCAGTACAAACCAGGCAAGGAGGACCGAGCTATTATGGGAGGACTGCTCGTAATGATCGTTCGACAGCACGAAGAGGACAACGTACCCACCCCTACCGGCATGGCATGTCTACCAGGTCCGCACATGGAGGAGCTCCTACCTTGGGGCAAGCACTTTCCGAGCCATCATGACCAACACATCCAATGGTGAACAGCATAATCGATGCACGTGTTTGCTACCGATGCAACCAAGAGGGTCACATCAGGACCAACTGTCCATTGGGAGCTTCACAGATGCGAGGTACTGTGCGAGGGGGACGTCCGCAGTACCAGGGACGTGGTTCTACCTCTCGTGGTGGCAGGGGACATCCCAACCAGACTCGAAGCACGACAGGTTCCCGTGGGTCACGAAGAGAAGGACAACTCAATGTCATCACCGATGGGCAAGCACATGCTTCGGGATCAATAGTACGAGGTATGATTTCAGTAGGCGACTTTACAGCTCATGCTCTTTTTCACTCGGGTGCATCTCATTCCTTCGTATCATGGAGTTTTGCGGATACCTTAGGCCGAGAGCCTACCATAGTTTCAAACCCTTATCTTATTAAGGGACCTGGAGGTCAGGTGTTTGTTGTCCATCGGGTATTTCCCGATTGCCCAGTTTATATTGGAGGTTATATGCTGAAGGCGTACTTGCTGCTCATTCAGATGAAGGATTTTGATGTTATTCTCGGGATGGACTGGCTCGAGAATCACCACACATGTTTAGATTGTTTCCAAAAACATATTATTTTCAGGATTCCTGAGCTACAAGAATTCATATTTGATGGAAGCACCTCGTCGAGAGGGGTAACCTGCATATCAGCATTGCAAGCTCATCGTATGTTATCTCAAGGATGCGAAGGATTTATTGCTCACGTCATTGGGAATCAAACTCCCATGGATGGAATAGAGGCGATTGAAATAGTAAAGAACTTTCCGGATGTATTTCCTGCAGACTTGCATGGGCTTCCCCCACCTCGTGAGGTGGAGTTTGAGATTTCTATCATTCCAGGAACTCAACCAGTATCCATGACACCATACAGGATGGCACCAGCTGAGCTGAAGGAACTCAAGGTGCGGTTACAAGAACTGCTGGAGAAGGGTTTCATACGCCCTAGTACATCTCCATGGAGAGCGCCTGTCCTTTTTGTTAAGAAGGAGGGATCTATGCGCATGTGTATAGATTATCGGCAGTTGAATAAAGTAACAATCAAGAATCGTTACCCTTTGCCGCGCATTGACGATCTCTTTGATCAGCTACAAGGGTCATCCATCTTCT
The DNA here is from genome assembly GCA_037367405.1 of Ottelia alismoides. Taxonomy (NCBI): domain Eukaryota; kingdom Viridiplantae; phylum Streptophyta; class Magnoliopsida; order Alismatales; family Hydrocharitaceae; genus Ottelia; species Ottelia alismoides. Next base: position 1,228,746 of record JAZKJV010001110.1, read on the forward strand.
CTAAGATTGATCTACGGTCTGGTTATCACCAGTTACGTATTCGGGATGTGGATATACCTAAGTCTGCATTCAGAACCAGATATGGTCACTATGAGTTCTTGGTGATGTAATAAAGAGAGACTCTGATGACTTATTGTTATCCGTATGTGGACTTTTGTTATCAGTAGGAACTTGAATTTTTTTCCTATTTCCTTATTTTGTATAAATGGTATATCATGCAGGTTGTTTATGATTGTTGTTGGGTAATATTGATAATGGATCTTGAGATGCGCTCCCGTCGAGGCGGGGCGTTTCAATTGTTGTAACACCCTAACCCCAAACATAGTACCACATGGAAAAACTCACAAATTGTGGGTGTGGTATATAAGTGGTGGGGATTACTACTTGTCAACTTGGGCTTAAGCATTTTGGGTGGTTGTCAACGGGTCCAATTGAGGCCGAACCCAACAAGTTGTCAGGGCCAGTTTTCCTCGATAACGGACCGGGGACCTAAGTCCGGGACGTTACAAATGGTATCAGAGCCAAATTCTCTCTGGTAGTGGAAAGGGCTACCCGAGAGGTGGAGCCGCCCCTACGAAGAGGTTGGAGGAAATGGCTACCCGGAGCGTGCAGCCGCCACTATCATTGAGAATAAGTGATGGGCCATATCGCAACGAGGACGTTGCGAATATAAGTGGGGGAGGTTGTAACACCCTAACCCCAAACATAGTACCACATGGAAAAACTCACAAATTGTGGGTGTGGTATATAAGTGGTGGGGATTACTACTTGTCAACTTGGGCTTAAGCATTTTGGGTGGTTGTCAACGGGTCCAATTGGGGCCGAACCCAACAAGTTGTCAGAGCCAGTTTTCCTCGATAACGGACCGGGGACCTAAGTCCGGGACGTTACACTACCCATCCTAACCATACATTGATTTGGAAAAATCATGGTTTAGTTCAACTTATTAACGGGCAAACTAACGGAAGGGCACAACTAATAACGATGCAAGAAGTCAGGGGCACAACAGATATTCCAAGGTGATGGGCATAATTGATAATGCAACATGAAATAGGGGCACATGTGATAAAAAATCCAAAATAAAAACTAGTCAAAAATAAATTAAACCGCTCGACCAGATTAAAGCAATCCAAATGTTCAACCATCCATCTTTTGAATAAAAAATATTCTTTATTATTGAAGAAAATGAAAATTGCTAAAAACTAGTATATTATTTTCCCATCTTGACTCTTACTATAATACTTTTTTTACTCACCCCCTTTCATATTTTCGTCAATGAACCCCCCCCCCCCATTTTCCTAAGTTTCCATAAAAGTCCAATGCTTTCGTGCTTTTAACTTTAAGAGAATGCATGTCGACAAACCAACATTCTCTCCCTTCATTCCTGAGGAGCATCATCTCTCCCTTCATATCTTGTACATATTGTCCCCTTCCAACAACAACAACAAAAGGCGCATCTATGACAAGTAAAAGGTGTCATCACCACACTATGAGAAGCAACAACTTAGACTCTTGTTGTCAATTAGTGTTTTAACGGTTATTTTTAAAAGTTTAAATTTTTGATATCACTTATATGTTCATATGTTCAAGCGATGACTTCATAAAGAACTTAACTATTACATGAAACCGAAAATCAACAAATATTAAAAAGGCTGTATCTTTTTGAGACCTATTGCTTGCCTTCTTGATTCAAGATATAAGATGAAATTAATATCACATATATGCATTTTCAAGCGATGATCATAAAGGACTTGACTATTACATGAAATAAAAAATCAACAAATATTAAAAAGATTATAACTTGTTTAGACCTATTGCTGGCCTTCTTGATATCACATATATGCATTTTCAAGTGATGACTTCGTAAAGGACTTGACTATTACATGAAACGAAAAATCAACAAATATTAAAAATGCTAGCTTTTTGAGACCTATTGCTTGCCTTCGTGATCCAAGTTATAAGATGATATTTATAGAACTTTATTTGACAAGAATTACAAAGCTTGACGAATCTCAATAACCAACAAAGATCAAAAAATACATGTTATATTTTTTCATTTTACTTGTAAAGAGCGGCCAAGCCTACCCTACTTAGTTGTAGCAAAAGACTTTGTTGTTGTTGTACTTGTAAAGAACGGCCAATCACAATACAACAACAAAGCCTTTTTCCCACAATTAAGTAAGACCGGCTACATGGATTTTTTCCTCCATTCAAATCTATCTTTAGCCATTATCGATCTTAGATCCAAATAACTATGATCCCTTCGAAAACGTTCATTCCAACACTTCTTAGGACTTCCTCGACCACTCTTAGCGAGTTCAACATCCCAAATCTCGCATCTTTTAACAAATGCATCGGTCGACCTCCTTTGCAAAAGGTCAAAACAATCTTAACTAATTTTCTCTCATCTTATCCTCTCGTGAAGCTACACTAACTTTTCTTTTGATCGCATCATTCTGAGTTCAATCTTTTCATTTATGGCCATACATCAACCTTAGCATTTTCATTCTGCTAGTCTCATTCATTGCACATATCTATTGTTCACAAGCCAACATTCATATCCGTAGAGTATAGCAGATCTCATGGTTGCTTTGTAATATTTTCTTTTGATTTTCAAAGGAATTTTGTTAGAGGTTCCTCTCCACTTTAGCCAACTTGTATTTACTTTATGAGTAACATCCACATCGATTTCCCCGTCATGTTGCAAAAAAGATCCTGAGTATCTACAAGAATAAAAATGTACTAAGCCTTCTCCCACTATAAGTAGGGTCGGCTACATGAATTCTTGCTCAAATCCATGTTGAAAGATTCGACTATTTTTTACGCTAGCCGTCGACTACCTAACGCAACCCCTGCAAGAGTGGGATTTGAACCCTAGTCTTTTGTGTGGTAGACACACTGGACTACCACTAGACCATTAAGTGGGTACAACTTAATTGCATCCCTACTGCTTCTATCAAATGTGCATTATATATATTCAGTCTTATCCCTACTTATACGAAATCATTTAGCTCTAAGCCATGTCTCCAAACCCCAAGCTTCTCATTTACTCCATCTTCACCTCAATTACATCCCTACTGCTTCTATCAAATGTGCATTCCATATATTCAGTCTTATCCCAACTTATACGAAATCATTTAGTCTCTAAGCCATGTCTCCAAACCTCAAGCTTCTCATTTACTCCATCTCTAGTCACATAAAAAACAATATCATCGGCGAACAACATGCATCAACGTATCTCGTCATGAATATAACTAGTCAACTCGTACATAATCAAAGTAAAAATGAATTGACTCAAAGCTAAACATTCATGCAGACCAAAGCGAATGTCAAAATAGTCAATCATCTCAGAGCAGATCCATAAACAAGATGAACTAGAACTCTCCATGCTTCTATAGGAATATCATCAAGTCCTATACCTTTCCCGGATTTCATAAGCTTCAAAGCATCCTCCACTTCCAACCTTTGTATATGTTTATAGCTCGCACGATTCAGGCAACTTTTACTACTAACTAGATCTCTGAAAGTGGTCTCTTTATTCCATTCCCAAAGAAAAGCTTATGGAAATATTGCTTCCATCTAGTCTCTATCCTTATGAATAACAAGTACACGTCCTTCCCCAATCTTAATGCATCTCATTTGAGAAAGATCTTTGGCCTTTCTTTCTCTTACTTTAGCCCGTCTGAATATATCCTTATGGCCATCCTTAGAGTCAAGATTTTTGAACAAAACTTCATAAGCTTTTGAGTTAGCTTCACTTGCAACCTTCTTTACTTCCTTCTTCATTATTTTGTAGCTTATGACAATTTCCTCTATTCTATCCTTATACATAACTTTAAAGCAAACTCTTTTAATTTTAAGTTTCACTTGCACCCCTTCACTCCACCATCAAGCCTCTGTTTGGTCAAGAACTCCTCCTTTAGACTCGCTTAGCATCGTTTTTGTTACCCTCAACTACAAGATGCTACCGCATCCCACATCTCGTTTGCACTTCTGTTACAATTCCAGAATAAGTTTTTAAAACATTCTCTTAGAAGCTTAATTACTTCAATTGAAGATTTTACTGTCTAGTTGTAATGATCTTGAAAACCATCCTTCTCTTTACCAACCCTTTATTTGCACATCCATGACTAGCAAGCGATGTTGAGATGGCAAGCTCTCTCCAGGGATTTCTTTGCATTCTTCACAACGTAACCGATCTCTTCTCCCCAACAGAGCGTAACCTATCGGTGCTTTAGTCGGGCCAATCTTATAAGTAATTAAATCCCCCTCCCTATTCTTGAAGAGAGTGTTTGCTATGAATAGTCCATAAGTCGTTAAAAAATCCAAAATGACTTTCCCTCTTCATTTATATCCCTGAAGCTATGGCCTCTATAAACACTAGCATACCCTGAAGTATCATTTCCTGCATGTCTATTAAGATCCTCACCTACGCAAATAATCTCTCTAAAAGGAATTCAGTACATAATCTTATCCAAATCCTCCCAAAAAACGTGTTTAATCACTTCCTTTAAACCAATTTCCAATGCATAAACTGAGATGATATTCAAAATTTCTTCTTCAACGTCGATTTTAACATAATAATTCGATCCTCAAATCTTTACATCTCAACCACACTATCCTTCAGAATTCCAATAAAAATGACGAAGCCTTCTCCCACTATAAGTATGGTCGGCTACATGGATTCTTTCTCAAATCCATGCTGAAAGATTCGACTATTTTTTACGCTGGTTGTCGACTACCTAACGCAACCCACGCAATGGTGGGATTTGAACCCTGGTCATTTGGGTGGTAGGCACACTGTGCTACCATCAGACTAATGATGCGAGTAAAATTTTAGGAAAATTAAAAAAAAACTTCTAATTCGTTTTCCATTGGATTGATAAGTGAAGCTAAATTAGATAACTATTCAAGTAGTATTGAAAATGGACCTCCCAAAAAGTCTGACCTAGAGAGATGCTAGAAAGAGCAAACATTAAAATTCAAAATAAGGAGATCCTTCTTTTGATATCTTAGATTGGTAGAAAATTGATGTCTTAAAATTTCATGAGCAATATAGCATGGTAATGATATATTGTCATTAGTTTTGTTGCTTCAAAGATAGATATTAACATTGGAAGAAAAGTCCTCGCTTATTACAAAAGTTCTTTACCTTTAAAAATCATTGAGGCAATAATAGTACAATTATTGGATTCAAGCACGCAAGTATGTCATTCAATCTTGATATAAGAATATCAAGTTTGAACTAATTTCAAGCATATCCAATTTATTTATAATCAACTACGTTCATTGTAGGTTTTGTTTTACAAAAGAAAGCAATGAGCAGCCAAATTCAGTACTTATAGTTGGAAACTATGCAGTAAAAAAATCAAATGAATACCTCAATTACTTCGTACCCATGTTCTTTTGCACATGCATAAATAGCCGCAGACTTTCCACACTGCAAAATGGGCAAAGCAAGAAAGTATCTAAGGTATAGAAACAGAAGATGCAATTTGCCAATTCTACAAAGGTAGACATGAATAATTTGAAGGATATTTAAAAAAAGATTAAAAAGATTGCGCTCACATACAGCAATGTCATTATAGCATGTCACAAAATTGCATCAGAACAAGGTTATTGTCGCACTTCCTAAAGCATGTACCATCCAATCATATTTTCATGTTCTTCATGAACTTTTGAAAGTGGCAATCAACAGGATTGCCCTAATCCTCCCGTCTTGAAAGAAAGAACGTGAAATCTTATGTTGAGGATGCATTGCATGTACATCCCATCGAGTTTAATACATGCATCCTTATCCCCTCTTAAGATTCATATCTCCCTGGGGATCAGGAACTTCAATGACATGGTAGTAGGAGAGGCAATTTCTCAAAATCCATGGGTGGTGGGGCATCCGAGAATCCTCCTGAACCATAAATTCAGCCCAGCCACAAGAAAGGTGGAAACTCTTTGGAAACTTGGCCCACCTGCTCATCCTACACTGGTTTGTTGTTATATAAAGCCATTATTCGCACAGATATATGATTGAGGAAGGATGCATCCTACGCTAGTGCTGCATGTGCAAGTAGGAGCACGGAATTCATTGGGTCAATGTCGTCTATTAGTGATGCAGTCCAATATATATATATATATATATATATATATCCAGTTCTGTTGTAGTTTTATTTTTACTGTAATTGTACATTCCTGTCAAAATCCAAAAGTCACAATCTTTGTATGTGTCTTTTGGCATGGATGTGTCTTTTGGATGAAAGTTTGCTTCTTTTGATGGGTTAATTCCTTATTTTAAGAAGCCTACTCCTATATAATAGAGGAGATGAAATGACATTGAATTCAGTTTAGCCATGGCCAAGGTTGCAGAAAGCGATAGTCGGTACTCGGTCGGTGGGGTCACTGATTAAGGATTAATCGGCAGTCAGTAGTCGGCCATTAGTCGGTTTTGATTTTTTTTATTTATTTTTAATATATAAATCATTTTTTATACATATATTCGCAATATAAATCATTTTGTATACATATATTCTTATATATTTGCATAGATTTGAACACTTTCTATACTATTATAATGAAATAAAAGGAGTAATTAACTTTAAATATAACATTAAGCATATTAGAATAGGTTTGATTTTAAAAAAAGCAAAAAAAAACAAAAAAAACTCTATGTAAAAGTCGGCCGAGTAGTCGGCCGACTAGGCCGACTAGTCGGCCCAATTAGTCGGGTTGACCGATTAATGGCCGACTAGGCCTAGTCGAGTCGGCTACCCCCCCGACTCGACTAGTCGGACCGACTAGTCGGCCTAGTCGGCCGACTTTTACAACACTGGCCATGGAAATATCCTTCTTCCCCATTCGAATTTTCTTTCTCCTCTTCAACCTTCCAATCCAACTGTCCTACCCGATCTTCTTTCTTCCTCATGCGGTTCAGCATGCTCTTCCTTGTCTCTACACCCTAATTTTCTTTCTTCTCTCCCTCAAAAACTCTTTCCTAAGTTCCATATTGCATTATTTGCTATGAATGTGTGAACTCTGAATCATTCCCACAATTCAACAATCATGTTCAAATAGCCGCTTCGGTAACAATTCCTATGCATATCAAAACAAGCTGAAGTGCCATCTCCAATCAAGCATGAAGTTATAACATTGGTTAGATTCTTCAACCTAGGAAGTTGCATTTTACAACAGTCAACAACTGGAATTTGTACAAGAAAAAATTGCAGTGATCAAGAAACATGAACGAACATATGTGACAAAGTCACAAAAACATCAAGGACAAGGATACTAAGATCCTCGATTGTCTGTACCTACAGCTACTATCCATGTCTTCGAAGTCATCCCTGACAACATCCATTGTTGTCGATACCATCTCGCCCACACACAAGCCATCAACCTTCACTTCCGAACCAAATACCTCGTTGACATGATGTGCCTTTGTGGTGTTGTCCTCCCTGTGCAATTCTAACCTCCAATCTCTCGATCAATGGACCAGAAGCACGCAAGGTGCAATGAGAAGCCAATTGGTTGGGGTCTCACATGCATTCTCATCTGATATTCAGCTCATGTCAACATCAAGTGATGGGCATCATTGTTGCCCATGCGCACAAGAGTGGGACAATACACCTTCATCACCACATTATCTTTAAGCACAAACGTTGCACTTGCACATTGCATAAAAGACGACAAAAGCCCCTAAGAGCCTCTAGAAATTGTGAGGCTCCTCACGAGTGTTTGGTTGGGGAAGAGACTCCCCGATGGCACTAACATAGTCATTGGGTTCTAAGCTTTTGCCATGTGTCCACCAACACCCTCTCCGCCAACAATGCATCCTCTGTTGCATACTCCGACGCCAATGCCGCCACCTCCTCCAATTACGCCATCACCCCCGCCTTTTATGTAGAGAAACGAAAACCCTAACAAGGGTTGAAAGGCTCTCTCAAGTGAGAACCGAATCCCTCACAAAAAAGGGGTGTTGTGTTGTTTTGGAAATATTACAAAAAAATCATCTACTCAAAACATTTTTATCCAAAGATTAAAGGTTGTGGGAACTATATGGAGAAATGAATATTCAAGTGAAAGCCTCTCCGTGGGGAAAAATGCAGGAAAGCTGAAAAAAGAAATAACTTCATATAATGAAGGAATTGTTTCAACGATCCCAAATAACATTCTTCCATTGATGATCAAGCACCTCATCAGAAGATGAGTTTTTCAAAGCAAAGGAGAATTGAGCAATCTAAAACATCTGATTTTATTTTCTCATTTTGTTGTAAGTTCATTTTTATTACAATTTTTAAGTCATAAAAATCGAAAAGTCACAATCTTTGATGTGTTTTTTGACATAGGCATGTCTTTTGGAATGAAAGGTTGCGCATCTTTTAACTGGTTATTCCTTATATAAAGCAACCTAATCTTATTTAATGGATGATATGAAATGAAATCAAATAATATAGCCATGGCTTTATCCTTCTCCTTTTGGATTTTCTTTCTTCTCCTTAACCTTCCAATCCAATCTCCTCTATGATCTTTTTTCTCCCTCACACAGCTCAATGTGCTCCTCCTTGACTCCTCTCCCCAATGTCCTCTCTTCTCGCCCCTTGGAATTTTTTTCCTAAGTTCCAAATTGCATTAGTTAGAATTCTCCTTTATTGGATCCTTATTAGGCATATGGTGATTATCAAAGGGAGTTGTGGTTTATAGGGAAGATGCCATTAGAATTAAGGAAGTCCACAATGATTTTGAAAGGAGCTCGATATTAGTTGGCAACGGAGGAGAGATACTTCCCTCCTACCTGGAGTAACACCAAATAAATCCCAAATAAGCTTTGATACATGATGTCAAATATCACCCAACTCATATTGATGAAGGTGGTAACTTGGACAAGACCTCATCAAAGAGGGCCAAGGTACATCAAGAAAATTATGTTGGCTCGAGTTCTTCTCGCAACCCCTTTGAAGGCAGTCTGTTATGTACATGTTGGTCCATGTTAAAATATGTAAAATAGAATATAGGATCATAAGCAATAAAAATCTAATTTACAAGAAACCTTACACCCATAAGGAATGAGATGAAACCACAAGAGATAACTCCAAGGGATAGGTATTGTATGTGTTTTCCAATGAATACCTGAGGAGAGGGGTTCTTTATATAACTCCACTATTATACCAAGTCCTGCCACTTAGCAATGAGATGCTAAACAACTCCCACTTGAAAGGGTCGTACATATTTCTCTGAACACTCCCCCTCAATCTAGAGCATGGATTGCTCAACTTGGAAAATACAACAAAACTCAATACAGACAAGCCAAGTACATAGTTCATATACGACTTAAGATCAAAACAAAACCACATCTTCTCGTGATTGTGATCTAAGGAATCTTCAACAACTCATGGTGGGCTCTTGAATGCTCCAGATAAGGAAGACTGAAGTAGGCCTCTCTAATGAAGACATTCGTGAATATTGCCACCCTATGAAGATTTGAACAATAGGCTTCCATCGTGGAGCTTCTCCAATGGGTGTCTATCAAAAAAAGACTCAAAATGGGTCTCTCATATACTAGGTACTCTAAAGTCTATATGGATATATGTATTAAGCATTTCATTGATTTCTATCATACATGGTATGTATTCAAACTCAAAGCCCAATAGAAGAATATAGGGTCCTCTTCAAGAAATGATTGCATATATGCACCTCATACAAATGTGGAGGTGTTTTCCAAAACTCCCTTTATCTTTCCATTTCTACGTGGGAGATGCAATACCCACTCAAAAAAAATGTATATCCTTTAGGGATGAAAACGGATACAGATATATCCGAATATCTGTTTACCGTATTCAAAAAATTATCGGATATGGATATCCATATCCGAGTATTAATCGAATACGTATCGGATATGGATATGGGTTGTAAAAATTTTCTACATGTGGATATGAATATGACAATGGCCCGAATATCCGGATTCAGATCCGAATACAATATTTAATATTATTTTATATATTAGGTAATATAATATAACCGCAACTCTATGCTATTATATTAGTATTATACATTATATAATACAATATATTAATAATATTAATAAATTCTTGTTTCTTTGGGGATAAGCACAGACAAAACTTATGAAATCCTATCCCTTTTTTGCTCCCAATCAAGAATGTAGGTCATCCCGACACTTCCTTTTGTCATGATGCAACTTATTTACATTTCGTTGTCATTTTTAAAATATTTATGAACTTTGATATAATAAAAGAAATTCATATTCGTATGTTGTCTTCATTCGATATATATTCGGATTCCATGTTTATTGGATCCATATTTGGACTTTACTCTTTATTCGATTCATATTTGGATTAGCTCTTTATTCGATCCGTATTTGAGTCCGCTCTTTATTCGATCTGTATTGGGATTCGATAAATATCTGATTCGGATTTGTATCCGTATTTTAAGGATATGGTTTCCATGACGCATATCCAAATCATATCCGTATCCGTATCCGTATTAGTATTCGATAGAGATGAAGCAAATATGGATATGGAAATAGGCAAAACCGATCCGTATCCGATCTGTTTTCATCCCTAATATCCTTCTCTTTTCCTTTTTTTGTCACATCTACCTTTTACAGTCATCTTTTTATAGTCTTCGACAATAAGATTTATCTCATGTTGCTCCATTCATTTTCTTCTTATTCCTTTTTTCAATGAATCCAACAAATTGGATGTTGATACGAACCGATACAAAATTTAAAAAAATAGATTTTTTTTCAAAACCCCAATAAGAACTTCAACCTTTTTTATGCAGCCTTTCTTTTATCATTTCTTTTTTTCTCTTCCTTTTTCCAGGCTTGGGATTTTTTTAACAACCGTGCTTCTTTTTTTCTGTTTCATTTTTTCCTAAAAGAATTGTGGCCTAAATGGGCCTCTCTTGCCAAGCCTGCAAGGTCACTACACAAACAAAAAAAACGACTTAAAGGGTCACATCCACAAGGGCATCGGTCCCCCTTTCATCTCCTCAGGCTTCCCGATCGAGGGAAGCCATTCAAGTGTGCTTCATTTCATGAGTGGTCGCCTCCATGATGCCTTCTAGTTCTAGAAGCATTCTTCATTCTACGAGTCAAGATCCTTGCCATTTTCGCCAAGATTCTCGCAAGAATCCTCATTGCTGAGATCTTGAAGCACGGCCACCACAACATTTTTTCTTGTGTTGCTGTACCATTACGTGTCCTAAGCCACCATAATCGCATCTTTGTATTGTGCATTGCTCATGCAGGTTGTAGTCGTCATTGAGCATCAAGGCCTCACACTTGGTCTAGCGAGCATCAATCTTTTGCTAGCTCTTAAAGCACCACCAATTGCAACGGCCTTCTTTTCACCGTCTTGTCACCTCCTTTCTTTAGTGTCATTGATTTAAAGTTCTAGATCGGCATCGACTTAGAAGGGCTTCATAGATCTCATCCTCACCGCAACTCTAGTAAAGGTTTGTTGAGTCTTAAGAGAAAGATGGCCTTGCATTGAGCAAAAGATATGTCAAATTTGGAGTCCCATGACGGGACCTACTGGGGGCATTTAGAGTTTCAGGAAGAAGCCAATAGGGCAACATTGACCTTCGTACGGATGCACGTGCGATAGATTATTGATGTTGCATCCATCTTCAACAAGAACTTGTAAAGATAAAATAATTGAAATAAAATTGAACTTGGTAATGAATTTTAAAGAAAACAACTCCACAAATATGTAAAATAGAATCAAAGACAATAAGAAAATTTGGATTTATTTGGAACGCTACTCGTTAAGCAGGTGATGAAACCACGGAATAAATCCTCGAGGGTATTTTATTATTTTTCTCAATGAGTACATGAGGTATAGTGGTCATTATATAACTCCACCAATATAACCAAGTCCTGCTACTTAGCGATGTGGGTACACAGTTCTCTTAACAGTCCATTTGTTTAATTTGGGTGGACAATCTTTACACCGGCCATAATTGGATGTTTTAAGTAGGGAGTTGTTAGGCATTTACATCTTACTTCCTCTCTTTGTCACCTTTGTTCTCTGATGTAATTCCTGAAATTCCCTTCACGACTCAGAATTTTCATCTCGTCAAAAAGGTAGGTCCTCGATCGTATGCAAGCATCCTCCATGGAACTCGCATTAGGTTCATTTGAGAACCCCTTTTTTATATGCACGGAAGTCTTCATATCGATGGCGCTAGCCATCAGGACCTTTATATGGATGACATCAATAAAGCAACTGTCTGTAACTATCATGCATGCTCTTTTACCTCTTGTCACGATCTCAGGTACTGAATTGTGGGTCAGGCTTTTATTCATATTAGGTTCATTTGAGAACTTTTTTATATGCATGGAAGTCTTCATCTTGATGATGCTAAACATCAGGACCTTTATATGGATTGCATCAATAAAGCAACTAATTGTCCGTAACTATCATGCATGCTCTTTTACCCCTTGTCATGATCTCAGCTTCTGAATTGTTGGTCAGGCTTTTTTTCTAGAGGTCAGCATTCTTCTCCAAGTGCACTTTCGGTGTCTAATCAATTGTCTTGTGGAAGGACTCGCTCTTTTGTTTCACCAATATTGCTTTACTTTGTACTTTTATTCATGCTCATCCCCGAACTTTAACCATGTTCGTTAGCTTGATGCCATATGAGGGATCTATAACTTCCCTCGCAGAGTTCTCCAGTAATGCCTTCCAAACGTTCAATGCACTTTATATATTTTTAGAGCATTCTCATGAATGCCCTTAAAGAGTTTCTTTTCAAGCCTGATACTACGTAGAATGTTTGGAACATATTTTATATTGTGATCAGCGCAAAATGCTCGACAAGCTATAGGCCATTCAATGTAGTAAATACAAAGTAACTTTTAGCCTTCACCCATCCTTATTTATATAGCTATATACATATTCCTTGTATGTAAACAAGCTTCTCTTCGTATCTCTTATTTTGTTTTGTTTAAAAATATTTATCTTTATAACACGTAGAGACCTCGATCGGACCCAAGTACATTGGTAGATAAAAGTCACTTCAGCCTACCAATAACCTCATATATAAGGACTGGGCAACCGAGATGCCCGGCTAAACTACACATATACTAGATAGATAAGAAAAGAAATACTTGCACATTACCGCATTGATGCGAGTTATAGCCATCATTCTTTGTTCATTCTGAAGTAAAAAAGTATGAGGGGCTCATGGCATCATCGTATGCATTTATCTTTAGAGCACTAAAGTTGCTCAACAGATGTTTCTTCATCGCATTTGGCAGAAAAAGGGGGTTGCAAAGGTTGGTCGTTTTTTGAGGAAATGCAAAGGTTGGTCCCACTTATTTACATGCCCTTGGCTTCTACTACATTGTGGGTCGGTTTTTGAAGTTCACTTTGGGATATCTGTGTGTTTCAATCTCCTTATGTGGAGCCCTCCTCGTCGAAGTCATTACATGAATGTATACCTTTAGTAATGGAGGAGTTGAAATCGTTTGAAGGAAAATAGGGTATAAAATGACTTTGATCCCTTCTGCTTGGGGAACCCTTGTTTATATATGGTTACATAAAGCATGAGTATCCATATGATTTGATGTTTGTAGTGTCTAAGTGGAAAGTCAAATCTAAAGATTTTGAATTGATCGAGTGGACAACGATTCTTGGTTGAGAGGAATAAGGAAATTGGTCTCGACACTACCAAGTATCCCTTGAATGTTAGTCTCCGAGTGTCACGACTGGTCTTTGATCGATTTGGTGAATCCAAGTGTCTAGTTGTTTATGTCTGAGATTAGGTGATATGATCTTTGATGGGCCTTGCACAAATCTTCTTTTTCTAAGCCAATCTTTTTCATCTTGGTAATGATGCAAACGATGCATACTAAGTGGTATTAATCCCTCGTCAAAGACAACTTTGAATTCTGGCTTGATGATTTGTCAAAAAAATATCAACGACGAGGTTAAATCACATTTAATCATCTTGGATCTCTATTCTCATGTCCCCGAATAATGTGAATCACATTCTCATTATTTACATCTTTGATAACTAAATCACATTCAATTATATAAGATAACTCTCCTTATAATATGAATCAAATTCATATTATTCATGATAATTAAATCACATTCAATTATCGATTTTCTCAATACTCGGATACACATATCAACAATGAAATTATCCATGAACTCTTTCAAGGATAATGCGCTTTTTTCGTGGATACAGTGAGATAAGGACAGGGCGATTGTATCGTTCCACGTATAGTGATTTGGATATTGAGATCACATCTCAGATCCAGATCTCGGGCCTCCCATAGATGCTTGATTAAATCAAGACCGCGTTACTCATGGCACTTGCAAAGGACAAATAAGAGGTGTTGGTGCATTATTGGGACAGGATATGGCTCCCTCATTATGTAGCACCAGTCTTTGAGAGGGGGTAGTGAATTCTCCTCCTAAATCATGGCATTGGCAAGGGTAGCATTTATGGAGCAAGCGTCTGAGACCTAGATTGGAAGGAGAGGACTTCTACATGATAACTTACGAGACCTTGACAGAACATGCATTGAGAGCATATCCATATTTCGTCATGAACTTTCATATAATTTAAATAGCAAATGCCGCATGAAGGTGAGGATGCATATATATTTGGTAACGGTGAAAGAGGCGTATAACAAGGTATTCAATAACAGATGGGGTAGGAACATGGACAAAGCACTTCCAATGTGTGGAAAAGGAGAACACATGTTCTCGTCTTCGTGCATGACCTCGGCATGAGAAAAAAAATGAGAAGTCGTGATCCCACTGTTAGAGTCAATAATACTCTTCTCTGTGTTATTCCATAGAGCCCTTGGGTCTCTTATATAGAGAGAAAACCCTTGGGTAAATTACATAGACGTACATGAGATAAATAGGAAATACATAACAGTACATCATGACATAACATAAACCTCTACACTCCCCCTCAAGATGGAGCATAGATATCGATCATGCTCAGCTTGGAAGAACATCTCTGGAAAGGTTCTCTGAGCAATGGCTTGGTAAATATATCAGCAGTCTGGTCCTCTGAACTGACATGTGAGGTGGAAATCAAGCCCTTCTGGATCATGTCTCTAGTATAGTGACAATCTACCTCGATGTGCTTTGTTCTTTCATGAAAAGCTGGATTATTGGCAATGAACAATGTTGCCTGGTTGTCACATTGAAGATTCATGGGCAAGGAGACATTTACATTCAAATCTTCTAAGACCGCTCGAACCCACATCATTTCTGCACTTGCTTGTGCCATGGCTCAGTATTCGGATTCAGCACTGGATCTCGCCATAACAGTCTGTTTCTTGCTTTTCCAAGAAACCAAAGAGCTTCCTATGAAGATAGCAAATCAAGAGGTAGATTTACGATCCTTTGGACATCCTGCATAGTCTGCATCTGCACAAGCTGAAATAGACAGATCTGTATCTTTTCTAAATAGCAACCCTGTGCCTGCGGAAGACTTTAAATATCTCAATATCATAGACAAGGCATCCATATGAACTTGCCTAGGCTGCTCCATAAATTGACTCACCCGGTTTACTGCAAAAGCAATATCCGGTCGAGTTATGGTAATGTATAGAAGCTTACCCACCATCTCTCTGTATCGTCTTTTGTCCACCTCTTCGGTATCATTGTCGTACAGCTTCATGCTTGGGTCCATAGGCATGCTCGACGGTCTGCATCCATCCATTCCCGTTTCAACTAGCAAGTCCTTGACATATTTTCTTTGAGTCATTACCATTCCTTGTGCATTTTTTGCAAACTCTATCCCTAAAAAATATAGTATCGTGCCTAGATCCTTCGTAATAAACTGACTTCCCAACAGAGATTTGGTCATCTCAATTCCCTGAGCATCATCTCATGTAACCAGAATGTCATCAACATATACCATGATGACAACCGTACCTCTAGGAGTCTTCTGGATGAACAATGAATGGTCCGCATTTGATCTCTTGAACCCATGTCGTTCAATCCACTGGGAGAGCTTCTAGAACCATGCCCGTGGACTCTGCTTAAGGCTATAGATAGCCTTATGAAGTCTGCACACCATCTGAGTCTCCCCCTCAGCAGCAAACCCCGGTGGCTGCTGCATGTAGACTTCCTCCTATAGATCACCATACAAGAATGCATTCTTGACATCAAGTTGAAAAATGGTCCAGTCACGTACCCAGCAACAGATAGGAGGATGCGAAGAGTGGAGTGTCAAGCCACTGGTGAAATGTATCCAAATAATCAACCCCATAGGTTTGGGTAAATCCACGTGCAACAAGTCTGGCCTTATATCTATCGAGACGCCCATCTGCGTGATATTTAACCGTAAACACCCACTTGCTACTCATCACAGAGGCACCTGGAGGAATGGGAACTAGAGACCAAGTCCCGCGAGACTGTAAGGCACGCATCTCCTCTTCCATAGCAAGACGCCAGCGATCAATCTTCATGGCTTCTTGATAGGTCCGTGGAATCTCAACCGAGGAGACAGTTGCTGCAAATCTCTGGAAATCACCAGTGAGACGATGAAATGACACTTGAGACGCAAGAGGATATGATGCACAGTGTCTTTTCTGCTTCCTATGAGCAATAGGACGATCAAGATCATCTATCGCTGTGTTGACTGACGGATCCTCCTCCTGTAGCAAAGGCTCCTGCACTGGTGCGTTATCTAACCCATCATTAGTGGTAACATCAGAACATACCTGAGGCGTGTTGGATGGTTGACATGTAGCTTGAGCAGGCCCTGACCGTCTTGTGTAGAACTTAGGGAATGGTACAATGGGAGGTGGTGGTGGTGGTGGTGTAGTGGACTCGGATGGACCCAGGCTTGGAGGTGGAGGCACATAGACATTAGTATCCGTGGGTGTGTAGGATACCAATCTGTCACCTGCGGGGGAGAAGTACATAACTGGTTCGAAAAATGTAACATCAGCACTCACATAGTACTTGTTATGAATGGGGTCATAGCAACGATATCCTTTCTGTGTCCTCGAATAGCCCACAAAAACACACTTGACAGCTCTAGGAGAGAGCTTGTCAAGTCCTGGAGACAAGCGATGAACAAAAACGATTGTCCCAAAGACACGAGGTGTAAGTGAAAACAAGTCCTTGTCAGGAAAAAGAACAGAGATAGGAGCCTTTTCCCCAAGAACAGTAGAGGGCATGCGATTGACCAGATAGCATGTTGTAAGTATAGCATCCCCCCAAAAGGCTAAGGGGGCACAACTCTAAATAAGTAATGTGCGAGCAATATCAAGAAAGTGTCGATGTTTCCGTTCTGCAACACCATTTTGTTGAGATGTGTATGCACATGTGGTTTGGTGGATAATGCCCTTAGAGGAAAGAAATCGAGCAAGAGAACGAGTGCAGAACTCCAATGCATTATCAGTACGCACATACTTAACAGTAGACGAAAAAACATTTTGCACTTCATTGATAAGATTTTGGATAACACTTCCTGCTTCTGATTTATTTTTAAGAAGAAAAGTCCAAGACACTCGAGAGAAATCATCAACCACAATAAGATAAAACATGTGCCCCTGATGATCTGGGACACGACTCGGACCCCAAATATCAATATGAAATAACTCAAATGGGGAGCGACTGCTCCGACCCTGACGACTAAGAAAGCTAGACCGATGGTGCTTCCCTAACTGACACGCTTCACAACGAAATGACGAATTCGGAGAGATCTGAGGCAGGAGGTCACGCATTTTTTGTAGCGGCAGGTAACTAAAGCGAAGATGCCATGTATATGGAGAGACGGAACCCTGAGACTGTAGTGATACGCCAGCGTAGGAGTTCCGTACTAGACGATAGAGGCCATTGTGCTCAGAACCACAGCCAATCACTCTGCCCGTTAGTATGTCCTGAAAAATGACAGAAGATGGATCAAATATAGCACGACAGTGCAAATCTTTTGTAACCTGACTAATTGATAATAAATTCATGGAGAACTCTGGTGCATATAGAACATTCTGTAGGTGCATAGAGGGCAACAAAACAGTCTCCCCCTGACCGACAATAGGGGAATGAGTGCCATCAGCTATGAGTACGGAGCGACCAGACTGAATAACTCTATAGGACTGCAGGTTATCTCTATCACGGCAGAGATGATGGGTGGCTCCAGAGTCAACAATCCAACCTGAGAGATCATGGTTATGATAGGAGGCAGAAGTACTACCTGAGGTACTGGCAATAGCAGATGTACTAGCTGACGTAGAAGCCGCAACGTCGGATGTATCAGCACCCTCTGATGATGACTGTGGCATAATATCACGAAGTCGTGCCACTAGCTCCTCGAACCTGTGATCTGGAGTAGATGCTGGTGGACCCTGAACATGATCAGCGACACGTGCAGAAGGAGGGAATCCATGCTTGGAATAGCATGTATCTTCAGAATGACCAGTACGACGACAAAATGAGCACGTCGAACGCACACGACCTCCACGTCCACGACCACCACTTCCTCTGCCACGAAATGAAGACGAACTACCTCGTCCTCTGGAGACTGTCATTGCCGAAGGAGGTGGAGTCGTTGCACTGGAGGGAACTGAGATACGACTGAGCAACCTGTAGACTTCTTCCATCGGAGGAATAGTGGCATCGGCGAGGATCTGAGAGCGGGCTGCCTCGTACTCTGGGTCAAGGGCAGCAAGTAATACGCCTACCATAGTGGCGTTGCGGAACGTCTTCTGCTGTTTGGGGGTGGCTGTGAGCGGGATGGTGCTATATAATTTCTCGAACATTCCACGAAGGGACATGTACAGAGAATGAAGAGGCCGTCCATTTTGCTTCGTGGTAAAAATATCATGCTGCAACTGTAGCATCTTTGTCTCGTTCCGCACTTGAGAATATGTAGTAGCCAGAATATCCCACATCGCCTTGGCGGTGGGTTAATGGAGGACGTCGTTGGCTATCTCCATCGTGAGCGTTCCTGACAGCCAAACCTTGGCATACGCATCATCAGCCTCCCATGAGGCATATATCCTCGTCTTCTCTGTCGGCTCATCCTCGGTAAGAATATGCTTCTTACCACATGACTTCATAAGACTCAGGAACTGCATAGCCCAGAGTTCGTAGTTCGTCCATCCATTTTGACGATTGGTGCCGAACCTTTAAAGGAACCTATGGAGGGCATATCAATCTTTTGATCTGACATGATGCCGGAGAAGAAGACCTTGGGATGATAGACAAATGAACATTTGTCTACAAAGACTAGATCGGATTCAAGTGCATATGTAGACGTTATGCACTTGAACCCATAGGCGAAGAAGTGCCGACCGAGAAAGAGAAGCGCAAGGAAGAGTTACGGCAGCCCCAACGGTAGAGGGGCTCGGCTGGAGAGGGCCTCAGCGGAGGAGGACCTCACGGACTGGTGGGCGGCGGCGGGTGGGATGGACGGCGGTTGGAGGGGGGGTGCCGCGGTGGAGAGGCGACGGCTGGGGCTGGGTGCCGCAGTGGAGAGGCGGCGGCTGGGAGCGGCTGGGGGCCTCGGGTGGAGAGGCGGCGCCGGGGAGGGGGGCGGTGGAAACCAAAAACCCTAGATTAGGGTTTTGGCTCTGATACCATGTTAGAGTTAATAATACTCTTCTCTGTGTTATTCCATAGAGCCCTTGGGTCTCTTATATAGAGAGAAAACCCTTGGGTAAATTACATAGACGTACATGAGATAAATAGGAAATACGTAACAGTACATCATGACATAACGTAAACCTCTACATCCACAATCTCATATCAAATGCTATAATCTACCCCAACCAAAATTACTACCTAAATGCACTATCCTATATAAAGGATATCTGCCTTTGTAAGTTACAGTAGACAAGGATATTGGATAGCCTTGTTTACAAATGCAGCTCAACGACAAAAGCAAGTCATTTTACCAGAGGATAAAATGCATAATTTCTCTCTAAAAAATAAACAAGACTAGACTTGGAGGAAAAGAGATAATAGGCAATGATTATGAAAGGAAGAATGCAATCATAGATAAAAGGTGGAAAATACGATAGCTGAAATCAAACACACCCCAATTGGTCCAGTAACAAGAAGCACATTGCCAAGCAAGTCTTCTTCATCTTCAAAATCAGTCTCGGAGTCAGTTTGAAATGAGCTATTATCTGCATTCACGCGACTTTTGTCGATAGTTTTACTCCTTTGTACGAACTGCTCATGCCAAGACAGCAACCAGTCGCTGATGACCCTTACAGCATCAACATTTCCACAAACCTACAAGATTGCAAAAAAAGATGGTGTTGCCAATAAGAACATTGAATATGGATTGACATTCCAGTCCCTTTCGAGTAGGGCAAAGATAAAGACAGCAAACCTCTGATGCCTTTTCTGGCCTATACTTGTTTGTCCATAAACTCTGATCAGAATGGGAGCCATGATCAAGCTGGTGGGATTTCAACCTAGTTTCAACGATATTAGATCATGCACATTTTCCCAAAGAAATCATTAAATAGCACGCACAACAATTTGAATGTAGACATGACGTACATGAAACTGCCAAAATTGGCCAAGTAAATAGCCACCTTGTTATTAATTGTCCTCCGTTAAAGACAATATCAGCTATACCTTCCCTACGTCTTTATAATAAAGTTCTAATGTGATAAATTTATCTGGGTTGGTTAATCAACTCCCCCAAACATCCGATGGCTAAGAACTTTGTAAATATCATGAGACAGTAACTTCACAAAAGTACATGCATGCAGGAGCTTTTGCAAATTAAGACTACATTCTCCTGACAAGGTCTTAGTCATCCATGCATGCGGGAGCTTTTGCAAATTAAGACTACATTCTCCTGACAAGGTCTTAATCAATCTTCACCCACCATACTCGCACATGTGCAGTTGGAGAGGACATGACAAACAGTACTAAAACATAAATGCCCAAAAGGAATATAAATCACCTCCAGTTATAACATGCACGGGTAATCAAATAATTTAAAAACAGGGTAGTTGGAATCCTCTATTTTTAAATGTATTCAAACTTATTATATTAACTGACAAACTTCTTTCTTCAGTGTGTTAGGTTTGTTTCAAACAGCGCCAAAAAGAAGAATAAATGCTTCAATAAGTAGGTTTCACCATTCCAAAGACATATTGACATCATAAGTGCTTCTGGGACGCACCTCAACAAAAATCTAAAAGAACTTGATTATAATTCATAATAAAGTACTGTGTACATTTATCACTAAAAATCCCCCCACGTAGGGCGAGGTAGCGAAAGAGGGGTAGAGAGTGGGGGGGAAGACCACCTACAATGGCAAGAAGGATAAGGAGAGGGTGATAGATGAGGAGTTTATGAGGGATAAAGGGAAGGCGGAGGACATTGTAGTGGACGAAGCACCTAGCGCCAGGGGCGATAGGCCCTAGTTTGAGGTCAAATGGAGGAGAAAACGGGTGGGATCTTCTTCAGGAGTGCTCTTGGGGAAGAGTTTGATCATTCATCTTGATGTCGATCATGTGACCAGGGCATGCTGTGGTCTGCAGAAGTGCTTTTGATGCAGAGTGGTTGGTCATCGTCGTGATGCTTGCCCATTTTCTAGGTTGTGACGGCATCAGGAACCGGAGGTAAGTTTGTCAAGGCATTATAGGAATGCCTAAAGATGATAAAGGCAGTAGGAAATCTGGTATTGAGCCGCATCAAAGCATGGTAGACAAGGTCTGGATGAGGAAGGAAGTGTGCAAGCTCTGGAGTCTGTGTGAGAAGTGCTCGACATGGAATCAAATATCATGATATATCAACGATATATCTTCGATATATCGGTATCGCCAAGGGATCAGTATCGGTACCAATATGGCGATATGGGCGCCTTCTTCGATCCTTCCTTCACAAATGGGTGTCGATATGGGAGATATTTCAGTAATATATCATCAATATATTGTCAAAATATCATATCGACATGGGACCAATATGGATGTCGATATCGATATTTAAATCCTTGGCACTCAGGTCAAGTTTTGAGGGGATGTGGCACTTCTTAAGAGACATGTGATCTGTGTTGTGGATTTACTAATGCCAAAGCCGAGCTTCTATTGAGGCCAAAAGGGGAAGAAGTTGCTCCTCCAGATGAGATGGAGGTGATCACACCTTCGAGAAGGTGTACCAAGGCCTTCTCAGTGGCTAATCCATGTTGTAGTAGTTCCGTTGTGATATAGGGATCTTGGGTTGGTGTGCACAACACTTGCATTGTTGGCGACATGAAGACATTGGTTTCGGATGGGCTATCATCCCCCCCCCAAACACACACACACATGTTGATTGCCGACATTTGTGTTGCTCTCTATGGGTAAAGTGTTTTTCCCTCTTCTTGTGACAAGGGTAGCAAAGACGATTGTTAACTTGCCAATTCCAGTGGTTGGAGTCGACAAAAAAGGGTGAGCTAGCACTCACTAATGGATACAACGTCGCATAATGAAGCTCGGTGCTTCGAGGGTTTATGCATGTAGTAATGTTTGAATCATCATGCAATAGGTACTGATGAGGCACTGACAGAGACTAATTATGAAAGTGGTATGATTCCTAGAGTGATTTATTCCTCAGCCTTTATGTTCCCAATCATTAAAGGTGCATGTTTATGAAGCTGTCTTCTCCTAATTTGGATTGGATTGTGTGACAGGCTTCTTCAAGTATTCACACTTGGATGCTTATCAAGGTTCTAAATCTCGATTCCGATTTCGGTCCGAGATGTTGAAAAAACAAAACAATTTCGAAATTTCGTCGAAATTTCGCCAATTTCGGCCAAAATCGGCCTAGATTTGTGAAGGAAGGTTATATATCGATATTTCGATTTCGATTTCGATTTCGATTTCGATAGGGTGCCGAAATCAAGATTTCACCGAAATTTCGCGAAATTTGAAACACCGGTGCTTATTCTACCATTCTTCAGGTGGTTCCTCTGGTAGGCCTATTCAATCTATTTTTGGTGTCTCTTAGCTTAAGGCATGCTTAGCGGATGCCGAGCTAAGGGGAGGCGAGCTTGACTAGGAGCCTCGTTTCCAAGTTTGACCTCCGGCTAGAAGGCTATGGAGAATTTCGACGATAGCAACTAGTCATTTGCACTCCAAGGACTTAATTAGTGTGGGTTGTTTTTTTAGGGAGGGAGGGGACATCCACGGGTCTGGGCACATCTTGTATGGTTTCCTTCCTTACGAAGGTGGGATAGGTCTAATGGGGAAGGTTGTGACACTCCACATGCATTTAAGCCTATGGGAAGATCATGTTGGGAGTTTATTAAGAAAGGAAAAAGTGATTGGCTCTTGATTTTCTCTGAAAAATGTGGATAGAAGAAAAAGGGTGCCAGATTCACAAGCTCGGGAAGGAGATCATGATCGAGGTTGTTCCTTCGTATCCCCACATCCTGAAGAACAAACATGTAGAAGATAGGAAGCCTAACAAAGAGGAGGGAGTCCAAGAGAAGGTTGCCAAATGTGTGGGGTGGTTCGCTCTTAAAGGGAGAAAATTATTTACTAATGAAGTTTATCTCATGAAATATCAAGAAATAAGAGAAAACTCGGGAAGATAGTGGTTATCAAATACTCTACTTAGGAGTTAGCAAATAGGTGGTCATGTGATATGAGACGAAGTTAAAGAGCTAGGAATGATAACTTGCGAAAATCGGTTTAGGGGTCATCCTGTCCGAACTTAAGGGTGTTTATTCAATCATGAGTTCTTATATGCCACTCAAGAGCTTAATGTAAGTGGTCCTCATAAAGGAGGAAGAAGGGGTTCGTGTGAAGGCTACTGGTTACTAATGTGTATAACATGATCAAACCTAAAACGAGATAGGAGCTTTTGGATGACTTCTGATTGGATCGTTCTAGATTCCCTTCGATTCCTTAGGTGGTGGGAGGATACTTCAGTGTTCATCTCGGATTCTTCGATCTATATTTAAACATGACAGAAATAAATTTCAAGATCTCGTATGATCGATTTCTTTTTCTGGTGAAGCACTGTAAATTTTCAATTACCATCAATAAAGTCAATTCTTAGATTAGATCATGGCCCGATCACAAGCCGCTTCTTCAAGATTTTGGTTGACAGTTGTATATTTCCTTGATTTTTTATTTTTCTATTTGAGCATCCATGCTTGTTGAAGAAGGGTTTCAGATATACAATAGTGGAGTTTCGATCTCATTATCTAATGGAGGAGACAATGACCAACATAATGGCTCAAAGTGGGCAGAGAAGGGATCGCATCTATGAAGAGATTGCTAGGTTTGATTGGCTAGAGGATGTTCAAGATTTTAGTGGGGAGCAAGATGAGGGAATGGCACAAGAAAATGTTTTGATGGAGAAAAACAAGAAGATCGAGTTGGAATGGAGACAAAGGTCAAAGCAAAGTTGGCCAAGGGAGGAAGATTCAAATACAAAATTCGTCTTACTATGATAAGTGAGAGGCAAAGGAGGAACCTCATCTATTGAATTATGTTGGCTATGAGATTTCCACGATTATTAAGATGTAGGTGCAAATACGGTTGAGCACTTCCAAGATTTGAGCACGTGTGAATACAGTAGTGGTTGGTTATGACTAGGTCTATTGTGAGAGTTAGACATGTAATCCCATGACAAGTCATTATGAAATAGAAGTTATTACTAATTATATCATTCCATATATGGAGTAAAATGCCATTATGTTTGCATTGTTGATAAGGTCCCTCGGTATGAATAAGGATACATACCATGGCAATTTTGGGTATACAATTAATGAGTTATTGATCTTGAGAGTTAAATCAGAGAAGTTGATGCATAGTTGTAGATCAAAAGAGTTACATCAAGGACACAACTGGCATCACAAAGAAATATTCAAAGAAGATCCCCAATCTAAGAAGAGATGGCAATCTTCTCAAAAGACTGATATCCAACTGACACCCTTCATATAGGTCCCCTGCATATGAATCAAGTTTTGTAGGCATCAGATGAGTCAAGATTAAAGAGTTATGATGCACCACTTCTCTTGCGAGGAGACGACGAACGAGTTCTGGAGGATCCCGACACTTGGCAACTCGTCTCATGCACGTTAGGCTCACATTCGAAACACGCAACCATATAAGAAAAAGCGAAGTAAAGAAAATGTGGCGGTAATAAAATGCAATATCCAGTCTCATTATCATATCCAACAATCCACAATGCATTAAAAGTACATGTCAACGGATACAAATATACATGTGAATCATCAAAGTATGCCCACAAAGTATACATGTGTCTACATTGCCTCTTAAAAGTACGACATAAGCAAGAAGGTAACTGAACAAAAGAACAACCAAGTCTGCCAGGAGAAGAACGTGAAGCTCCAAGCCAACCACAACTACTATTGTAGCAACTGCTCCAAAACACATGTCGAATCCACACAAAACAGGTAACATTATGAGCATTGCCAGTAATGCTGCTAATACTAATGTAAAAGTGGACAAGTGTATACAAGTAGAACAAGTGTATACTGAAGGATATGGGAAAATCCTCAAGCGCATCACGAAAGCGTGAGGATCGCATCGAATGCGATCGGGAGCGACTAGTCGCACTAGTTGCTCCGGGTAGCGGAATTTAAAAAATTTAAATGTGATGA
The DNA here is from genome assembly GCA_037367405.1 of Ottelia alismoides. NCBI lineage: Eukaryota > Viridiplantae > Streptophyta > Magnoliopsida > Alismatales > Hydrocharitaceae > Ottelia > Ottelia alismoides. The sequence goes on from JAZKJV010001110.1 coordinate 1,254,324, forward strand.
AACCACATGATCCAAGAACATTTCTCGGATCGTTTCATCTAAATCACAATAGGTATCAAGGTTACATCTTGAAGCGTGGTTGCAATCAAGTCTCTAAACGAAGAGACCCCCTCTCTCAAGTCAAATCCGACGGAGGAGACGCTTGCGAGCATGTTGATGAGGCATGTCCTTCTCGCAATCCATGTTGATGATCCAAGCGGCAAATCTCCTGATCTTGTCACACGAGATCTGACATCTTCTTCACGAGCGTAACGACAATGCTGTGGTGATGGAGACTCTCTCAATGGCTCCATGGTGGACGACCATTATGAGAGAGAGAGAGGGAGAAAGGCTTGGCATGTGGAGAAATAGAGAGGGAGAGAAAGCATTCGTAATCGTATGTCTTGAAGAGCAAGGGGTGTCTCTTCTTATATAGGGTTTTGGGAGTCCATGGATCCCAATCCATGGACATCACCCAATCAATGGGTGAGATTGATTTGTGTTTCTTTCAATGGCTATGATCTTGTTGTGAAAACAAAACAATAATTAATTTAATTTAATTTAATATACATCTATAAGTCAATTTAAATTCAAATCAAATCAAATAATTATCCTTGAAGATAATGTGGAGATAAACCATATCTCCTAAAAAGGGAGGGCGGCTACCAATCATCTAATGAGATCTCATTATCTCTTAAGATCTCATTATCTCATGAGATCTCATTATCTCATGATATCTCCAAGATTTACAACAACAATTGATGTAAATTGTTCCACAAAAATAATTCATAATTATCTTGTGAAATATTGTAATCATGCCATTGGAAAATTGTGAATCGCATTCATATCTCAAAACAAAATGTAAATTATATTTTCAATTAATTGTCCAATGTGAATCCAATTCACATCAATAATTAATCAACAAATATAAATCACAGATAGCTCTCTCTCATATATTATAAATCACATTTATAATATATATGATTAATATGGATAGGGCTATCCACATTATTCGCATACATGATAATTAAATCGTATTTAATCATCTTGGATCTCTGTTCTCATGTGTCAAAATAATATGAATCACATTCACATTATTCACATCTTTGATAATTAAATCACATTTAGTTATCTCAGATAATTCTCCTTATAATATGAATCAAATTTATATTATTCATGATAATTAAATCACATTTAATTATCAATTTTCTCAATGCTTGGATGCACATATCAACAATGAAATTATCCATGAACTCTTTCAAGGACAATGCGCTTTCTCTGCGGATACTTGGAGATAAGGACAAGGCGATTGTATTGTTCCACATATAGTGACTTGGATATTGAGATCACATCTCAAATCCAGATCTTGCGGACCTCCCATAGATGTTTAATTAAATCAAAACCATAGATCTAATCTTCTCATTGTATCTGAATCACATTCATATCAATGTTCAACATTTGAACTAAGATCAGATTACTTCTCTATGAGAGGAGTCACTAAAATCCAGACTTGATTCATCACTCCCTCGAAATGGAAGCGTCATGGATATACAATCGTTTACGATCACATCCCCTCGGGTATTCCCAATACATGTACATCCTGCATACTGGAAGATCCAGATTAAATCCGAAGTTTTAGATCTCTTTTAGATTGTCTCCTTCAGGGTTTCATCATTAAGTTTCTCATTCGATCATTGAGAGTCAGTATCGATCATATACTTTTCAAAAGCATATATCATACCCAGGTGTTGATCATATACTTTCCAAAAGTATATATCAAACCTACAAATTCAGTCAAGCTTCCAAAGCGAGACGACCGTGCACGGAATTTGATTCTTCCCAATATCGCATGAGTGAGCTCATATCTTCTGGTTCAGTAATGAACATGTATGATTCATTTAAGAGATAGTAATGCACACCAGCGCGCCGGTGTATAGACTTTGGTTAGGTCATCAATCGATTGGTCTGCCAAATGTACATACTCAGACATATAGTAACACATCTGTCTCCGATCAGAGGATGCATGCCTATATCATGACAGCATACGACATAGGACTTTGGTTATCTCGATCTCGTTAAGTCAATTCTTTGACCTAACTTATCTAATACATCCGAATCTCTATTCCTATACAGAGGATATGCATCAAGAGGTCGGTCAGATATCAGTCAAATGAGAAAGGATTGCCATCTCCTACTCAGGCTGGAGATCAGCTCTTAACAATCATTTGACGGTGTTTGATGAGTCATCAATCTAACTCATTAGATATTCATCCAAGCACCAGCTTCTATGATTCAATAATTGAATCAACGGATGTATGATCATTAAGAAGGCCATGGTACATAACCCTAATTGTACTAAGGGACCTATTACGCAAATTTGTTATTCATCATTTCAGATCAAGAAATGATATTTGCAATAACATTTATTGCATAATGGCTCGTCGTGGGCTCGCATGTCCAACATATACAAGTATGCTAAGAGATATGCATGTACTCACTATGGAGCAGGCATCTGCATGGCATATCTTGTCTCATTGGGACACACATCCAACCTGTAAAATCAATAATGAATTATGTAATTAACGCGGAAACCCATTGCAAACTATCAGCAAAAGGCACAAATCAAAGCACCAAACTGTAATTCCATCAAATTAAATGTAACTTCATCGGGTAAGAGTCCCCAAGCTATCTCTACTCATTTTGACATACGAATCTAAATCACAATATCATAATCATAAATCGAGAACAAGCCACAGAAATATCTATATTTTTCTCTAGATACAGAGAACCAAATGTCATTCTCCTCCTTTAAATAACCACGTCCCAGAACTCCCCTCATAGTACTAACACTTGAAACACTAATTAGTTTGGACAAACACTAATTATCATCTAAGTACAAACTCTATGTATGAAAGCAAAATAGAGACTACTAGCCATACAACATGACATCAAACTCCGTCGACTAAACAATGGAATGTTACATTGGACGTCAAGTACTACATGTCATCTAGTCAACAAAACTGGATCACAACCATCTAGGTTTCTACCCAGGGCTCAAAATGCATGCACCTCCTTGCGACACATAACTCCATCCACTTGTGCACCACAAGAAACACATTTGTGTGCAAGCAAAGTCCACCTAGGATCAAATCGTCCACAGGACGCAGACAACGCAACAAGCTATAAATGTCGACGATAAATCTAGAGATTTTACGCATATGTTACTCGGTGCACTCACTTGTGAGGTTTATCGCAGTAATATTTCATTCATTAGGATCTGGAGCTTTTTTCCATTATTTTTAACCAATAAACATTTAATGTCATTACTTTAATGCATCTCATAAATCACTATTCATATCCAGCATTTTTAATTTCCAAATATCCAATTTAATCATCAATTAGGTCCAGCAGACCGAGGTTGCTGATCAACTTTTTACAGTATATCGATCAACACTTTAGAGTTGACTGATCAATTGTAGGTCTAGTAGGCAGTTAATCGATCAGCCCTGTAACGTGTGAGTATATTGTCCCAAAGAAGTTTCAATATTAAGTACATGTGTGTTCCTCTCTTCACTATCGTCGCAATTGATATATTTTTCATAGAAGTCGGATGTGGGACGATCTGCAAAAATTCTCAAAAACAACGATATGCATATGCCTAAAAGGTATCTATAGAGGATACATCAAACTGCTCAATTGACATATTGTGTCAAACATATTCTCCTGATTTTCGCCACAAATAGGGCAATCAACATCCATCGCAACAACAAAGCAAGCCTTACATATCTTCATCATGATTTGCTCATGCCTTTGCAGCCAAAAGCAGATCCTAACCACGGGCAGCACCTTACACAACAAATCTACTTGCAATCCCTCAGCATGTTCCAGATCAAAACAGTGATATGAGTCAACTCATATGCCTTCTAACTGAAAAGCCATCAACAACGATGCTCTAGAAATCTCTCCCTCCCAAGGACCATTAACCCTCCCCAGATCCTCTGATACGAGTAAAAACTCCTCTAACCTTTAATCAGAAAAGCAAAGTGAATAGTAGGATACTATGTACCATTCTCCCAAGCCTCCATCAAAGAATGATCACGAGTAGTTTCCAAGGCAAAAAAAACCTTGAGAAGCAATCACAAATACCAAGGTTTGAAATCAATATCGATATTGTATAAGTCAATCTGAAAAAGGATATATAAGGCATATCAACCATATCGATAGAAATCTCGAAAATAGCGAAAGAAGTAATTTTTCACAAATAAGAACATCATAATTTGGCATGTGAACCATAGACATTTGCAGAGAATGGCAGTAGTAGAAATGAAAATGCTAAGGTGAATGTGTGTACACACATGTAAAGAGAGGATTCGGAATGATGCCATCAGAAGGAAAGTTGGCGCAGCTCCGATCAGGGATAAGATGTGAGAAAATTGCTTAAGGTGGTTTGGCCATTTGCAATGGAGGTCAGTTGATGTACCGGTGAGGAGATGTGAGTTTTGGAATGTTGAGCCGACTAAAAGAGGGTGAGGAAGGCCCAAGAAGTGTTGGAATGAGACTATACGAAGGGATCTTAGTTTTTTTTTATTTAAGCCCGAGAATGACCTAAGATAGATATGAATGGAGGCAAAAAAATCCATATAGCCGACCCTGCTTTTTTTGAGCCAAAAAAGGGGGAGACACTTAGTGGTGTTCGCCCCAATAGATTAAGAAACAAAAGAAGTAAACAAAGGCCTTACGGTAAACGCCAAACCCAAAAAAGGCCACACAGGGGACTAATCCAAAACCCACTCATTTACCAATCTCTCACAATGTATAAGAATGTTATCCTTGTAGAAGCATTGCCCCGACAAGAGGGATGCATTCCTTCCTCCCCAACCAAATCGCCCACAGCCTCGCTATGGGCCGCAGGAGGTCCCTTCTCTCCCTATTTCTGTTGTTCACCAACGACTCACAGAAGGCCGTCCATTCATTCGTGCAAACCCAATCCACGTCCGCTTCCTGCCATACCCCCATTGACCTTGGGGCAAACGAAGAAGAGATGATCAATGGTCTCCACTGCATATTCACATAAGACACATCTATTTGAGACATTGACAAGTAGCCTCGCGCAACGATCCCTCGTCGTCAACCTTTGCCTGCGGAATAACCATAGGAAGAACCCAAGACGTTCGGGGAGCTTCAGTCCCCAGAAGAACCCACAATCACGCACCAGCATGTCCGACTGCACCGGCAAGCGCCTAGATATTGCCCCATAAGCTTTCCGTGTCGAGAAAGGGCCACCCCGCCAAGCCCAATGGTCATGCCCACCATTAGGTCTACCTGTGTCCCCGATGGCGTCCATAAGGGTAGGAAAGTCTTCAAGCCTCTAATCCAAGAAATTTGCAAGGAAAGGCGGGAGCCAACATCCATCCGCCCAGCAAGAGGCGACACTGGCATCCTTATCCGCCGCCAACGCAAATAAACGAGGGAACCGCACACTGAAGATCCCCCTTCCCGTCCAATCATCCTTCCAAAATCTAAAGGAATCTCCATTCCCCACAACCGGCACAAACAGCGACAAATTCCTTTCAAAAACCTCCAGCACCCCCCGCCAAAACGGAGTCTGAGTTCCGACCATACCAGCCTGAGCATCCAACACCCCGCTAGCCCCGTGAATCTCCCGCAAGATCTTGGTATAGAAGTCTTCACCCGGGCCCCAAATCCCGTTCGCCCATTTAAGAAGGAATGCATCATTAACGAGCTCCAACCTCCGCACGCCCAAACCACCTTCTTGCTTGCAACGCGTGACCTCATCCCACCCCACCAAATGTAACCCTCCCGCCGCCTCCCTATTTTTTCCCCACAGAAATCTTCGCATAAACTTTCAAGACGGTTGCGAATCCCCACCGGTATCCGACGATTCGATAAGAAATAAATCGAGATCGAGGAGAGCACCGCCTTGAGGAGGGCGAGTCGTCCCCCCTTCGAGAGCAGGGCCGACCGCTATCCTGCCAGAGTCGTCTCAACCTTCTCGACGACCACTAACCAGTCCCTGAGCCTGGCCCTCCCCACCACTAACGGCATCCCAAGGTAATCAATAGGCAGCTCTCCAGAAGGAGACCCCAAGACACGCCCGCATTCAACCACCTCCCCCTCCGAAAGCCCAAAAGGAATCATCTTGGACTTGTTCATGTTCTTATGTGATCAATACAACTCGCTAAAAAGGTCAAGTGTCGCTGCCATTCCCGAGACCTCCGAAAGGCCTCCCTCAATAAAAAAACATGGTGTCATCCGCAAACTGGCATTATTGTTGTTGTGAAGAACATCATAATTGTTAAAACAATAAATAACATATAAATACATACTTATATGCAAGAAAGGGTGTATTTAGCATATCAATAAATATTATATTGTGTGTATCATTGATGTCGATGATGACTATTGACTGTTGAGAGATAACAAAAAGGACACAATAAAATTTTGTTTTGATCTAAGAGATGTTCGCCCCATAAATATATTAATAAAATAAGGTATTGACATATAGCCTTAAAAAGGGTACAATGAAATTCAAACAATAAGTCAGTAACATCAAAGAGACGGCAAGCCTGGGGGTCTACGAGGAGAACATGCGCTCCCCAGGGAGTGGGGAGGGGCAACGCCACCATTCCATATATATATATATATATATATCATAATGTATCTTCAATATTGGGAGTAGATAGATAAGCAAAATCCCAAATAAATAGATTAAAATTCAAAAAAGGTGATATTGATCATCAATACAATATCGATGGTATCGATCAATATCAACCGATATGTGGGAAATGTTGTAATGAAATCATCAGTTTTTATCAATACACTGATATCTCGCGAGATATCGGTTGATGTCATGGAGATCGATATGTAAGCTAATACCAAAACCTCCTACCAGTCGAAACTGATATATAGATGATATATCACAGATATATCACAATATTTAGTACCACGACAAATACAACAATCCACCTTTCAATCATTAATCAAAAATCGAAAGGTGGAACGATACCCCAAGACAGGATGAATACTTCTGGAAATCTTTGGAAGAATGAAAAAATACAAGAGCAACCATGATGTAAGGATGATGGGAATCACGCAGATAGATGCAAATAGGTCAAAAAACTTATTAACGGGCTTCTGACTAAAAGGGTTGATGGTGGTGATCAGATTACATAAACATCAAAATCAAAGTATACCACTAACAATTTTGTAGACCATGGAGCAAGAGGACAGCGTAGTTTTTAAATGCACGAGGTTCTACATAGAAACGGGATCCACTACACAAAGGCATTGTGTGCATTGCAAGTGTCATCATTTCGATGATGAGATGGAAAGGGGGTGTAACTTTGTTTCTGCTTCCATTTTCATTTGTTTTAGGCGATGTCCCATGTCAGGTGAGCAACCTTCTTCTTTTTTAGAAGAAAATAAAACAAAACAAAAAGAACATGCATTTCGCACTATCAGTGCATCTTGGCAAAATTCAATCTTCCTCTTAAGTGAAGTCATTGCATTGTATGGATGCACAAGAACATAGTGACGATCTATCATATAGATAACTTAAGTGACAGGTCACCCCCTTAATACTATATTTTATTCATTTTGTAAGTTTCTAGTATCAGGATTTTTTTTATTTGACAAACTGAACATTGCCCAACATTAAGCAATCAAATTAAATATTTTCATTTTGCTAAAATAATATCTTATGATCCCATTACTTCATTTCCATAATTAGACATCCCAATCCCAAAATTAACCAACTTTGGACCACCCTCTGAATAACTAGAATGGCAACTTTTTTCAACAAACATCTTTCCAAGTGCAGTAAAAATCTACTTGCCAGGGTTATATGAAGAAACTTTTCCAAAAAATGAGGTATTTTTCAAGGGATTTTATCACTTGTGCCCCTCCGAGATATCGCAATATCAGTTATGACCCTATCTTTTTGGTAATATCAGTTGTGCCCCTCACTTCTTGTCGTTTTATCAGTTGTGCCCCTTGGGTTAGTTGCCGTCCATCCACAGTAAAAACGGACGTTAACTTTGAGGACATAAATGGAATTAATTTTAAAAAAATTGTTTAATGGTCATTTTTACACCCTCTTCTTCTTCCTCCTCTTCCCCCATCATCTTCTCATTCTGATTACTTCCATTTCCGCATGCTTCCTTCACCCATCAGGGATCTTCTTACATTCACGTCATCTGTGTTAATTGGATTGAGGCTTCTTTTTGGCTTTGAGTCAATCAAAATCCTTGCAGGTTTCGGTCGATCGAGCTCCACAACAATTCCAGAGATGAAATCATAACAAAACGTCATCCGAGTTGAGTATCAGAGATTCGAGATCGAGAATCACACATTGCTCTTGCTGCATTCGATGCATCAACACCCGACTGGAGAAAACACCTGAGGCTGCATCAACACATTGCTCTTGCTGCACCGCCACCTCCCCTCCCCCGCACGCACCGCCCCTGCTCTCCCTCCCCCCCGCCCCACACCGCCGCCTCCCCTCCCCCTCCCCCGCACGCACCGCCCCTGCTCCCCCTCTCCCCTGCCCCGCACCGCCGCCTCCCCCTCCCCCGCACACCCCCCTCCGCCCCCTGCACACCCTCCTCCGCTCCCTGCACCCCCTCCCCCTGTCACCCTCGCCCCCCCCTGCACATCCTCCTTCCGCCCCCTGCACACCCCCCTTCCGACCCCGCACCCCATCCCCCTGTCGCCCTCGCCGTTTCCCTCGATTACAACGGCTCTCGTTATTCTGAAGATACGATTCGAAGACGAAAAATCTCTCGGTTTCCCTCGATTACAACGGCACTCGTTATTCTCTCTCGCTTGTCGTCGATTTAAAAAGTCTCTTTCCGGAGTGGGTTTCAGTTGGCTTCGCTGCATCAACCGGTGGTAAACGAGAGTTGAATAAGATCCTCTCGTGGAAGCTTCGAATCCACGTTGCAGGATCCCGTCAATAGTAAAAGCAATACTGGAAGAGGAGAGTCGGGTGGACAAGGAGATCATTTTGCAGGATGGAAGAGGAACATCAAGGTCATAATTCTCATTGGAGTTGGCGCTGCAGTAGCAGCTGCATCTGTTCTTTGTTTTCTTATCTGGTATGTTAACAGGAAGGAGGCATCAACCGTCCATGAAGAACACGAGGCTGCTTCCATGGAAGAGGAGTTTGAGAAGGCAGGTGGCCCTCGTCGATTCCTCTTCAACGACCTCTCAGCCGCAACCGATCAGTTCAGTGACGAGAGGAGGCTCGGGGCTGGGGGGTTCGGTGCAGTTTTTAGGGGATTCTTGAGAGATCTAAACCGTGAAGTTGCCATCAAAAGGACGTCCAGGAACTCGGCAGAGGGAAGAAAGGCTTACATGGCGGAGGTGAACATAATCAGCAGGCTCCGTCACCGCAATCTGGTTCAGCTCTTGGGTTGGTGCCATGAGAAAGGTAACTTCTTGCTGGTGTACGAGTTCATGCCCAACGGTAGCCTCGACAGCCACCTCTTCCATGCAGATCGAGTGCTGTCGTGGCCGAGGAGATACGATATCGCCATCGGGGTGGCTTCCGCCTTGTTGTACCTCCACGAGGAGTGGGATCAGTGCGTTGTGCATAGGGACATCAAGTCGAACAATATCATGTTAGATGAAGCCTTCAACGTCAAGCTCGGCGACTTCGGCCTCGCGAGGATGGCCGACCATGGCGCCGGTCTGCAGACAACGTTGTTGTCTGGGACGATGGCCTACATGGCTCCAGAAGTGTTCATCAAGAGCTAAGCTAGCAAGGAGTCGGATGTCTACAGCTTTGGTATCACCTCAGAAGCTCCGGACGGAGGTAGCTACACCATTAACCGGATCTCCTCCCCATCAAACCTCGTCCCCAACCCTCCTCCTTATTTGATTTTATTCTGACCATAATACCCCTTAACCACACCATAGTTTGAGTAAACTATGGTTATTTTAATTTTTTGACGGTCAATCTGACGGAAGGGCACAACTGATGACAGAGAAAGAAGTGAGGGGCACAACTGATATTACAAAAAAGATAGGGGCATAATTGATATTGCGATATCTCAGAGGGGCACAAGTGATAAAATCCCTTTTCAAAATGTCTCCGCACAAAAAAAGCTACAATGCTGCACATCAGTGACAGAACAAATTCAGAAACTATCGAAGAGCGTGTACATTTACCTTTCCTGTAGCCGTTTATCTTGCATGCATGAAAACCTATCATTGGGGATGCACATTTCGGAGGCATGATTTGTGTCCCCACTTTTAAGGACCTGGGATTATAACAATAAGCATTCATCTCAATATATTTTGGGAGTGTAAATGCGGATCCAGTAAACCCAGAAACGGTATTCAAGGACAAACTACCCCTTCTAAGTATGGTAGCAGCAGGTGTTGATCATCTTGACTGCTAGTCCCCAAAGACAGAGTTCCTTCCGCCTTTTGAGTTGATTTTTTCATCTCAACTGAAAGTGGATCCTGACAAAGCTCTTTATCCATCTTCAGATTAGAATCACCAAAGCTATGTCCTAATCTTAATGGCTCAACAGAACCGTCCAAAACTTCTGCAAACGTACAGTCAAGGGCAGAAACATCATCGGAAGAAAGCAAGCTGACATGGCTAAGATCCCAACTTCTCCAGTTTAAAGAAATTACTGTTTCCTGAAATAGTATATGAAAAACTAATATTGATATATTTATAGCAAAAAGCAACAGTCAAAAATTCACAGATGTCAAAAAAAAACTGGTATTACCTCATGGGTGTTGAGTACATGAATTGGAGGACATTGATCATCGAAAGTGAGGCTACTACTCTGCACTTCATCAATTTCTGAAATCTCAGCCATCTTCTTATATGCCTTGCAATTGGTGAAAAAAGGGTGAATTTGCCTTCCTGCAGATAAACGTTGATTTTCCTGACAAAGAAGAAAGAAATAAACAGCAATGAGACATATGAGCTGAAGGCATTATCAATGATACTCTCTTTGTTATGTGAACTTCTTTCTAGTTTTATTGAAGGGGAAAATGGAGGAATATATGATATAATTAAATAGCACATAATCACGTAATCTGGTAAAGAAAATGTCTAAAATCAAAACATAATCATATTCAATGAATTTATGTTGACATAAAGTAGCTATATAATGAGGGTGGTTCCTATTTACAAGATGGGGAGGCCTGAGATTTTTTCTAATATGTATGAACATATTCGAAAGCATTTATTGATGGGATACAAAACAAGGGAAATCGGAAGCATATAAAGTGGAAGATCGCTGTGTCTGTTAGAGATTCCATGGTGCACCAAAATGTTCCATTTGGCATTTTAGAAGGCACTGGAACTGATCAGGTACGGCACATTTTCCGCAATATTCAATAGGTTGGAGATACTGGGATTTTTTTGAGAAAGGAAATACTGGGATGATGATGCAAACTTGTGTTTTGCAATAGGTCCACTGTGTTAGGATACAAATATGAAGTTATGCGATCATAACCAAAAAAATTAGAAAGATTCAATTAAAAAATCAAAACAAACTTCCATGAAATAGAGGAAACAAACAGAAAATAACAGGAATTTAAAATCAGATTAAGCACAAACCTCGGCATCAACTCTTGCCTGGAACCATAAATCAAGGACAGGCTGATTTTTATCCGGCAATTTAGCACCAGGGGATTTTGTAATGGTTGATTCAGCAGTAGACACCTTTTGCCTAGAACATGGACTCTTGGACTGCTTAGGAGTTACATCTTTAGGATTTGAGGAATCTCTAGCTCGATCATGAGGGAGTTGAGGTTGTTCACTGCCTGGAAATATGCATATCATTTATAAAATAGATCATGAAAAATAAGCACTTAACCACCAAATAGTAATTCAAAAATTGAGAAGCGCAGACAGAAGTGAAATTCATTCTAAGAACTTTGGAAGCAAATCATACTTGAGAAATTTATTGTTTCTTAAACTTGATTTAAAGATGAATCAGTTACTGGTCTCTATTATTGATGGTCTCTATTACTTAATGAATCGATCCAAAATAATAATTGTTCTTTATTTGATCATTATTCGTATTTGATCTTTATTTAATGTATATTAAAATCCGTTCTTTATTCGATCCATATTCATATTTCGATGAATATAAGATCCAGATTTTTATTGCATCATTTACGGATATGGTGTTTCTAAACCCATATCCAATTAATATTTGTATATGTATTCGTATTTGAATCAGATGAAGCGAATATGAATATGAAAATGGTCATATCCGATCCATAGTTGTTATGGTTTCATCCCTACCCATACGCGTCTATGCAACCTATGTCGAACCCTGTATATAGGAACATCGGGAACAACCTATGGAACATATCACAACCATCAATACGAAGCTCTTCATCACCTCATCCATCTCCTTCACATACATACGGAGGAGGCAGTTGGTCAAATGTAATTCGATGATGCGCTTGTTGTGAACACTGAACACCATCACTAACATCAATGCATGCACAAAAATACAGTCCACGAACACCATCTCGTAGTTCATACTTCCCATACTTGGGCACCTCCACCTCAACCCCATCTTGAAGAGTGATAGCCCACCAAGCATCACCAACCTGTAGTATGCCTTCCCATCTGATGCACGGAAGCTAAAAGAAGCAGGGCACTGCACATAGCACGAGGAGGGCCTTGATCATTGTGGTACTAACAAGGGAGCACGTGACATCTTAAGAGGCAGAGGGGAGGACCATGCCGAATGAAAGGAAGTGTGCCAATTGGGGATGAAGTTGACGAGCACGGAGGTCTTGGAGAGAGTTTTTTACACGCCCTTCGCCACGACATCATGTTTATTGTCGTGGACAAGAATGCGGCACATGTGGTAAGTGGATCATGGATACGAGAATGGTTGATCATTGAGGACGTCCACAGTAAAGGTGCTAAATGAAAGGAAGAAGAGGGAGGGAATGGACGGTAAAGAAGGAAGAAGATGGAAGGGCTAAAAACACATTGCAAAAATTTAAAAACTAATCGATAAATATAATAATTATATTTTAGTCCTTGAGGTTAAACTTAACAGTTTGACTAAAAAGCTTTAATGCCAGCGACATACAGTGTAAATCGAAACAAGTATTCAAGTTTCATAGTGTGATCTCAAATTACGAATGAACCAAAAAAAGAAATTATATCATACAAGGTTGTGTATGTAAATATCCCAAACAAATTCAAGGTATACAGAAATTTATGCTCTTAATTCTAAAGAAACTAGCATACGAACTTATTTAAATTATGCCATGCAAAAGATGAAAGCTGATATGTGGAAAACACATAAAATGACTGAGAGAAGTTAATTTGTCGCATACATGTTTAAGATTATATGAACCAAAATAAGTGACAAATCAAGATGACACGTTGGAATTAACTATATTGGGATAGCTCGATGCAATTTGATGGTCAATTTCAAGTTGTATTAATATATCTCAATTCCTGGAATTCAATGTTTCAACCCTGTGGGGTGTTGTTTAGTCCCACATCGTGGAGAGTTAAAACTGACACTTGATTTTTATATGGGGAAGTCATGAGACTAGTTTGGAAAAAAACTAGAGAGGACTTTAACCACAACACACGCCCGCACGCGCGCGCTCGCGCCGGGCTCAAGCTCAGGCGCGAGCTCGGGCGCGGACGCGGGCGCGATCTCGGGCGTGGACGCGAGCTCGGGCACGGGCGCGAGCTCGGGCGCGGGCGCGGCGTAGCAAAGACCGGATCAGTTTTGTAACCGCGCGTTTGAATTCCAAGGGATATGTCCCATTATCCTCTCACGAAGCGTAATCGTCCGGACGTCTTTAAGTATCTCTTAAAGTCGTGGGTGTAGGTTAAGCATGGTGCGCACCGTCGACGAGCGTGGACCGTCGGACCCTGGAAGCGGCACATCAAGGCCATGTGCGCCGGTAAAGTGGGGGTGCTGTCTCTCTAAGGGGAGTCCTACGACAACAAGCTTCGGTTGTGATTTCTAACTCTCTATTTTTCTTTGTCACATTGTTTGTCGTGATGTTTGTTTCCGAATTTTTCCCTTTCTTTAATATGCATATGTGATTAAAACGGATATTTTTTTATCAATGTTAATATGGATGCATACATACATCGATCTGTTCTGGAAACCTGTTGAAAATCGGATTTATATATGTATGTTGATATCGGTTTTCTCAACAATCTTAGAGAGACAGCTCTATAACGTGATAAGAAAAATGTCGGATTTGAGGTTTCAATCTCGTGTGGATTTCACTGGTATGCCAAAGAAATTCGAGTGTCAGAATTTTAAGCGTGGGCAACAACGCATGAAAATCTAGCTGACCACGATTGGCTTGATTTCGGTTATGGAAACCGAATGCCCTAAATTATCTGAACAGAATCTGGATCCAGATGCGGTTAAGATGGCGGATGCGTGCAAAGAATATGACCGTCTGTGTCATGGGTGCATTCTTACTACACTATCGAACGTTCTGTTCGATGTCTATGGTGTATCCAGCAAGACTGTTAAGGATCTGTGGGAAGAACTGGATAAGAAATATAACACGGAGGATCTGGGTATTGAAAAATACTCAGTATCTAAGTTCCTGAAATTTCAGATGATTGAGGGCAAATCGAATTCGGAACAGGCTCATGAGTTTTTGTTATTGCTCCATGGGTTAGCCGAGGCAGAAATGAAACTTCCTGAAAAGTTTCAGGTTATGTCAATCATTGAGAAATTTCCCAAGTCCTGGGAAGATTTTGGGATGTCCCTAAAGCATAAGAAAGGGAAATTTTCTCTAGATGATTTAATGGTCGCGGCAGCTATTGAAGAGGAGAATAGAAAACAGAAACATGTAATGCTTGTTGACGTGAACCCTAAGGTCAATGTGATAACCTCAAAGGTAAATATTGCAAAAGGAAAAAATAAGAAACTGAAAGCCAAGGGAAAAATTCAGAAAAAAACAAAGAACAAACCTTACTGGCAGTGTAGACAGGTTGGACACTAGAAGAAGGATTGCCCTTCTCTAAAGACCCAACAGAAGTCTACGGGTATCGTTCCTCAGGCTCTTGTGCTAACTGAGGGAGGCGGGCCCGGTGAGGGGTATGTCTCAGTGAACCTTGAACTATATCTAGTAAATGAGCCTAATGAGTGGCTTGTTGATACAGGTGCAAATGTACACATTTGTACTGACAGGACCTTCTTTGTGTCTTATCAAGCTTCAACCGATGGAACAGTAATGATGGGAAACAGATTTGCAGCCAAGGTGCTTGGGTCTGGACGAGTCGAGCTGAGATTCTCAACTGGACAAGTTTGGACTTTGCGCAGGGTGCTCACGTTCCTAATATTAAAAAGAATATCTTGTCTGGTTCTTTATTAGTTAGAGATGGTTTTCAATTAGACTTTAAATGTAATAAAGTAGTTTTTCTGAGACATGGTGTTTTCATTGGCAAAGGATATTTGGTTGATCATTATCTTTTATTTAGAATAAGATGTGACATTGATAGTTCAGTTAATAATATTTCTGGTTTTGATTCTTTTACTTATGTTGTTTTAAATATTGAATCTACTGATTTATGGCATGCTAGGCTAGGACATGTGAATATCAATTCTATGAAAAGAATGATAAAAGTTGACATGATTCATGATCATACTACAGACAAACTCACCAAATGTGAAATGTGTGCTCAAGTTAAGTTGCCTAGAAAGTCTTTTCATTCTGTGAATAGAGAAACTGAAATTCTAGACTTAGTGCATTCTGATATTTGTGAGTTTGGTGGCGTGATGACTAGAGATAACAAAAGATATTTTATCACCTTCATAGATAATTGCAGTAAATACTGTTGTATTTATCTGCTTAAAACTAAGGATGAAGCCTTAGAAAAATTTCTTATTTTTAAGAATGAAGCAGAAACACATGTCGGAAAAGTAATTAAACGTCTAAGGTCAGATAGGGGTGGTGAATACACATCTAAGATATTTGATGAACAATGCACTTTATTTGGCATAGTTCATGAGGTCACTGCACCATATTCACCACAGTCCAATGGAATATCAGAAAGAATAGGACCCTAACTCATATGGTCAATGTACTTTTACAAAGTTCTGGGTTACCATCTTACATGTAGGGGAAGCTCTAAATACGACATGTCATATTCTGAATAGAGTTCCCCTAAGGCATAAAGATAAGAGTCTATTTGAACTTTGGAGAAATAGGAAGCCAAGCCTAAAATATCTCAAGGTGTGGGGATGCTTGGCTAAGGTCTTAGTCACAGAACACAAGAGAAAGAAGCTTGGACCTAAAACAGTTGACGCGGTCTTCTTGGGATATCTAGAAAATAGTTATGCCTATCGATTCTTAGTAATTCAGTCTGAGATCACAGGCATAGATACTAATACTATTGTTGAACTTCGTGATGCTACGTTTTTCGAGAATATTTTTCCAATTAAAAAAGGAATTCCTGAAAATCTGACTAGTGACGTAGCCTCCACATCCGGTTCTATTCAACAACAAATAGAAAAGATGTCAAATGTGGGGGCTACCTCTTCTGAACCCAATGAATTTTGGAGGATGTTGAGCCTAGACAAAGTAAGAGACCTAGGATTGCCAAGGATTTAGGTATCGACTTTATCTCCTACCAAATCGAGGGTGATCCTCCCACATACAAGGATACTATAACTTCTACTGAAGCAAGGCATTGAAAGGATGCCATTAAATCTGAAATGGATTCGATCATTTAAAATGACACGTGGGAATTGGTCGATCTACCTCCTGGGTGTTCCACCATAGGAAGCAAATGGGTATTCAGAAGAAAACTTAGACCGGACGGATCCATAGAAAAATATAAGGCAAGACTTGTATCCAAAGGTTTCAAACAGAAAGAAGGTATTGATTATTTTGATACATATTCTCCTGTTACTAAAATGACTACGATTCGGATGCTCATTGCGTTGGCCTCCATACATGAACTCACAATTCACCAAATGGATGCGAAGACTGCCTTTTATATGGCAATCTTGAGTAGGAGATCTATATGGACCAACCTAAGGGATTCGTAGCATCTGGTAATGAAAGAAAGCTCTGCAAGCTTGTAAAATCTCTTTATGGATTAAAACAAGCTCTGAAACAGTGGCATAACAAGTTTGATAAGACTATCCAATCTTACGGCTTTATTGTTCATGAATCCGTTAAATGTGTGCACTCTATGATTAAAGGTGATATGTTTGTTGTCTTATGCCTATATGTAGATGATATTTTGATATTTGGATCAAACATAAGGATAGTGGAAGAAATCGAGAGGTTCTTGAGCAGTAAGTTTGAGATGAAGGACTTAGGAGTTGCAAATGTAATTTTGGGGCTCAAACTAATTAGATCTACTAATGGGATAGTTGCGTCTCAGTCACATTTACTAAGAAAGTTCTTGAAAAATTTGTCTATCAAAGCTGTAAATCTGTATGCACTCCTTATGATTCATCTAAACCCCTCTGCAAGAATAAGAGTGGAGTGCATGTAGCACAGCTACGATATTCTCAGATTATAGGAAGCTTGATGTATCTTGCAAACTGTACTCGACCTGATATTTCATTCACGGTCGCAAAGTTGAGTAGGTATACGAGTTGTCTTGACCGTACTCATTGGGAGGCCTTAGATCGAGTGTTGAAGTACCTTAAGGGTACTGCACTTCTTGGACCGCATTATGGTAAATATCCCCCGGTCTTAAAAGAAGTTGCCAATGGTGGGTAAGCCGATACGAGTTGGCTTAGGGAGCTTCTCTCTGAGATGCCCATGGTGGGTAAGCCGATACCGGCAATTTCTTTACATTGTGATAGCATGACTACTATTGCAAAGATAAAGAGTTCAAAGTACAATCAGAAAACTAGAAGACATATCCAAGTTAGACTTAAGTCTATTAGTGATTTGGTGTTTTCTGGAGTGATTGCCGTGGAATTTGTTGGTACCAAAGATAATACGGCAGATCCACTTAAAAAGGGACTTGATAGATCTTTAGTTCAAAAATCCAGACTTGGGATGGGGCTGAAACCCACTGAGAGTTTACCCGCATTAGCAACCAAACTTAAATGAGTGGAGATCCCACAAAATAGGTTCAATGGGAAAACAAGTTGTAAGGGGAACTGGTTGGCACTCAATATGCAATACTTTGCATGTGAGTCCTATCCCTGAAAAGTCGAGTGCCTGAAAACTGCAGGAAAAGGTTGACCATTATGCTCTTAATGGATTCAAGTTTTTATAAGCAGGATGGGAGCAGTGCATCCTTGGAGAATGCCACCTATATGAGTATTTCTGTGGGCCGCAAATAAAGGATGAGGGTTTATCCTTAATATACTCATGAAACAGGGTAGGGTGCGTGGCCATTAATAGCATCAAAACCAGAAGATTGTCACCATAGACTTCACTCTGTTGTTACCAATTGATACCATTACATCAAAGAATTAAAGTTCAAGACATAGTTCACTTTATTCTTGTGATGGTGAAAGCAGATAACTCAGGTAAAGGTTCAAACCGGAAGGTACCTTTACTGAAAGCAGAGTATGGAAACCCGAGATCCTTGACTCTTTGTGTTTCAACAGTGAATTTGTGGGGGTTGTTGGAATTAACTGTATTGGGATAGTTTGATGCAATTTGATGGTCAATATCAAGTTGTTCTGCATTCAATGTTTCAATCATGTGGGGTGTTGTTTAGTTCCATATCGTGGAGAGTTAAAATTGACACTTGATTTTTATATGGGAAGTCATGAAACTGATCTGGAAACAGATTAAAGAGGACTTTAGACCACAACACACGCACGCAAGCGTGCGCGCCGCGCGGGCCGGGCTTGGGCAAGGGCACGGACTCAGGAACGGGCACGGGCTCGGGCATGGGCGTGGCGCGTCCGCAACTGCGGCTGCAACGTGGCGTGGCAAAGACCGGGTCAGTTTTGTAACCGCGCGTTTGAATTCTAAGGGATATGTCCCATTATCCTCTCACGAAGCGTAACCGCCCGAACGTCTGTAAGTATCTCTTAAAGTCGTGGGCGTAGGTTACAAACATAATTAATCCTCATTCTCAACGTCTCTTCTCTCTCGAGGACGCTCGTCTCCTCTCCTCTCTCGATCTCGAGCTTCGTCTACGGAGGTGACTTTCGAGGATGCTCAAGCACGGTGTGCACTGTTGACAAGCGTGGATCGTCGAACCCTGGGAGCAGCACGTCAAGACCCTGTGCGCCGATAAAGTGGGGGCGTTATCTCTCTAAGGGGAGTCCTATGACAGGACGCTTCGGTTGTGATTTCTAACTCTATTTTTCTCTGTCACATTGTTTGTTGTGATGTTCGTTTCCGGATTTTCCCTTGCTTTAATATGCATATGTGGTTAAAACGGATATTTTTGTTATCAATGTTAATATGGATGCATACATACATCGATCTGTGGAAACCTGTTGAAAATCGGATTTATATATGTATGTTGAAATCGGTTTTCTCAACATGACAAAGATATTAAAATGTACCGATTGGCATTATAAAGACAACACAGGAGCAGAAATGCCATGTGGCTTAACCATTCTAACTCGATACTTGCAAAACTACTATGGAAATAAATCCTCTTTGAGCAAATGCAAGATTAACGGTTCAAGAGGGCTTTGCACCAATCCAGTCCATGCTTTACAGGGAGAAGGTGGAGCAGCTCAGTCGAAGCCAATTATTCGAGGCATCTCTTAAACAATAGAGAGAGAGAGAGTGTGTGTGTGTAATGTATCCACCACACTCAATGCAGTTGCCTATTTGCAGCATGCTCGTCACAAGAATAATTCATACGCAAGTTAGAAAAGATGTCATCAAGTAATTTTTATTGCACTCACACCCAAAATGGTGGAAAGATACCTTGTTTGGATTCTAGCTTCCATTGCAATTTCTTTTCAGATGCCTTCATAAAAAAATTGGATGCTGCAAAGAAAGATACAGCATCATCATGTCTACAACTTTTTGCCTTGATATATTCATTGGTAAAAGTACAAATTATATGAGAAGAGAATAAGTTGCAAAATAATAAGTTACCTTTCTTACTGAACTCAGGTATTTCTTTCTTTGACGGTGAAGCCTGTGGACATAAATGGAAATAGAAATGAAACATGACCTAAAATTTACTTAATATCATGGAACAAAGATCCATAATGACATTCAATTATTAAGTACTTGAATTGACAATCTATACGGTGTGTCCTGAGATTGTAAGCGACTAAGAAAGTTTCCATTACAACGTGACATGTGAATTTTCTCAAATCTAATAAGGTGCAAAGACATTTTCCTCTTAGCAGAGCGAGCTTATTGTGGCCTCCAAAGCAGCCACAGCTAGGGTGGAGCATTGGGCTCGACCCGGCCCAACCCGAGAAAGCCCGACCCGGGCCCATCAATTTCCCTCGGGTTGTGGGCCGGGTCAAGGCCCAGGATTTTTGGTAGAATGACAACCCGGGCCCGGCCCAAGACCCGCGAGCTCGGGCCCAGGTTCGGGCCGGGTTTGACCCGCTTGCAAGTTCAGTCCAACTGTGCCTCAATCGAAATTTATATCTGCATGTTGTACTATAAAAATATCGTCAACTCCTGATAAAGTAGACATGCATCTCAGCTTATATTTAGTTCGTTTCAAGGCTAACGTGACCAATCTCAAATACAATTTCCTGTAACCTGTATTTTTAACTAAAGATGCATTGATGGAAGATATTTTGTTGCGTGTCTTCTGACCAATTTTTAACTAAAGATGCATTGATTGAAGATATTTTGTTGCGTGTCTTCTGACCATGACGATAGAAATGTGTACAGAACATTGTTGCTGCAGAGTCTACCACAAAGAGGTGGACTTGTTTATAGTTTCCTTGCATATGTTGGATTATGCATTTATATTTGCACGGGGAAGAATTTCTAACACTTGCTCAGCAAATAATTTGGTCTCTTTTCACAACGAGAAGTGCGCATGGATGAGTCAATACTTGCTGTAAAGTTGCCAACATTGTCTTTGAACTTGCAGGTGTGTGCAAAGTTGAGAATCGAGATAAATCCCAGAATGATCATGCAACTGCAGTCTATGAAATCTATGTTACTTCAGAGTATAGGAGGCAACAATTATCAAAGATCTAATGCACATTTTGGATGATATAAGCAACAATATGTTCACATTTATGTTTGTTTTTGCACGTAAATTTGATGGCATTCATCATTTTTTATCGTCATAAAGTGTCTCTCGACGTGAATTGTATATAAGGAAACATTAACTTTAATTATTAATATAGAATATTATTTTTTGCTGAATATTTAGATATTTGAGATTTTTTGAACTAAATCCAATCTTATATTATTATCACATTATATCAAACCAAGTTCTGGAGGCATACACAAGGCCATATGACCTCAGATTCTCAGTCTTTCTTTTGATTCCATTTGTCTGATATTTTAATGTACCTTATTTTTTTTAAAGTTCGGATCATCTTATGGCACTCTATCACGTATTTCAAGCAGGACACTAGGGAGGCACAATGAATGCAATGTGTGAATTGAGGAAAGAAGCGGGCCGGGTCGGGTCAACCCGGGTCCCTGCAGGTTTGGGTTGGGCCCGGCCCGAAACTGAAATTATAAAAATATCGGGGCCCGGGACTGACCCATATGTACATCAGGTTCGGGGCAGGCCCAGGCTTTGGTGGGTCAGGCCAGGGTCGGGCTCGGGCTGGCCCAACCCGATGCTCCACCCCACAGCACTCCCATGATCTCATCCATTGATCACCATGACTCAGATACCCCCTACAAGGAGCATTTCCACTCAACCTGCAAAAGGTGCGATGATGTGAAGGTTGATTCCCAAGACACAGGTAGGATAAGGAGTCCATCACACACTTATTGCCTAACATGAGGAATTTCATACACATCTAGAGGGTTTGCGGTCACTCTATCTATAATGTCTTGGCTAATTGTTTGCCTCCAACATTGTTCTGATCTCCTAGCCTCACCCCCACCTTTACTTCTCGAGTAGAACTTCTATTATAACACCACAACTCCAACCGTAGTCGCACATTGAAAACTCACTAAATGTGAGAATGGGTTATAAGTAGTAGGGATTATCATTTGACAACTTAAACTTAAACATTTTGACTGATTGTCAATGGGTCCATCTAAGCCCGATACAACAAGTTGTCAGAGCCAATATTCCTTGATAACGGACCGGGACCTAAGCATGGGATGTTAAAATGATATCATAATCAGCTTCCCTCTGATCGTGTAAAGGGCTACATGGGAGGTGGAGTCATCCCTACAAAGAGATAAGAGAAAGGCTATCCGAAGCGTGCAACCGCCCGTCATTGAGAATAAGTAATGGACCATGTCGCAACAAAGACGTTGCAAATATAACAGGGGGAGGTTGTAACACCCCAACTCCAAACATAGTCCCACATCAAAAACTCACAGAGTGTGAAAATGGATTATAACTTATAAGTGGTGGGGGCCTCTTTCAAAAAAAAGCGGTGAGGCTACCATTAGACATCTTGAGCTTAAACATTTTAAGCGGTTGTCAACGGGTCTATCTGAACCGAGCCCAACAAGTTGTCAAGGGCCAGTAATCCTTGATAAGGTATCAGGGACCTAAGCCTGACGTTACATCTATACCCTACTTCGTAGATCCAAAAAGCCATTTTCCTACCTTGCACCTTCCAAACACCTCAAAAACACAAAGGTGGAAAGGCAAGCCCTTATCTAGCCTCCAATGAGCAAGCCAAATGAATAGGACTGAGCAAGGTGTAACATAGCATGACTCCCAACAGATTTTTCATATGGAGAGGCCTTTTTCACAAACGTGGCCAACAGCCTCAACCACGATTCAAGCACCATTTCACAAGAGGACACAGATTCTGTCTTACTTCGCAATTATGTAATACTGAAGCTGAAATCCTGACTACTCTGATGTGTGAAGCAAGAGAGTCTCCGCAACCATATGGAATCCTTGTTCTATTTACTCCGAGTTCAGGAACTTGATGGGGCGAAGGTTATTACAACGATTAGAGAAACTGTAGAAGGAAAGGCGACCTAGACATGATGAACCACTGCTTTATTTTCTTGATTCCTTCAAGGCAATGACCATTTACCAATTATATCAACGGTAGATCTGCTTTCATTCAATGATGGTCCAGTATCAATTATGGCTTCAGAGAATCAAAAATACATCATAGGAAAGACATCAGACTAGGTTATTTATGTGGTAGACTAATTTCAATGGGGTCATACTATCACCTAGAGATTCTAGCAAACCCCCTTCTTAATAAGCTGGCTTTTTGGATATCAAGATATTATGGATAAAGCAGTGTATGAGACATCTTTTTCAAGGCTAGTAAATGTGATAAAAAGTGGACACTATATCAAGATAAATGCAATAAGGCTTGGGGTCTTTTTCTTTTCTATTTTAGCAGTTGATGTGTTAGTTATTGGGTATATTTGTTGTATACAACATATGATCACTAATCGTCTTCATGGCCATGGCAGAAGGTATGATACATCCTACAGCATGCAAAAGTACTAACCTCTTCATTCAAGGTGATAATGCAGAAGAAGCATATAAGAGGGCACTCCCTGATGTTTTCAGGAGTCTGTTGGATTGATTATTTGTACTTATAAATCCACGAACATCTCTATCAACATAAAAATAAAAGAGTTGAAGGATTTAAAGTCTCTAAGCATGCCAGAAGGGTCTCTTCCTCTAAATTACGCGAAACTACCAATGGGGAGCAATATTGTCAGGAATCTTGATAGAAGCCTAGTCATTGAGAAAGTGAAGCAAGCATCGGGTGGTTTAGGTTTCAAAACATTAATCGTCTACTTTTACTCAATATGTTTCTCTATGTGATATTGTATTTCATATTTGCCATCCAAAGTTTCATAAAATGTAATGAAAACATTAGATACGATACAAAAAGTTCCAAAAAGGTCTTGTAGCTATGAGTTGAGGAGCCGCCTTCATCATATGTCGGGAGTTCTGCCAGCCTGCAAGTGAGGGTGGATTGGAAATTTCAATCTCGAGTTGATGGATGATGCTTTACCATCCAAGATGATAATTAGGCTTTTAGGAGGTGGTAATAATCTCATGTTCTAAATTCTTTATAGTTGTTATGGTAATATTTTGATGGTGGAGGATAAGATCAAAATGGAGCAACCTTAGACTAGTAGGATCCTGTGGGGATGGTGCTCGACAATGTTGTCAATAGTGTTGCAAAAATCGGCCGACTAATCCGATTAGTCGGTCCGATTAATCGACTTGGTGGGGTAGCCGAGTCGACTAGCCAAAGTCGCTCTATAATCAGACCAGCCTGATTACTCTGCTGATTAGTTGGTTTACTCACCCGATTACTCGATCGCTTTTTGCATAGACATTTTTTTCCAAACCCCCTGAAAATCGGATATCCATTACCCGATTAAATCAGCAGAGGAGCTTATTGTTTGAGAGCATGCCCTGAAAACCCAAACCCGAGCCCTCGAAAACCCAAACCCTCGATGCACCCTCCATCTCCGCCCCCGCCAAACCACGCCGTCAGACTGCATCTCCTCCGACAACAGTCGCAGGACCTTCCGCCTCGGCATCATCGATCTCAAGGCTCCTTCCAGTTGCAGCCAAAGCTCTCCTCGAAGCTTCTCTAACGCCCGATCTCGCCTCCCAGGTTAGTTGTTTTTGCTTTTTTTGCTTTTTTGAACTTTTAGATATGATTAGGACATCTTTTGTTGGTATTTGATTTTATATATGATTAGGACCTTTAGATTTTCGATTGATAGTTTTAATAACAATGTGGATCGTTCATTATATGCATAGATTATATTCAAATTTGATTTCTAGAGCAATGTGGATTCCACTTAAATAATCATGTATAGTAAATGACAAAAAATAGGTTTTGCTTATGATCAAGCATAAATGTTCAACGTAGAGTAAAGAGAGTCGGATGGGTAAGAGCCAAAGCTTAAAGCACCACACGCAAGTCTCGTATATATAACAGAAAAGTATAAGTCATGATTTTTGTTATATATCATGGCTGTAGGCTGTAGCAATATTGCCATTTTTAATATTGAATATTGCACAATTACAAGCTCATCAAAATTGATTTAAATATTTAAAATAATTAAAAGGAATCAAAACCGAATAATGTAGGCTGTAGCAATAATTTTTTAAGCTATTAAAAATATTAAAACTACTAAATATATGAATATAAATGGCAATATATGTTATAAAAATTGATTTATATATTAAAATAATAAAAAAATTCAAAACCGACTAATGCCCGACTAAATCCGATTACTCTCCCGACTGTCGATTAATCCTTAGTCAGTGACCCTGCCAATCGAGTACCGACTTCTGCAACCTTGGTTGTCAATATGACAGGGCACGGATCTCCACTTCTATTTCGTTGATTGGTCAAATGAAGGCAGGAGATCAAATAAAGAATTCGATGTCATTTTCCCATATCAGGGATGTTTTTGTATAACCAGAAATCGTGGGGTTTGCTTTAAGAGGTCATTGGATCAAAAATTAGGAATTGTGGTAATTAAATTAAAAATTTGGATATAGATATTCACCTGTTAACTATAGAGATGAATTTGGGAGGTTTCACCGGTAATACATCATACATCGCAAATTACCGTGTATTGTTAAGGAAGCTGCTAAAAGGAGATACACCAAATCTTTGCAATTTTCATTATAAGATGAAATGCATAAAATATACGACAGATGATAAATCAATACTTACCCTGGAGTGTTCGTATGAATGGATATATGAACAATTCAGGGTGTAACGATATATGAACAAAAATCCTATCTAAAAAGAGCCATCACAAGATGTTTACAATAACAGTAGATAGCATCAAAAAACAAGAATTTTTTACCATGTTCCTTTTGTTTCTCCATTTGTTGTGATATATCGACAATATCAAATAACATGTCACTGTCAGCAACATATTGACAATATTGACAATGACTCTAGAAAAGGAATGGAATATGAGGTCGACATATGCAAGTTTAGGGGGAAAATACGTCAAGCAAAATATCCTTAATGCATAGTGGCATGATGATGTCTCTCGAGCCAGCAAATACTTTTGTTTTGCGGTTTTGTTTTATTTCTTTTTTTGAGAATGCTAGGTGACAAGTCCTACTAAGTGTCCACAAAAATAAATTTAGTGAACACTCTTGTAGCCTGGCTTAATTTTATACTCCAATTTCAAAAATCTTGGATCAACATCAGGTATGGATTGTGATTCTCCAATGCAACAATAAATTGTAACATTATGGAATAGAATGCAATTGAACAAAAATAAAAATGTTCTGACAACTAGAGTGAAACATTACAATCTTAATTTTAAATTGATATTTGATTAAATCTTCCCGACTAAAATTAGAGCCTACGATTAGTCCATCAATCCACTGCCGAGATCTTCAAATCAACTTAGTCTCATCTTTCAACTTTTCAACAGTATCTGTAGAGACTTATGTTATGATATTATGTACCATTTCTTATTTTCTGTTTATTTTTTGGACTCTTATGTATTTTATCCATGAGGTCTCTCTATATAAGAGAGCCTAGGGTTCTATGGAATAACAATTCTCTTATTTCCACCAACATAGTATCAAAGCCAAAACCCTAACCCTACCCTCAAGCCCGCCGCCCCTCTCTCTCTCTCTCTATCTCTCTCTCTCGGCGGCGCCACCAGCCGTCTCTCCTCTCTCCAACCCCCCCCCCCAACCCTGCCAACCCTTCCACCGAACCCGCCAGCCCACGCCGACCGCCCTAGTCGGCTCCTGCTGGCCCCGCAAGTCTCCGTCGACCGCTACAGCACTCGCCCGTCACTCCAGGCCTATCTTGTAATGGATTTGAGTGCATAAAAGTCTACATATGCACTCAAATCTTGTCATGTCTATGTAGACACCGGTTTCTTGTCTACAAACCCTTGTTTTCGTCTCCGGCAAGATGTCAGAAAGTAAAGTTGATATGCCCTCCATAGGCGCCTTCGAAGGTCTAGCGCCAATAGTCAAGATGGACGGGACGAACTATGAGCTCTGGGCGATGCAGTTCATGAGTCTCATGAAATCGAACGGTAGAAGCACATACTTACTGAGGATGAGCCGGCAGAGAAGACAGGGATCTATGCCTCCTGGCAGGCCGATGACTCTTATGCCAAGGTTTGACTATCAGGAACACTGTCGATGGAGATTGCCAGTGATGTTCTCCATCAGCCCACCGCCAAGGTGATGTGGGATATTCTGGCCGCCACATATTCACATGTGCAAGACCAAGATGTTACAGATCCAGCATGATATTTTTACGATGAAGCAGAATGGGCAACCGCTTCACTCGTTGTACACGTCCCTGAGAGGGATGTTCGAGAAACTTTATAGCACCATACCACTCACAGTGACTCTAGAGCAGCAGAAGACAATCCGGAATGCTACCATGGTAGGCGTACTACTAGCAGCACTTGATCCTGAGTATGAGGCGGCCCGCTCTCAGATACTTGTCGACGCTACTATTCCTCCTATGAATGAGGTTTACCAGAGGCTCAGTCGCATCTCCGTTTCTTCCAACACATCTACTCCACCTTCGTCGGCGATGGCCGTATCGCGAGGGAGAGGTGGTCAGTCTTCCTTCCGTGGGCGTGCATCTCGTGGCCGAGGAGGCCATTTTCGCCAGTCGTGCTCCTTCTGTCATCACACAGGTCACTCAGAGGATACATGCTGCTCCAAGCATGGGTTTCCAGCCTCGGCGCGTATAGATGAGCATATCACATCTCAGTCAGCATCCACTACAGATAACCGGTTCGAAGAGCTTGTGGCACGTCTACGAGACATTATGCCTCAATCGTCTACTGATTCTCCAGGTGGCTCTTCAAATGTTGCTGCCACAGCTTCTGCAAGTTCGTCTATCAATGCCAGTACCTCAAGTAGTGCCACTGCATATACATCTTGTCATGATCTCTCCGATTGGATTATAGATTCCGACGTCAGTCATCATCTCTACGTGACAGAGAGAGACTTGGGTCATACAGGGACATCCCATCTGGCCGCTCAGTGCTGATAGCAGATGGGACTCATTCCCCCACCGTTGGACGGGGGAGATCTCCTTAACACCTTATGTGCATCTACAGAATGTTCTACATGCTCCTGAGTTCTCCATAAATTTGTTATCTATTAGTCAGATTATGAAGGATTTGCACTGTCGTGCTTTGACCCATCCTCTCTTATTTTTCAGGACATACTAACGGGCAGGGTGATTGGTTATGGCTTTGAACAGAATGGTCTCTATCGTCAGGTCCGGCATTCTTATGCTGGCGTCTCTTCACATTCAGCCGGATCAGTCTCTCTGTACACCTGGCATCTTCGCTTTGGCCATCTTCCGCTCCAGAAAATGCGACATCTCTTGCCTCAGATATCTCCGAGTTCATCATTTCGTTGTAAAGCATATCAGTTGGGAAAGCATCATCGATCTAGCTTTCCTAGTCATCAGGGTCGGAGCAATAGCTCCCCGTTTGAATAGTTTCATATTTATATTTGGGGTCCAAGTCGTGTACCCGATCATCAGGGGCACAGGTTTTATCTAGTCGTGGTTGATGATTTTTCTTATGTATCTAGGGTCTTTCTTTTAAAGAATAAATCTGAAGCAGGGATGTTATTAAAAATCTTATTAATGAAGTGCAAAATGTCTTCTATTCTACTATAAAATATGTTCGTACAGATAATGCATTGGAATTCTGCACCCGTTCTCTCTCTCTCTCAGTTTCTTTCGTCTAAGGGTATTGTCCACCAAACCACATGTGCTTACACTTCTCAACAGAATGGAGTGGCAGAAAGAAAGCAATGTCACCTTCTTGACATCACTCGAACCCTTCTTATCCAGAGTTGTGTGCCTATCACTTTCTGGGTGGATGTTGTCCCTACAGCCTGCTACCTTGTCAATCGCATGCCATCATCTGTTCTTGGTGAGAAAATTCCACTTTCCATTATTTTCCCTGATAAGGAATTATTCTCACTTACTCCTCATGTCTTTGGTACTATGGCATTTGTTCATCACCTATCTCCTGGACTTGACAAACTCTCTCTAGAGCGGTCAAGTGTGTCTTTGTAGGTTACTCCCGAACTCAGAAGGGGTATCGTTGCGATGACCCCATAAACAAGAAATATTTTATCAATGTTGATGTTATATTTTTTGAGTCAGTTATGTACTTCTTCCCGGTCGGTGATAGGATGGTCTCGTCTACTTCTGATGATGATGTCTATGTTCCTCCTCCTAGTCTGAGTCCACCTGAGTCCAATCCCTCTCCTGTTGCTACACTACCACCACCACCACCTCTACAACCACCTGTCCCACCTTTACCTAAATTCTATACACATCGGTCAGGTCATGCTCGGACTACACGTCAGGCATCTATTACGCCTCAGGTATGTTCAGATGGCATTACTAATGATGGGTCAGATATTGTACATGTGCAGGATTCTTCAATGCAGGAGGAGGTCGCACCATCCAGTACAGCAGATGACGATCTTGATGTTCCCATTGCTATTCGGAAGCAAAAACGAGCTTGTGTGTCCCATCCATTTGCTTCTCAGGTATCCTTTCACCGCCTTACAGGTGACTTTCAGAGGTTTGTTGCGACTTTGTCTTCCGTGGATATACCACGGACCTATCAGGAAGCTATGAAGATTGATTGTTGGCGATTGGCTATGGAAGAAGAGATGTGTGCTTTACAGTCACGTGGTACATGGAGCTTGATAAATGCTCCATCTGACGCATCCATTGTTAGCTGCAAGTGGGTATTCACAGTTAAATATCATGCAGATGGCAGTCTTGATCGGTACAAAGCACGACTTGTTGCAAGGGGTTTCACACAGACCTATGGCGTGGACTATATGGATACATTTTCTCCAATGGCTCGTCACTCTACTCTTCGCATTCTCCTATCGATTGTCGTGGTATGTGACTGGTTTATATCTCAACTTGATGTCAAGAATGCCTCTTGTATGAAGATCTGCAGGAGGAAGTCTACATGCAGCAACCGCTAGGGTTCACTGTTGAGGGGGAGAATCATATAGTGTAGACTTCATAAGGCAATTTATGACCTTAAACAAAGTCCAAGGGCATGCTTCCAAAAGCTTTCTCACCTAATTGAACGACAGGAATTCAAAAGATCAAATGTGGATCACTCGTTGTTCATTCAGAAGACTTCTACAGGTACGGTTGGCATCATGGTCTATGCTGGTGATATGCTGGTTACAGGAGATGACATTCAGAGAATAGAGAGGGCAAAAGCATTTTTGGGTCGTCAGTTTGTCACAAAGGATCTGGGTACCCTAAGATACTTTCTGGGGTTGGAATTTGCCAGGAATGCACAGGATCTGGTGATGACCCAAAGGAAATACACATTTTCTGATTGAAACAAGCATGGATGGATGTAGGCCATCAAGTACTCCTATGGATCCGAGCATGAAGCTGTATGATAATGATACTGAATAAGTGGACAAGAAAAGATATAGAGAGATGGTGGGTAAGCTCCTTTATATCACCATAACTCGACCCGACATTGCTTTTGCAGTAAGCCGGGTGAGTCAATTTATGGAACAACCAAGACAAGTTCATATGGATGCCATACACATGATACTGAGGTATCTAAAGTCTTCTCCAGGCTCAAGGTTGCTATTTCGAAAGAGCACAGATTTATCTATTTCAACGTGTGCAGAAGCAGATTATGCAGGGTGTCCTAAGGATCGAAAGTCCACTTCAGGATTCGTTGTCTTCGTTGGGAGCTCTCCGGTTTCTTGGAAAAGCAAGAAACAGACTGTTGTGGCAAGATCTAACGTTGAGTCTGAATATAGTGCTATGGTGCAAGCGAGCATTGAGATGATGTGGGTTCAAGCTGTGCTAGAAGATCTACATATAGTTGTACCTTTACCCATGCAGCTTCAGTGTGACAATCAGGCAGCATTGTTTAGTGCCAACAATCCAGCATTTCATGAACGAACAAAGCATATCGAAGTAGACTGCCACTACACTAGAGATATGATCCAGAGAGGCTTGATATCTACATCTCACGTTAGCTCAGAGGATCAGACTGCCGACATATTTACCAAGCCGTTGCTTAGAGGACCCTTTCATAGATGTTCTTCCAAGCTGAGCATGATAGACATCTATGCTCCATCTTGAGGGGGAGTGTAGAGACTTATGTTATGATATTAGGTATCATTTCTTATTTTCTGTTTATTTTCTGGACTCTTATGTATTTTACCCATGAGGTCTCTCTATATAAGAGAGCCTAGGGTTCTATGGAATAACAATTCTCTTATTTCCACCAACAGTATCAATAAAAAAAACTTTTTTCCACTATAAATGGGGTGGGAGACATGTATTATATGCTTCCAAATAGATATAATTCGGGACTTACCTGACTTGGATCCAAAAATGGTTTTCTACCAACATTTTTTTGATCTTCCCGGTCCCTTTTACAAGGCTCTTCCAAATCCTCCTTCGTTCAAATGGAATCACTAGGTGGTCTTTTTTGCACGTATTTGAGCCACCTTTGCCAAATTTCTCCCATTTTCTCTTCCAACATTACTTCTTTCTGAATCCACACATCCATCAAAGAATCATCATCCCGGCTACATGCATTAATGGAACATGTCTATAATTAATTGACAAGAACTAGCTACCACGTAGCAATATAAGTCTCATTGTTGCTTTGTAGTATTTTCCTTTGAACTATAGTTTCATATCGCAAAGAACAATAAATACAGTACCCCAAGTATTTGAAAGCATTCTTTCT
Organism: Ottelia alismoides; assembly: GCA_037367405.1. NCBI lineage: Eukaryota > Viridiplantae > Streptophyta > Magnoliopsida > Alismatales > Hydrocharitaceae > Ottelia > Ottelia alismoides. Next base: position 1,286,118 of record JAZKJV010001110.1, read on the forward strand.
CGTAACAAAATGTGATCCAAACTTTCTTTATATTGAATGTACATTCCATATACTCGGGAAAACTTGCATTCTAGAGCCTCCCTCCAAACATTAAGCTTCTTTGGGAATCAATATCTTGTGTCATCTAGTAAAACAATGTAACATGCAAACACAGTGCAACACAGCACCTCCTTTCCTCTCTCCAATGCGTGCTTTGTAGGTTTATCCATGACCAAAGAAAATTGTATAAATGAAGGGTTGATCTTGGGTTCAAACCGATAATAATGTCGAAATGACATGTCGATCTAGTTAGAGTCCTCACACAGGTAATCACTTTATCACATATATCTGATGAGCGCTCCCGCACCCTTAGTTAATTCGGTCAAATTAATGGTCCAAATCAATTTTAAGTGTTCGTTGCAGTCGGATGCGGGAGGGTGATCAAAAACCACTTAAGTCAGATGTTGGTCAATTTTAAGCGGTGATATTTTTTTTTACTTGGTGAAGTCCAAGGTCGATCTCAGGGAGGCAACTGTCTCCTTAGGTTGATTACAACAATTTACAAGTGTTTGATATTCGGGGAACAATTTTTTGGTATTTTTAATTCCTATGCAGACATATGCAGACAATTCTTAGCCAATTTAAAGTCAAATTGAATTGATGTGTCAAACGAAGTCCAAAAATAATGAAAATTGGCCAGAAGATATTTATGATGAAAATGACCTACACTAATTTTTTTGGAATTTTTCGACTCAAAATAAATTTTCTGTGAATTAACTAAACAGACAGAGTGATTTTCAGTGTTTAATTTTTAATAAATATCAAACCACAATTTCTCCAAGAACCAAAATTATCCTAGGAAGGTCTAATGATCAGGGACCTAGGAAAATTGACAGAACTTAAATTTGTTGTGAAATGAATTAATTAAAATTAATTAAAGAAAATCACTAAACTATTTATTGAGGCCTCGTTATGCGTGCAAATGACATGAAATTTTTATGGAGTGTTTAAAATGGTGTCCTCAAGCTACTGTGAATTTTTGGTGATTTTTGAAGGCACTGATATTTAATTAAAAATCAAAAGGCATCACTGGGCAAAATATGTCACAAATGAACCAATTAATTCATTGATAATTCAATTAAGCCAACAAAATTCAGACACGTGTACAAACTGATAGAGGACAAAATTCTCAACAACTTGCAATTTTTAGAATGTCAAAATGATGAAAAATGCATGCTATGGACACGTGCAAACACAAGGGTATAAATGCAATACTGGAAAATAAAATTTCAATAAGTAAACGTGCTGACAGGGACTAAAATGCAATTACCTATACTATGCAGGACTTGAATGCAATTTCTCCACGAACCACGTGCTCCTCACGTGATGTCTGCTTCATAGGGACCTCTTCGCAATTTGTGAAAGCTCCAGGGGCGTCGGTGCAAATATCCCAGGCCGCACGTGCTCCTCACGTGGGGCGACCTAGGTTCGGAGGCCTTCGGAGGCTCGGGTCGAGGCTCGGGTCTTCTGGAGGCTCGGGCTAGCCTCGGAGCAGCTTCGGGTTACCCGAGCCTAGGCTTGGGAGGCCGAGGCTCGGATAGGGCGACGTGGCGGACTGGAGGCCCTTGGATCACGATGGATCCAAGGGTTGTCGATGAAGACGCGTGGCGGCTGGTGAGGCGTCCGATCCGAGGTGTAATCGACGGTCGAGGACGAGGGCGGCGAAGAGACGCGTGGCGAGGCGGGGTCCGTTCGATCAGAGGATCGAACGGCTGCTGCTTCTTCTCCTTCAACGGGCCTCCGCTGCCTGCGGAGGAGATGGCTGCGCTCCGGTGAAGGGGGCCGAGCTCCGCCTCGGTGGCCAAGCTCCGGTGATGAGCTCCGTCAGCTCCCACCTAGCTCGGAAGAAGCGGAAGTGAAAGGCGGAGCCTCCGGTGGTCTCTGGATGACTGGAGGAGTGTTGGAGCTCTGCGGCGATGAAGCTCGAAGGGAGCTCCGGCGAGGCTCCGGCCAATGAAAGATTGAGGACCTGCGAAGGGTTAGATGGATAGCCGAGGCGTGCAGGTGTTCGTGGAGGTGAGGTGAGTGAGCGGCGAGGCCTACGGTGGAGTGCGATGGTCTGGCGGGTAAGCTCCGGCCAAATGGCGGAGCTGCTAGTCGGAGGAAGGTGGTATGCGTCGTCGGAGAGCGTTGAGGGGTCAGCGAGGATCGGAGCTTCGACGCGAAGCTCGCCGAGGTGGTTGGAAGGTGCGAGGGTGATCAATGACAGCGAATAAAAGCAGAGAAAAAGCAAGAAAAAGAAGAAGAAGATCGGAGATCGATGGAGGGAGTTACCTGGGAATTGGAGCTCCGCTGGGAGTTCCAGGTCGTCGCTCAAGAGGTCGGTAAAGCCCCGAGCTCGTGCAGCTGCTCGGAGGAGTGGCTGCGACACGGCGGTGGGCCGAGGATCTCGCCGGAGAAGACGCCGGTCTTCGCTCGAAGAGACGGCCAATTGCTGTCACCAATTGAGAGCTCTGAGCTCGGGGGTTTCTCCTGGAGTGGCGGATGGCGATGAAGGTGGCCGGAGGGCGAGTATTTATAGGATGGAAGTCTCGGCAGAGCTGGTGATGGGGCGAAGTTCATGGCTGTCGTGGGGCGAGTGTGGCGGAGATGGTGGTGTGCGAGGGAGCTGGCGAGGGAGATGGATGAGTGGGGTGTGTCGTGGGGGTGATGGTGGTCGAAGAAGGTGGCTGGAGTGCGGCCAAGAATAGGAAGGGGCAGCCCCTCCCGCAAGGCGGAGATCGTGGGAGAGAGGGGGTGCCCGAGGTAGGGGACGAAGTCTCCTCCGTTGGATCGTGTGATCCAACGGTGGAGATTAGATCGTGGTGAGCGGGTGTGATTAGATCGAGGGGAGGCGATCTGAGGGTCGTGGAGCCACCACGTGGCGGGACGAGGTCGAAGCGCGATCCCACGGATGGGATGAAAAGTGGGGGAATGATCGAACGGCTGAGGGGATAGGCAGCGGCTGCGGTTGAGATGGAGAGTCCAGGTTGCGATCGAAGGGCGCATAGCGCGCCACGTGTCGTCATGTGGGCGCGGCGCTAACGGATGGTGGTGATGAGGAGTAGGAGACAATCGGACGGCTGAGGGAGTGAGCGCACGTGGTCACAGAGGGGCCGTTGGATCTGAGGAGCGATCCAACGGTGGGGGGGCGAAGGCGGATCAGACAAAGGGCAGCGGGCCGCGTGGCGCAATCCGAGGGCGCCACGTGGCCTGCTGTGATTGGCTGGAAGGGAAAACACGTGTAGAGAGAAGAGGAGGCCGAATTTGGAAAAACTCAAAACATGAAAGTTGTAGATCTTGATGAGATCTACAAGTTTCATGTTGACCAAAGACGGAGATGAGGTCAAATATGGTACATAAATACAAGGATACATAAATGTACATATGTAGTATACAAAATGACCCAAAAACCCAAGTTCCTCATACAAGCTCCAATTGCAATGAAATTAGTCTCATTTTAAAGGTCTTTTCATATGTAGTATTCTAAGAGTGAGTAGACCTAATTATGGGTTTGTATGCGGGCTTTATGTGTGTTTTAATGTACAAGGACTCTCAGGACAATTGGGCTATTTTACAAGGGTGGTTTTTGGCACTCTTCTCTATATTATTAATGAATATATACATATATTATAGAGAGGAAGTTATTTGATGAAGAAGAATTTTACAGGGGATTTCTGGCTTCTTATTTAAATGCAGATGAGCTGCTAAAATGCATGAATTATGAATGCATGCATGAGTGTTATGTATGCAAGATAAAAGGAAATATGCCTCTATTTTCTCGGGAACAAGGCTCTATTTTTGACTTTTGATGTGATGAATCACAGATTCATCAACCCCCTATACTTAAACCTTGCTCGTCCCCGAGCAACTAAATGAAATGCAAGAGCGAAATGATTTTGGGTTCCATACCAAGGTCATGAACAAAAGTTGAAAATGGAGCCTGACTCGACCTTTGGATTAATAGTGTAGCGGAACCTTATTTGGATCTGAACTTAAGACCTAACAGACTTCAAGTTCCACAAGTCTTCTATTCAAGACGCCTTAACAGTCAGGTCAGAATAATTCCTCAAACGCAAATTTCTGATGACTATGATTCTTACTTGTACTGTGTAAGTGAGATGTAGCTCTCCACATCAGAAATGGTTCGGAACCAGCCTCCTCTAACAAGGTAACTCAATAACCTGGTCCAGTAACTCTTTCCTCGAGGAGCGGGGTATTCCCTTCTAAGTTCAAGTGCGACCAACCCAAGAGGAGGGGGTAGAGAAAAGAATGGACGGTGGCCAGTGTAGCCACCTATCCCGGGATGCCTGACCAGTGTAGCCAAGTCATCCAGCTGCATTTTCCTTGCTAATATACATACTCCGACAGGTATTATTCTTTTTCTTGGACCTGTCTGATTTTTTTGGAGTTCTTTCTTGCATTTTTTTTTTTTGGAACTATATTCAAGGTGCAGCATATACATCAGGAGTTTTTCCTCTTGAGCCAGTAGACTATCCCTCTTTTGAAGCATTATTGCAACCCACAGCATCCCGTCCTTAGCCTTCATCACCACTAGACCAAGTTGAGACGCACTTCCTTCACTATAAGAAGAAGAGAGGTTCCGCCTAGAAGTACTACCCTCATATGCTACCCCAAGTCAAAGGAAACTACCTCCTTACCACCTCATCAATGAAGAGCTACGTGCATAGTGTTTGTCCAAGTTAGGTCATTATCTAAGAGAATCCTGCGTATGCACGAGATATTCTACTTAGACTAGTCAAGATGACATGTGAACATAGACTTGTGGACTCAAAGAATTAAGTCTCTTGACCTGAGAAATCTTAACTCCAGTTCCTATAAGGTTCCTCTGAAATTAGGTGGATTAAGGTCAAATCAAGTCCATCCTCAATATCTACTCATAACTTGGTTCAGAACCCACTAGCTTTTCACTTTGCATATGCAGAAATATGCAGATGAGATGAGATGTCATGCTATGAAAATGCAGGACTCTTTTTATTAGTTTCTATGCAGGGATGATATGCAAGAGTAAATAAGAAGCCTTTATTTTTTCGGGAACAAGGCTCTATTTTTTTTTTTTTATGTTTTTTTTTCGATTTTTACCCACCCGTAATTATTGCAAAATATGTACAACAGTACGCGAAAGTACGAGCTATGGGTAAAGTATATATGTAATATATACACGCCCCCCTATACTTAGCGTGTGCTATGTCCTCAGAGCACAAAGAGCGAGGAAAAGACATAGCTCGTGCTAAGCGTAGGAGAGCCAAAAAGAAATAGTAAGTATAGAAGTCGTCTCGCCCCCCTATACTTAGGCTCTGGCAGCCTAAGTGTAGAAGAAGATCAGAAATGGGGCGGACGAGGTTAAGAGGAGAAATGGAGGAGTATCAGTGCGGGCATCGGTCCCCCCTATACTTAGGCTTAGGTCAGCCTAAGTATTGGTAGGAAATGAGTATAAGGACCAATGTGATCTGAAGAATGTACAGTGAATCGACTCGGGTGACCCCTTCCCCTTATACTTAGGATCTGGTCATCCTAAGTACAGTCCGAGATAATGATTCGATGATGTGGGGACGGGCTACTAGAATCGTGAAGGTAAGGATAGGATATACAGGAAGAATGATATATATACAGCTGAGTCGGTCTGAATCTTCTGAAGATGCTGCTGATGGCTGGAGTTCATTGCTGCAAGGTCTCATACGCGGCTTGAGATGTATCTGCTGTATCTATCTCGCATATGAATACAATCTCCTCCACATGGACTAACTGTTCATTGGATTCGACGAAGTGCTTCAACAGCTGCCCATTTACTAGGAATGTTGGTGCGTCATCTGCGAGATCTGAGATCTCGACACATCCACTATCATGCACCGTTCGGACAATGAATGGTCCCGTCCATTTAGACTTTAGTTTGCCTTGGAAAGTCTTCAGCCTGGCATTGAACAACCATACCTTCTGTCCAGGAACGAAGGTCTTTCGTCTGATATATCTATCGTGCCAACGCTTTACCTTGTCCTTGTACACCACACTGTTGTCGTATGCTCGGTTTCTGACTTCCACAAGCTCATTCAGATCCATGTCTCTTTGTTTCTGGCCTAGGTGTGTGTTCCAGTTGACCTTCTTTATTGCCCATTCTGATTTGTGCACTAACTCTGCGGGCAAATGGCACGGCTTTCCGAATACCATTCGGAATGGGGAGGTGCCTAACGGAGTCTTGTAAGCCGTCCTATACGCCCAGAGGACTTGATCCAAGATCTGAGACCAGTCCTTCCTGTCTGGGCGGACGAGCTTTTGCAGTATGGTTTTCACCTCCCTATTCGACACCTCAGCCATACCATTGGTTTGTGGGTGGTAAGGACTAGCGACATGGTGTTCGATGCCGTAGTCCGTCAGGAGTTTCTTCACCTCCCGATTCACAAAGTGGCTACCCCCATCTGATATCATCATTTTGGGGATCCCGAACCTAGAGATTATGTGCTCTCTGATAAATTTACAGACAGTCCTGCTGTCTGCGGCTCGGGTCGGGATAGCCTCCACCCATCTGGACAGATAGTCAACCGCAAGGAGGATGTATTCAAACCCGTGGCTGACAGGGAATGGGCCCATGAAATCGATGCCCCAGGCGTCAAAGACATCACAAATGATGACTGGCTGCATTGGCATCTCATCCTTGGAACCAACGGTTCCTCCCATCCTCTGGCAAACTGGGCACGACTTCGCGAAGGCGGTGGCATCGCGAAACAAAGTCGGCCAGTAGAAGCCACATTGAAGTACCTTCCATGCGGTCCTCTTCCCGGAGTGGTGTCCTCCTGCCTCTAAGCTATGGCATAAAGAAAGGACACTCTGGTATTCCTCCTGAGGAATACAACGTCTCCAGACACAATCCGGTCCTTCAAAGAAAAGGATCGGATCCTCCCAATGGTAGTGTCTAGCGTCCGACTTTAATCGGTCAATTTGGTTCTTGGGCCAATCCTCGGGAACTTTCTTGGAGACAAGATAGTTCACGATATTGGCATACCATGGGAGTGAGTCGATAACAAAAATCGACTCGTCAGGGAAGGAGTCTCGAATCGGGGAAACCTCGGAAGTATTAAGATCTTCGAGACGAGAGAGATGATCGGCTACTACGTTCTTCTTTCCAGGTTTATCACGGATGTCCAAATCAAACTCCTGGAGAAGTAAAATCCAACGAAGAAGACGCGCCTTCGCGTCCTTCTTCTCCATTAAATATCGTAGTGCCGTGTGGTCTGTGAACACAGTTACCTTGGATCCGATTAAATGAGATCTGAATTTGTCCAAGGCAAACACTACCGCAAGCATTTCCTTTTCGGTAACTGTATAGTTACGCTGAGCAGAATCAAGCACTTTGCTTGCGTAGTGAATTGCAAACGGGACGCCATCTCTTCTTTGTCCCAATACAGCCCCAACAGCATAATCTGAGGCGTCCGTCATGATCTCAAAAGGGAGAAACCAATCCGGGGCTTGTAAGATGGGTGCGTCCATGATCATTCCTTGTAATCGCTTAAAGGCCTCAAGACACTTGTGATCGACAATAAACTCCGCGTCTTTGCCTAAAAGCTCAGTTAGCGGCCGGGCAATCTTAGAAAAATCCTTTATAAATCTCCGATAAAATCCGACATGCCCGAGGAACGACCGCAACTGCCGTACGTTGGTTGGTGGCTGGAGTCGTCTGATCACATCCACCTTGGCAGGGTCAACCCCCATTCCTCTCTTGGAGATGACATGCCCCAACACTATGCCCTCCGTCACCATAAAGTGACTTTTCTCCCAGGAGAGCACCAGATTAACCTCACAACATCTCTTGAGGACTCGGTCCAGATTCCTAAGACAGGAATCAAAAGAGTCGCCGTGGACCGAGAAGTCATCCATGAAGACTTCCAGGAATTCGCCGACCATTTCGGCGAATACAGCAATCATGCACCTTTGAAAAGTACCTGGAGCATTGCATAGCCCAAAAGGCATGCGCCTGAAAGCATAGGTACCAAAGGGGCATGTGAACGTGGTCTTTTCCTGGTCCTCTGGAGCTATGGCTACTTGATTGTAGCCTGAGAACCCATCAAGAAAACAAAAGAATTCTTTCCCCGCTAGTCTTTCTAAAATCTGATCAATAAATGGTAGGGGGAAATGATCCTTTTTCGTCGCGGCATTCAGGCGTCTGTAATCCACACAGACGCGCCACGACGTGGGTACTCTTGTCACGATCTCCTCTCCGTCCTCATTGGTGGTCGTCTGAATTCCCGACTTTTTCGGGACAACGTGGATTGGGGCCACCCACTTAGAATCGGAGATTGGGTAAATGAAACCCGCGTCGCACCATTTTTCTATCTCTTTCTTCACAACCTCTCGTAGATTTGGATTCAACCGACGTTGGAATTCACGAGAGGGTTTGGCTTCGTTCTCCAAGTATATATGGTGCGAACACAGAGCGGGATTTATCCCGTGGAGATCGGAAATGCTCCAGCCTATTGCCTTGCGGTTCTTCTCCAGGATCTCTAGCAAGCGAGACTCCTGCTCCTCGGTCAATTGCGAACTGATAATGACCGGAAATTTCTTGTCCTGGCCCGCAAGGAAGGCATATTTCAGAGTTGTGGGTAAAGGTTTGAGCTCAGGGATGGTATGATCGTCTAAGAAGTCTGGCTCAATCAGATCTGGTTTGGTGTTGGAAGTGGCTGAATCCTGTTCTGCATTGGCTGCCACCAAGCTCGGCTCTGGAGTCGGATCGTCAAAGGTCTCCATGCAATCGGCAAACGCCTCGTCCGACTCGTCATCCTCATCTTCCGATTGTCCTAAGGATGTAAGGACTGACAGGCCCACTTGGGCCTCTGTGTCATCGAAGATGTAGGGCGATGCAGGCTCAGAGCTGTACTCGTTCCTGAATATCTCGCAGACTGACTCATGCACTGGATCATCTTCAAAGGAGATGGACACATCGGTGCTGGCTGGGTTCTGTCTCCATGGCCCAACTAAGTCTACATGTTCACGGTCTGTTTCGAGAGAAGAGTACTCGGTGCTGGATTCGGAGTCTGGTCTCTGCCATCTCGTCTGCTTCATCTCTAATTCCTCATCTCCGCCTGGAGTTTGGAACTGAATTTTCCCATTCTTATAATCGAATAAGGCCCCTGCTGTTCTGAGGAAGGGCCTACCCAAAATGATCTGGGAATCTCTCCAATTACGAGGGGTTTCCATATCGAGGACAGTAAAGTCCACCATGTATTCTTGCCCCTCGACTTTGATCACAATGTTCCTTAACTCTCCTTGGGACTTCTTAGTGGATTTGTCTGCGAACTGAAGAATAGCTCTAGATTTCCTAAGAGGTCCGAGATTGAGCCGCTCATAGAGGGTTGTGGGCATCAAGTTGATAGAGGAACCATTGTCCAGGAGAGTGCGTGCAAACGCGATGTCATCAACATGACTCACTACATAGTGTGCACCCATGTCTCTTCGTTTCCGAGGAAACGAGTTCTTTATTGCACAAGTTGTGGCTACTGACAGGACGTGTTTCTCAACACGGCTTTTGGTTTTCCTGCTAACCCTAGTAGGTGTGCATCTCACCTTAAGGTATTTTTGGAATGCAGGGGTCATTTCCACGAACTTGTCAAAGGGTATTGTGACCTTGATATGTTTGTTACAAAACTCAGCCATCTCAGGGTCATCTTTTTGGATTTTTTTGTTTTTCTTCTTCCCACCCTTGAGAGCTTGGGGGAAAGGGATTATTAACTCAGGTTCTGGAACTGAAATATCTTCATTAGCTGCTGAAACTGAGTTCTGAACAAGACTCTGACTCGGACTTTTATACAGACTCTGACTCTGACTCTGACGAAAGGGAAAATGCTTGGGCGAAACCGGTGATGCTTCTTCCGCTTCTTCTGGCTGGTCCTCCTCAGATGGAGGTGCGGGCTCATCGGTGTCGTCGGACTCGGGATGACTGCGGGGCTGGTGCTTCGAGGACTCAGATGTCCTCTTCTTCTGCTGGCGGTGACGGTGGTGCTCCTCCTCTTCCTCCTCCGAATTCTCCTCAGGTTGAATTTCGGAGGTTCCTTCCTGTTGTGCCCGTGCCCGATCAGGTATGATCACGGTCCTTCCGCTCCTGAGGGACATATGGTTAACATTATCATACGAAGGGATCTCATGTTCAGATAAATAATTATCTGAATAGTATACCTGATCTCGGGGTCGGTTCTGGCCTTGATGTATGCTATTTGGGTTGGCCTGAACCTGTGCGGGAATTGGAGTCCTTGGCGCCATTTGTTGGTCCTGAGCACGAGAGACCCGATTGATGTCGGTTCTCATGTCCAGGTAATCGTTCTGCATCTGCTGGACCCTATCAGACAGGGTCTGGATCGCCAAGGTGAGGGACTCCAATTCGGTGGGCTGGGCTGGCTGCTGAGTGGATGCGGTCCTGAACTGGCCCTGCTGGCCGTGCCGGTACTGCTGCTGATGGGGCGGTGCTGGCCCCTGCTGGTAGGTGCGCTGCTGCGGCTGGTACCCCTGTTCTGGCCTGGACTGATATCGCGGGATTGTGACGGGCCTGGTCTCCTGGTAAACTGGGGTTGGGCGGTGTGCCTGGTCCTTCCCCATCTCGATTTGCCTGACTAGTGGGTCACGGCTATACCAGAGCCCGTTGATCTCGTAAACGGGCGGAGGCTCCTCATACTCTGTCTCCACTGGTGGGGATGCATGATGGTTCTGCTGGGTGTAAGTCTGATCCCAGCTGCTCTGAGACCCCGATGCCTGTTCCTGTACAAGATGGACTCGATGTATAGGTACAGGTGGTGCAGAAGGGGTGGGTAGCTTAATCTTGGCTACCTTTTCAGAGAGTTCCTCCACCTTTTTGGGAAGGCTCGAAAGAGACTCCATCTCCGCGACTCTCTTGTGGATCTGCTCGACCATAGTAAGCTTGTCTGCAATCATCCCCATGCTGGGAATGAGGTCCTCTGTCAGATCTGCAACAGTCCTTCTAGTCGTCTCATTGGATAGAATCGAGGGAGACGACTGATAGGCCCTTGTGGCCTGCGACCTGCCGGTTTCTGCCATCTGCTCTAGAATTTTCCATACGGCGTGCTCGTTCTTGTTCAGGTAGCTTCCTCCGCAGGCGGCACTGACTAACCCCTGCATCTCTGGGGTTAGGCCGCAGAACAAGGTCTGGACTAAGATCGCCTTAGAAATGCCGTGGCATGGGCATTTCTGTACTAAGTCATTGAACCTGTCCCACGCCTCGTGGAACGGTTCGCAGGGTCCTTGGGCGAAGCTGGCAATCTTCGTTCGCATCTGATTGGTTCTACTGAGTGGGTAGAACTTCTTCAAGAAGAGGTCCTTGAACTGCATCCAGGTAGTACATACCACCCCTAGGTTTTTCAGCCAATGTGCAGCCTTATCTCCTAAGGCAAACGGGGTGGCTTTCAGCCGGATATAATCTTGGCCAACATTGGGATGGCTCAGATTATTGCAAACTAGTTCGAAGTCACGGAGGAAAGTGTACGGCTCTTCGCTTAGGTTTCCGTTGAACTTCGGCAGCAGGCTAAGGAAGTGGGGCTTCAGCTCGAATGCCTGGTCGGGAACTGCAGGTGCTAGCCAATTCTGGATTTCGTTCTCCGCCGGGTTATAGGTATCGACCATTGGTCGGTCGATCCCTTCAGCTACTATTATTCGCCCCATTCGTGCAGTGAGATCAGCATTTTTCTGTTCAGCTTCAGCAAGGCGTCTTAGAATCTGTCTCATCTGGTCCTCATCAGGCGGCATCTTTGGTGGCATTTCTTCCTCTACTTCTGGGGATTGGAAAATAAGGTCGGTGTTAGAGGTTGAATCAAGGAAGGGATAACCGAGGCAATGATCTTCCTCGGTAATCTCAGAGGAGATACAAGGGTTGGTTTGAGAGTAACCACCCTGAGCAGGAGGGAACCAGGACTCAAGAGGGTCATGAGTCCTGGGTGTTCCAAGGTGCGCTCGGACCGGAAAAGACGAGTTACTTGGGGGACTCATAGAGAGATTAGTGAACGGTGCGTCGAGATCTCCCCAGTTACTCATCTTGGTGAAGCAAGAAGAAGATAGGATTTTACTCCTACCTGAAGCAAGCACAAAATCAATCCAAGACCCTGGATTCACACTCAACACAGTGAAGGACTCAAAGTTGAGTCCAATTTATCTTGTAGTTTTTAAGTGTGATTTTCAAGCAAATCTAGCAAGGATTACGCGGCCTAGAGGGAAGTCGGCTCAGAGCCGGATGCGTCTTCCCTGTCTATCCTGTCGTCTAAGATACCGCCGCTCCTTCCTTTCTTCGCTCCTATCCCAAGCCGATGGACTCAGTGACCATGCCCCTATCTACCTGCAAGCAGGCGGAGGCTGACAAGGCTGGAACTTCGCCCCGGAGGGTTACTAGCAACTTGTCGCGAAGTACCGCAATTTCGCCCCTATCTACCTGAGACAGGCGGAGGCTACTTGGTACTAGTCAAAGAGTCTGAAAATATTCGGCTCGTGATATTTGCTAGGATCAGTTAGAACGTGATATGGAAGACGGGGATTTGGGCTCTACCTTAGGGTGTTCACACACACTCAGGTACCCTCACTCAGCCTGAAACAAGGTCGGGGATTAGTCTCCCGCAAACAATTTTCAGCTTTTATTCCCTTTTATGGTCAATACTGTTAGCAGTCCCAGTTTTAAAATTAGGTTATCACTGTAATTAATCACCACAAAGCACGCCTATCGGACAGTCCCAATTTCCTTTTTAATTAAGTGAGAAAATCAGAGGGGGGAAATCGAGAAAAGCCGATGCAAGTTGAAATCTATGATGCGTATGCCAAGTAGAGAATACTTACAGTGGTCCTTCGCTTCTTGATGCAGGATGCTATACAGAATTGAAAACTCTACCCTACATGCAAATGCAAGCGATGAAAGCCGCTCCTAGACAGGCAGTTCTATTAACGTGAAGAACAGTTTAATTTGAACTTAGTCCTGCGGTCTAGGTGCGTCTATTAAGTGTGTTGTGTGGTCCTATAGATTACGAGCACAAACAAGTCCTAGAGTGGCTCGAGGAGCCGCTAGTGCAAGCTAAATTACCAATCAACCACACAGCACACGGGACACGGTTTTCCACTATATTTACACGCGCGAGATCCCAAACGGGAACCGCTGGAAATAATGCAAAAGAAAAATAATTAAAAAGAATACAATGCCTCTCTTTCTCTCCACACAATCTAAATGCTAAGTCCTTGAAGCGTCGCCGACTCCTCGCGGTCCTCGCACAAAAATTAAATGAAGGTCAGAGAGTGACACAAAAATAATGCAAAGGAAATAAATGAGAGAAATAATCACAAGAAAAACCGGGGGTCAGACTACCCGGGGATTAGAAGATCAAACACTCAAAAATATGCTACAAATTAACCTAAGCCGTGCCTCCCCGGCAACGGCGCCATTTTGATGGGCGCTCCCGCACCCTTAGTTAATTCGGTCAAATTAATTTTAAGTGTTCGTTGCAGTCGGATGCGGGAGGTTGATCAAAAACCACTTAAGTCAGATGTTGGTCAATTTTAAGCGGTGATATTTTTTTTACTTGGTGAAGTCCAAGGTCGATCTCAGGGAGGCAACTGTCTCCTTAGGTTGATTACAACAATTTACAAGTGTTTGATATTCGGGGAACAATTTTTTGGTATTTTTAATTCCTATGCAGACATATGCAGACAATTCTTAGCCAATTTAAAGTCAAATTTAATTGATGTGTCAAACGAAGTCCAAAAATAATGAAAATTGGCCAGAAGATTATTTATGATGAAAATGACCTACACTAATTTTTTTGGAATTTTTCGACTCAAAATAAATTTTCTGTGAATTAACTAAACAGACAGAGTGATTTTCAGTGTTTAATTTTTAATAAATATCAAACCACAATTTCTCCAAGAACCAAAATTATCCTAGGAAGGTCTAATGATCAGGGACCTAGGAAAATTGACAGAACTTAAATTTGTTGTGAAATGAATTAATTAAAATTAATTAAAGAAAATCACTAAACTATTTATTGAGGCCTCGTTATGCGTGCAAATGACATGAAATTTTTATGGAGTGTTTAAAATGGTGTCCTCAAGCTACTGTGAATTTTTGGTGATTTTTGAAGGCACTGATATTTAATTAAAAATCAAAAGGCATCACTGGGCAAAATATGTCACAAATGAACCAATTAATTCATTGATAATTCAATTAAGCCAACAAAATTCAGACACGTGTACAAACTGATAGAGGACAAAATTCTCAACAACTTGCAATTTTTAGAATGTCAAAATGATGAAAAATGCATGCTATGGACACGTGCAAACACAAGGGTATAAATGCAATACTGGAAAATAAAATTTCAATAAGTAAACGTGCTGACAGGGACTAAAATGCAATTACCTATACTATGCAGGACTTGAATGCAATTTCTCCACGAACCGCGTGCTCCTCACGTGATGTCTGCTTCATAGGGACCTCTTCGCAATTTGTGAAAGCTCCAGGGGCGTCGGTGCAAATATCCCAGGCCGCACGTGCTCCTCACGTGGGGCGACCTAGGTTCGGAGGCCTTCGGAGGCTCGGGTCGAGGCTCGGGTCTTCTGGAGGCTCGGGCTAGCCTCGGAGCAGCTTCGGGTTACCCGAGCCTAGGCTTGGGAGGCCGAGGCTCGGATAGGGCGACGTGGCGGACTGGAGGCCCTTGGATCACGATGGATCCAAGGGTTGTCGATGAAGACGCGTGGCGGCTGGTGAGGCGTCCGATCCGAGGTGTAATCGACGGTCGAGGACGAGGGCGGCGAAGAGACGCGTGGCGAGGCGGGGTCCGTTCGATCAGAGGATCGAACGGCTGCTGCTTCTTCTCCTTCAACGGGCCTCCGCTGCCTGCGGAGGAGATGGCTGCGCTCCGGTGAAGGGGGCCGAGCTCCGCCTCGGTGGCCAAGCTCCGGTGATGAGCTCCGTCAGCTCCCACCTAGCTCGGAAGAAGCGGAAGTGAAAGGCGGAGCCTCCGGTGGTCTCTGGATGACTGGAGGAGTGTTGGAGCTCTGCGGCGATGAAGCTCGAAGGGAGCTCCGGCGAGGCTCCGGCCAATGAAAGATTGAGGACCTGCGAAGGGTTAGATGGATAGCCGAGGCGTGCAGGTGTTCGTGGAGGTGAGGTGAGTGAGCGGCGAGGCCTACGGTGGAGTGCGATGGTCTGGCGGGTAAGCTCCGGCCAAATGGCGGAGCTGCTAGTCGGAGGAAGGTGGTATGCGTCGTCGGAGAGCGTTGAGGGGTCAGCGAGGATCGGAGCTTCGACGCGAAGCTCGCCGAGGTGGTTGGAAGGTGCGAGGGTGATCAATGACAGCGAATAAAAGCAGAGAAAAAGCAAGAAAAAGAAGAAGAAGATCGGAGATCGATGGAGGGAGTTACCTGGGAATTGGAGCTCCGCTGGGAGTTCCAGGTCGTCGCTCAAGAGGTCGGTAAAGCCCCGAGCTCGTGCAGCTGCTCGGAGGAGTGGCTGCGACACGGCGGTGGGCCAAGGATCTCGCCGGAGAAGACGCCGGTCTTCGCTCGAAGAGACGGCCAATTGCTGTCACCAATTGAGAGCTCTGAGCTCGGGGGTTTCTCCTGGAGTGGCGGATGGCGATGAAGGTGGCCGGAGGGCGAGTATTTATAGGATGGAAGTCTCGGCAGAGCTGGTGATGGGGCGAAGTTCATGGCTGTCGTGGGGCGAGTGTGGCGGAGATGGTGGTGTGCGAGGGAGCTGGCGAGGGAGATGGATGAGTGGGGTGTGTCGTGGGGGTGATGGTGGTCGAAGAAGGTGGCTGGAGTGCGGCCAAGAATAGGAAGGGGCAGCCCCTCCCGCAAGGCGGAGATCGTGGGAGAGAGGGGGTGCCCGAGGTAGGGGACGAAGTCTCCTCCGTTGGATCGTGTGATCCAACGGTGGAGATTAGATCGTGGTGAGCGGGTGTGATTAGATCGAGGGGAGGCGATCTGAGGGTCGTGGAGCCACCACGTGGCGGGACGAGGTCGAAGCGCGATCCCACGGATGGGATGAAAAGTGGGGGAATGATCGAACGGCTGAGGGGATAGGCAGCGGCTGCGGTTGAGATGGAGAGTCCAGGTTGCGATCGAAGGGCGCATAGCGCGCCACGTGTCGTCATGTGGGCGCGGCGCTAACGGATGGTGGTGATGAGGAGTAGGAGACAATCGGACGGCTGAGGGAGTGAGCGCACGTGGTCACAGAGGGGCCGTTGGATCTGAGGAGCGATCCAACGGTGGGGGGGCGAAGGCGGATCAGACAAAGGGCAGCGGGCCGCGTGGCGCAATCCGAGGGCGCCACGTGGCCTGCTGTGATTGGCTGGAAGGGAAAACACGTGTAGAGAGAAGAGGAGGCCGAATTTGGAAAAACTCAAAACATGAAAGTTGTAGATCTTGATGAGATCTACAAGTTTCATGTTGACCAAAGACGGAGATGAGGTCAAATATGGTACATAAATACAAGGATACATAAATGTACATATGTAGTATACAAAATGACCCAAAAACCCAAGTTCCTCATACAAGCTCCAATTGCAATGAAATTAGTCTCATTTTAAAGGTCTTTTCATATGTAGTATTCTAAGAGTGAGTAGACCTAATTATGGGTTTGTATGCGGGCTTTATGTGTGTTTTAATGTACAAGGACTCTCAGGACAATTGGGCTATTTTACAAGGGTGGTTTTTGGCACTCTTCTCTATATTATTAATGAATATATACATATATTATAGAGAGGAAGTTATTTGATGAAGAAGAATTTTACAGGGGATTTCTGGCTTCTTATTTAAATGCAGATGAGCTGCTAAAATGCATGAATTATGAATGCATGCATGAGTGTTATGTATGCAAGATAAAAGGAAATATGCCTCTATTTTCTCGGGAACAAGGCTCTATTTTTGACTTTTGATGTGATGAATCACAGATTCATCAACCCCCTATACTTAAACCTTGCTCGTCCCCGAGCAACTAAATGAAATGCAAGAGCGAAATGATTTTGGGTTCCATACCAAGGTCATGAACAAAAGTTGAAAATGGAGCCTGACTCGACCTTTGGATTAATAGTGTAGCGGAACCTTATTTGGATCTGAACTTAAGACCTAACAGACTTCAAGTTCCACAAGTCTTCTATTCAAGACGCCTTAACAGTCAGGTCAGAATAATTCCTCAAACGCAAATTTCTGATGACTATGATTCTTACTTGTACTGTGTAAGTGAGATGTAGCTCTCCACATCAGAAATGGTTCGGAACCAGCCTCCTCTAACAAGGTAACTCAATAACCTGGTCCAGTAACTCTTTCCTCGAGGAGCGGGGTATTCCCTTCTAAGTTCAAGTGCGACCAACCCAAGAGGAGGGGGTAGAGAAAAGAATGGACGGTGGCCAGTGTAGCCACCTATCCCGGGATGCCTGACCAGTGTAGCCAAGTCATCCAGCTGCATTTTCCTTGCTAATATACATACTCCGACAGGTATTATTCTTTTTCTTGGACCTGTCTGATTTTTTTTGGAGTTCTTTCTTGCATTTTTTTTTTTTTTGGAACTATATTCAAGGTGCAGCATATACATCAGGAGTTTTTCCTCTTGAGCCAGTAGACTATCCCTCTTTTGAAGCATTATTGCAACCCACAGCATCCCGTCCTTAGCCTTCATCACCACTAGACCAAGTTGAGACGCACTTCCTTCACTATAAGAAGAAGAAGAGAGGTTCCGCCTAGAAGTACTACCCTCATATGCTACCCCAAGTCAAAGGAAACTACCTCCTTACCACCTCATCAATGAAGAGCTACGTGCATAGTGTTTGTCCAAGTTAGGTCATTATCTAAGAGAATCCTGCGTATGCACGAGATATTCTACTTAGACTAGTCAAAGATGACATTGTGAACATAGACTTGTGGACTCAAAGAATTAAGTCTCTTGACCCTGAGAAATCTTAACTCCAGTTCCTATAAGGTTCCTCTGAAATTAGGTGGATTAAGGTCAAATCAAGTCCATCCTCCAATATCTACTCATAACTTGGTTCAGAACCCACTAGCTTTTCACTTTGCATATGCAGAAATATGCAGATGAGATGAGATGTCATGCTATGAAAATGCAGGACTCTTTTTATTAGTTTCTATGCAGGGGATGATATGCAAGAGTAAATAAGAAGCCTTTATTTTTTCGGAACAAGGCTCTATTTTTTTTTTTATGTTTTTTTTTCGATTTTTACCCACCCGTAATTATTGCAAAATATGTACAACAGTACGCGAAAGTACGAGCTATGGGTAAAGTATATATGTAATATATACACGCCCCCCTATACTTAGCGTGTGCTATGTCCTCAGAGCACAAAGAGCGAGGAAAAGACATAGCTCGTGCTAAGCGTAGGAGAGCCAAAAAGAAATAGTAAGTATAGAAGTCGTCTCGCCCCCCTATACTTAGGCTCTGGCAGCCTAAGTGTAGAAGAAGATCAGAAATGGGCGGACGAGGTTAAGAGGAGAAATGGAGGAGTATCAGTGCGGGCATCGGTCCCCCCTATACTTAGCTTAGGTCAGCCTAAGTATTGGTAGGAAATGAGTATAAGGACCAATTGTGATCTGAAGAATGTACAGTGAATCGACTCGGGTGACCCCTTCCCCTTATACTTAGGATCTGGTCATCCTAAGTACAGTCCGAGATAATGATTCGATGATGTGGGGACGGGCTACTAGAATCGTGAAGGTAAGGATAGGATATACAGGAAGAATGATATATATACAGCTGAGTCGGTCTGAATCTTCTGAAGATGCTGCTGATGGCTGGAGTTCATTGCTGCAAGGTCTCATACGCGGCTTGAGATGTATCTGCTGTATCTATCTCGCATATGAATACAATCTCCTCCACATGGACTAACTGTTCATTGGATTCGACGAGTGCTTCAACAGCTGCCCATTTACTAGGAATGTTGGGCGTCATCTGCGAGATCTGAGATCTCGACACATCCACTATCATGCACCGTTCGGACAATGAATGGTCCGTCCATTTAGACTTTAGTTTGCCTTGGAAAGTCTTCAGCCTGGCATTGAACAACCATACCTTCTGTCCAGGAACGAAGGTCTTTCGTCTGATATATCTATCGTGCCAACGCTTTACCTTGTCCTTGTACACCACACTGTTGTCGTATGCTCGGTTTCTGACTTCCACAAGCTCATTCAGATCCATGTCTCTTTGTTTCTGGCCTAGGTGTGTGTTCCAGTTGACCTTCTTTATTGCCCATTCTGATTTGTGCACTAACTCTGCGGGCAAATGGCACGGCTTTCCGAAATACCATTCGGAATGGGGAGGTGCCTAACGAGTCTTGTAAGCCGTCCTATACGCCCAGAGGACTTGATCCAAGATCTGAGACCAGTCCTTCCTGTTCGGGCGGACGAGCTTTTGCAGTATGGTTTCACCTCCCTATTCGACACCTCAGCCATACCATTGGTTTGTGGGTGGTAAGGACTAGCGACATGGTGGTTCGATGCCGTAGTCCGTCAGGAGTTTCTTCACCTCCCGATTCACAAAGTGGCTACCCCCATCTGATATCATCATTTTGGGGATCCCGAACCTAGAGATTATGTGCTCTCTGATAAATTTACAGACAGTCCTGCTGTCTGCGGCTCGGGTCGGGATAGCCTCCACCCATCTGGACAGATAGTCAACCGCAAGGAGGATGTATTCAAACCCGTGGCTGACAGGGAATGGGCCCATGAAAATCGATGCCCCAGGCGTCAAAGACATCACAAATGATGACTGCTGCATTGGCATCTCATCCTTGGAACCAACGGTTCCTCACCTCCCTGGGCAAACTGGGCACGACTTCGCGAAGGCGTGGCATCGCGAAACAAAGTCGGCCAGTAGAAGCCACATTGAAGTACCTTCCATGCGGTCCTCTTCCCCGGAGTGGTGTCCTCCTGCCTCTAAGCTATGGCATAAAGAAAGGACACTCTGGTATTCCTCCTGAGGAATACAACGTCTCCAGACACAATCCGGTCCTTCAAGAAAAGGATCGGATCCTCCCCATGGTAGTGTCTAGCGTCCGACTTTAACGGTCAATTCAATTTGTTCTTGGGCCAATCTGGGAACTTTCTTGGAGACAAGATAGTCACGCTATTGGCATACCATGGGAGTGAGTCGATACAAAAATCGACTCGCAGGGAAGGAGTATCTCGAATGGGAACCTCAGGAAGTATTAAGATCTTGAGACGAGAGAGATGATCGGCTACTACGTTCATCTTTCCAGGTTTATCACGGATGTCAAAATCAAACTCCTGGAGAAGTAAAATCCAACGAAGAAGACGCGCCTTCGCGTCCTTCTTCTCCATTAAATATCGTAGTGCCGTGTGGTTGTAACACCGTTACCTTGGATCCGATTAAACTGAGATCTGAATTTGTTCCAAGCAAACACTA